>JAQQSK010003398.1:0-134017 GCA_028658325.1 Potorous gilbertii
GTGGGGATGGGTGGAGAGGGAGGAAGTTGGAACTCAAAGTTTTAGCAGAGAATGTTGAGAATTGTTTCTGCATGTAACTGGGAAATAAGAAATACAGGTAACTGGGTATAAAAATCTATCTTGCCCTACAAGAAAAGAGAGAAGATGGGGATAAGGGAAGGGAGGGGTGTGATAGAAGGGAGGGTAGATTGGGAAAAGGGGTAATCAAAATTGGGGAAAGGGGTAGGGGAGGAGAGAAATGGGGAGAAAATCTGAAACTCCAAATCTTGTGGAAATGAATATTAAAAACTAAAAATTAATTAATTAATTGGAAAAAACAAAAAAAGGAAACATACCTTCTAAAATATTTTTAACAGTTCTCTTCATGGTGGCAAGGAACTGGAAATCAAGGGGATGCCAATAAATTGGGGAATGGCTGAGTAAATTGTGGAAAATGATTGTAATAGAATGCTACTGTGCTGTAAGACAGGGTGAGCAGGTTGATTTTAGGAAAACACAAAGAGACTTGCATGAAATAATGAATAATGAAATGAGCAGGATCAAGAGAACACTGTGTACTAACAGCAATATTGTGTGAAGAGTAAATGTGGCTGATTATTCTAAGTTATATGAATATCCAAATCAACTACAAAAGACCTATGAAGAAAGATGCCATCTACTTCCAGAGAAAGAACTGATATATGGAAGTATACATTGTATAGTTTCACAAAATGTTGGCCTTTTCTGTGAGGTGTTGGGAGGGAGAGAGGGAAACAACTTGAAACTCAAATGTAACCAAAAAATTTAATAGTAATAAAAGGAAAAAAAAATTATGCAGACAAGAAACTATTCTGAAGAAATCACCAGATTGCCCAAGAGGCTATAACCCTCAAAAGTTAAGAATTGCCGTTCTAGATCCCCAAACAGTTTCATTTGACCATCTTCAGAAGAAAACATATTTAAATGGGATTATCTCTCACATTTTATGCC
Source organism: Potorous gilbertii (assembly GCA_028658325.1). NCBI lineage: Eukaryota > Metazoa > Chordata > Mammalia > Diprotodontia > Potoroidae > Potorous > Potorous gilbertii. Next base: position 970 of record JAQQSK010003398.1, read on the forward strand.
ATGCCAGGCTGTGCCTGTTCAATCGTTTCATTCATATCTGACTCTTTGTGACCTCATTTTTCAGTTTCCTTGGCAAAGATACTGGAGTAGTTCGCCATTTCTCCAGCTAAATTTTTTTGGTTAAGTGACTTACCCAGGATCATACAGATAGTAAGTGTCAAGTGTCTGAGACTGTGTTCGAATTCAGGTTCTCCTGACTCCAGGGCTGACATTCTAGCCATTGTGCCACCTAGTTGTCCCCCTCCCCTTTTTTTCTCCAGCTCATGTTGTAGATGAGGAACTGAAGCCAGTGGCCAGTGGATAGAATCCAGGACATGGAATAGGAAAGAATTATCTTCCTGAGTTCAAATCCAACCTCAGACACTTACTAGCTATGTGATGCTGGAGAAGTCTCTAGAACCCGTTTGCCTCAGTTTCTTGATCTGTAAAATGAGCTGGAGAAGTAAATGACAAACTACTTCAGTATCTTTGCCAAGAAAAGGCCAAAATGGGGTCACAAAGAATTGGACATATTGAAAAACAACTGAAATCAGACTACAGGCTGTGATTATATGACCAAACCCAAGCCATTTCAGCAAACTGACTGTTGAGTTTATATTACCTCTCCCATTAAACTGAGGGCACCTTGAAAGCAGAGACTATTTTTACCTTTCTATAACCAGCACTGAGCACAGAACCAGACACATAGTATGCATTTAATAAATGCTTATCAACTAACAAAATGTTTATTGACTGACCGACAAAGGTTGTTTTCCACCCCTCCTCCTTTTGGAAGTAGAAGCTATCTTTTGTCTTTCGTGTATCCCCAGTACTAAGCACAATGCCTTTCACATAGTAGGAGGTTAATGTTGTTCATCCTTCCTTTTCAAAGAGGACCAATAATGGGTGATGTCTTGACTTGTGTGTGAATTGAATTTAAGTGAGTCAGAGTTCTGCAAAGTCATCAACCTCGCTCTCTCTTCCTGAGTCATCAAAGTCCAGTGACAGGGCAAAAGTAAGGACGACTGGCAAGGGTTGATAGTGGATGACCTTGGCATCATCAATGCACAGCCAGGTTCCAAGTATTTTAAAGCACCTGCTTCAACTGCCTGTGGCTATTAGAACAAATTGTTCTCATCTGCCCATTTCCCAGGAGGAAGGTACTTAATAAATATTTATTGACTGACTGACTGTTCAACTGCCTGCTGAAGAGAACATCTTACGAAAGCCAGCATGTGCCCTTTTCAAGTCCTCATTTTTAGGTTGATCTTTTTCATAAATAATTTAAAAGAATGAGAGAAAGCATGAACATAGGTCTGTAGTTGTTCTGTTCTCCTGATTACTTGCTTTGGGATATCATCACCCTGAATAAGCAGTTATTGCGATTCTATTGCTATTCCCTTTCTATTATGTCTTATAAAATGATCACAATGATCGGATTTCAAGAACCTCTCATCTCCAGTGTGTACTTCCATACTGGGCATGTGACTTTGTCAGGTTGGGTTGTTTTTTTCCTGAATTTGTCTCTTTAAGTGAAATTTTTACTTCTTCTATCACCTTGGGATCCAAATATGGTAGTAGTTTTTGCCAATGATAAGTAAAAGTGACTTTTGTTCATTCAACAAGTTGACATATTTATTATTTTTTCTATAGTTACCTTAGCTCTCACAGCCTCAGTTTCCCTATCTGTAAAATAGGAATGATAATAGCACCTACTTTACAGGGTGATTGTGAAGATCAAATGAGAATATGTAAAGCATTTTCCAAATTTCAAAGCTCTCCATAAAGACTAGTTATGAATTATAACCACAATTACAATGACAATGACATAATTTCATCTTTAAGTGTTCTAGGGATTATGGGGACTGGTTAGGTTTCAGGCCAAGCTCTGTAGAGTTATAGTTTCCTTCACTAGTTTGTGTTGCTTTTTAAGGTAATACTACTCATACTCTCCTGCAATCCTCAGAGTTTGTTCTCCTCTTTGTGGCAACTGCATCCGAATGGGACCTGTGCTTTCATTAGTATGAGAAGTTCCTTAATGAGGAATCATGGCATACCCTGTACCTCCTCTGCAACTGATAAATCCAAGAGGATGGCCTGGAGGAACTTGAGAGGTTAAGAAACTTGCCCAAGGTGACAGATTATGTGTCAGAGGGAAGACTTTGAACCTAGGCCTTGTTGACCCAGACATTGGCTGTCTATCCAGATGCCATACTACTTAGTAACTGTTGGGTAAATAGATAGAAATATTGATCAACCTCACAGTGATTTCCCAATTTAGTCCATTCAACCTCCATTTAACCCATGTTGAAGCAAAACAAACTGACCAATCATGACTAACAATACATGCAACATTCTATTCCCATGTTCCCCCACCATTTTGCCAGGAGGACGAAAGTCTTCCATCATTTGCCTTCTATGGGGTTAAGTTTTGGAGTAAGTGGCAATAATCAAGCTTATTGGTTTCTCATAGGTGTAAGACCTCACCATTTCTAATCTAACCAAGATTCTTCATAACACTGTGCTCCAGACTCCCACTCAGTTCTAGCAATTCCACCAACCTAATTTGAGTCCCTTGGCTTCTGACTGGTGAGCCTTCATTCTTTCTAGCCCAAGCCAGATTTCCCACACTAGTTTTCCCTAGTCATCTTCGTACCATACCATTGAATTTTCTTCCTTTCCCCTAGGAATGATAATTAATTTAATTAAATTTAACACTATTATTCCAAAAAAGATGCTTTAATCAATCATTCTTTGCCTCCTTTCCTCATTCTTATGACTTTCCTGAACAAAATGCCCATCTTGAGCTACCATTCCCACATATTGTATCTGTATCTGGATGGGACCTTATTGGCATAAGGAATTCCTAAATGAAGAAATATCCTCTGAATGTAAGCTACTTGACAACAGGAACTTTCTTGTTTGTTTTATATTGTTTCTATTTGTTTACCCATGACTCAATGTCTGGCACACTAAGAGATTAATGTTCTCCTCTTTGATTTTTCCTTTTTCAGTAATATTAACTCATTTGCATAGGTCAGGTAAAAGGTTTGTCAGTTGTTTCCATTGTTTCATAATCATCTTTAGATTTCCTTCTCATTTGATATTGATTTCAACCTTGTCTTTAATAAAGTAATGGCTTGCCTACACATCCACAGTAGGATTTGATACAATCCCCACGTCAGTAATTAATCATTTCCTAACTGGAAATAGTCATCATAGTGAATTATAGTGTAATATTTATGACATTCAGTATTTACATGGCACTTTAAGATTTGCAAAGGACTTTACAAATACCATCTCATTTGATCCTCATGGTGACCCTGGAAGATAGGGACTCTTAATACCTTTGTTTTATAGATGAGGAAACTGAGGCCCGAAATAGGAATTTATGGATTTTTTTGTCTATTAAACTATATCTGTCTACCATTTCCTGCAGCCATTCCGGCTTGCACTCTAGGCAACTCTATATCTCATCTGGCAGTGACTTACCTCCCAGCTTTCTGCCAGGATGTCACTGCTGTATCCATTGGCAATTCTTAGCAATGTCCTCTTAGGTAGTCTTTCAGGGAAGGCTACCTTCCCACTCTCAAGTGAGTGGGAAGATGTGAGCAAGAAGTGCTGTTACAATATCTTCCCTGGAGTCATTCACTCAACCAATAAGCATCTAGTTAAGCACCTAATATGTACCGACACTGTGCCAAATGTTAATGATACAAAGAAAGGCAAAGGACAGACTCTGCTCTAAGAGAGCTGCAGTAGGAAAGGACAAGGCCAATGATGGCATCCCTTTTGTTAAGGCTAGATGTGCCATGTACCTGAGCTAATCTCTGCTGGAGGTCCACTCCAAAGACCTTCCACATTTAGTCACATGGTCTCATGGGGCAAAAGTAGAGTCCAGCCAAAGACAATGTCACCGCCCCTATTATCATTCATGGTATCAACCTCCCTCAAACTCTGATGTTTTCCGATTGTTGATTTTGGGGTGAGCCTTCCCTTCTCTAAGAGGCTACTCCCTCCAGGTCCCAAAGCTAAGAAAACACCCCAATTTCCACTCATTTATTATCCTGAAACATTTCTTGACATTAATCATGTCACCTAAAGTTCTGATCAATCTCAACTCCTCAGGTAGGGACTTTATCTCTCATTAATAACTGAAGTCCCACCATACCCTCCAGCTTAGGAAAAAGAAAGGGACCCAGAGCTAATTGTAACAAATCTGTCATGAGAAAATGTTACAGGGAAAAACCCTCTTCTGTTTGACTGATTGGCAAATTTGTGTCTATAGTGCTAACGAGTGAATCATGCTGTAGGGATTTCTTGACATCTCTTAAAAACGTAAACCAAACTAAATAATTCCCTTTTTAGGGCACTTTAAGACTCACCAAGTGTCTTTCTCATAAGATCCCTATGGAGCAGACAGCATAATTTTTATTGCCCTTATTTTACAGTGAGGAAGCTAAGGCTCTGGGAGGTCTAAGTGATGACATGAGACTGGAAGTCAGACCCTCTTACTGACACTTTTACAAAGCCTTTCAGTTTTCTTTTGGTTTTCTTAGTTGGCTTTTGTCATGGCTAAAGGAAATGCCTTGAGTGAGTGAACATCTCCTGGACAGTTACTGTACTTAAAATATTTTTAAATGAAACTTTAGTTCATTTCAGTTCTTTGGAGTTTTACTAGGGTAAATTAATCAGATTTCCCCTGATTGAGACGGGGAAGTAATGTTCTTGAACTTCCAGAGCTGTAGACTGTGCCCTTGAATGCCTAATAAGTAGAACAAGGGGCAGACCCACTGTGGTTCTCAATCTGAACTGACTCAACTTAAAAAAGGAAAAAAGAAAAAGGAGATGACATGCCAAATTTCTACACATATACTCCATTTATTAAAACCAAAAGAAGGAGAGGAGAGAAACAGGGAGGAGTTTTTGCAATACTACACAACATATAAATACAACATTGGTGCCCTGGCTCAGTCCAGTGGAAGCAGTATATCCTCAGTTGGCAAATACCCAGAAGCTTCCTCCTTTGTTATACAGTGGTGTTGGACACACCTTTGCTCCAGGTTAGTTTGGTGAACTCTATTTTCTAAAAATGTATGAAGAATACAGGTGAAATGTTATTTTATACCTACATAATTGCATTGTTGAAAAATGTACCTTATTATATAGTAACCAATAATATTTAATCCAGTGCACAAAATCCACAAATGGGAGAAGTATCAAGACTGAAGAGGTCAAAAGCTCCCTAAATATCAATCTATTTCTTTTTCAGTGAAGCTGAAGAATAGAATGGCAAATGTGACATTTGCTATTGCCCTTGCCCTACAAATTAATTACTTTCTATTTGCTTTGCACATATTTTCCATTTATTTAATTGAATATCAGTTGTTTTCCCTAGAGAATGTAATCTCCTTGGCATCAGGGGCTATTTCCTTTTGTCCTCATATCAGATGAAATAATATTTGTAAAGTACTTAGCACAAGGCCTGGCACATAGGAGGCATGTATGCTGCTTTATTCCCTCCTCCCTTCCCTTCATATTTCCAGCAACTACCATAGCTCCTGGCACATAATATATTCTTAATAAATGCTTATTAGACTGAACTGAAGGACGGAATTTGTTCCTCCTTTTCCTCATTTGTTAGGGAAATTAAAAATCCAGAAAACATAAGGACATAGAAGGCACTTAGCAGGGGCAGGCAGAGATGATTACAGAGAAATGTCTTGAAACTCTTAATTAATTTGATTACCATGACCACATTAATAGCATTGAACCTCAAATATATAGAAAAAAAGCATCAGATTAAGGGCTTTAGCTTTTGAATGCTGATTTGAAAGCTAGAAGAATGTTTTAAACAACTTCTGTGCATTTCTGATGGTTATTCTCATTTGTGTTCTTTAGAATAAGAAATCTTGCACAGTATGACTACTAAATGGCAATGTGACCTTGAGCCAGTAACTTCACTTTAGATTCCTCAGGAGTAGAGAGAGCTCCTCTCCAGGGAGCTGTGACTTCATTATGTCTATGCTGCCTTCAGGCGCTAACATTCTGCTATCATTCTATGCTTTTCTGACTAGAATAACTTCATGGGATTTTCACTACAAAGATTTTTTATCACTGTGTGTAGAGACAGCTAAGGGGTTCCATAGTGCACAGAGTACTTGGGCCTGAAGTCAGGAAAGCCTGCGTTCAGACCTAACCTAAGATACTTACTAGCTATGCGGTCTTGGGCGAATCACCTCACTGCCATCTGCCTCAGTTTCTCCAACTGTAAATTGGGAATCATTATAGCACCTACCTCCCAGGGTTGCTGTGAGGATAAAATGAGATACCATTTTCAGATTATTTGGCACCTAGTAGGCACTATATAATTGGTAACTATCTTCATTATTATGTGTTATTGCTACCTATCTGTAGAACCCATGAGATCACAGGTACAGAACACAGATACGTAAAATCATAAGATCATGCAGTCGGTACCGAAATAGAGTGATTTAGATTCTTGACGAATTCTACAGGTATACCAGCTGTGGCACTTGCTTGTAGCCTCCAGTCTATTTTCAGTTCACAAAAGTCAGTGTAAGATAGGATAGCTAAAGTAATCAGTCCCTTAATCCATGATTGGGAGAGGGGGCAAGGAAAAGCCCAAAGAAGTTCTCAGAGAATTTTAGAGCTGGGAAGAACTTCATACATCTTCTAGTCCCATTTCCTAATTTTATAAATGGGTTCAGACACTTTCTAGGTAGAGGAGAGTCAGAGTTTGATTTGAAGTTCCCTGACTAACAGGCTGTTGTGTCCCCCCATATTATACTCTTTAAGGAACCAGCATTCTGCTAGGAGGGTACAGTATGTAAAGAGTCTCTAGGAACCTATGCTTTGTCCCAAGCAGCTGAATATTTTTAGCTATGACTTGGATATAGGAAGAGTTGGCAAGCTTTTCAGTTATAGATGCAAAGTTTCAAACTGATATAGAACCAGCCCCTCTTTGAGTCCAGTCATCAACCAAGTCTGAATCCAACTAATTGAGGGGTTTTGTCTATATTTTTTCTCTGCAAGAATAATAGGGATACTTTCTACAGCATCCTTACTCCCCATCTACCAATTTAGAAACTTAGTGAGAAAAAATGAAGTAATAAATTTAATTTATTCATTTGACAAGTATTTTGTGCATCTATCTTATATCCAGCTTTCAAAGAGTTACATCCCTCATATCAAGAGGTCACATACCACCCTGGACCTTATATATTCCACAAAAATCCTTCTCTGGTACCTTGACAAAGCATCAATGTAACATTTAAGTGTCAAAGACCATGGCAGTGGTATGCAGGATCATGTAGTTTCCACCAAGCTAGAAAGACTTTTGAGGATTTTTCCACCATTTAAATGTCAGTGTAGCTACATAGGGAGGAGTTCATCTTAAGAAAGGTATACATAGCATGGTGAACTTTTCATTCAGAACAATGCATGAACTTCAACATATTTGTGACCTCATTCTTATAGCTGCCCTTTCCAACAGTACAATCCAAGCACACTTTCATTCCTCTTCCTTTCTTGTCTATGTCTTCCTATCAATCCTTCATATAATATACTAGATATCTTTCCACTATGTCTCCTAACATTATGCAGGTACCAACACAGTGTATTGTTCATCTAATAGTTCACTCTCCTATGTTATCAACCCATCTCTTTTCTCTATCATATATGTCATTAATAATATCTTGAGAGGCAACATGGCATAATGGTGAGAATATTAGATGTGACATCAAAAGATGTTGGGTTGAAATCTCACCTCCAACATTTACTAGATGTGTGAATATACAAAGTCACTTAACTAACCTGAAGTTTCTTGTCGGAAAATGGAAGCAGTAATAAAAGCCTTAAGCACCTACCTTAAGAGCTAGTGTGGTTCAAATGACAATATATGTAATAGTTTGGAATCATTAAAAGTGGTATACAATTTCCCAAATACAATTCACCCTCTTGTTTTTCTCCAATTCAGTTTTGGACTCATCTAATTGTCCAATGTCTAGCCAAGATATGTGGACTGATGTATTAAATCAATGCCCTCTCTAAATTAATTAATATAGTCTAGAGAGAATGTACTCTTCAACTATTTTGCTTTTCTTATGTGAAATATTACTGGAAACTCTTTAAATTTGTTGGAGATCTCAATTAAAAGGTTGTAGTATGCCAGGGATATATATGGTCATCACAGTTGTCTATAAGATCTCACAATCTATAAGGAATCCCTCTTTCATTTGGATTCTGTGCTAGTTATCTCCAATGATAGTGACAAATACTTTTGGCAGGCAAATGTTTCTCATTCTATATTTCAGTTAGTCTTCATAATCAGTTAATAAAAAGAGAGAGATCTCAATTTTTTCTATCAAGAAATATTGTCTGATCTTAATAGATGCTTGGGAAACACTATTTTGAGGATAGTCTAATAGAGCAAAATTGGATTTCAAAATTGGTGAAGGGAAGTAATATGAAATAATCTAGAACATTACCCTCTGGGGGATAATGGCTGGGCTCAGGTAGGAGACCTGATGGCATAGGGAAGAAGGTGTGGGGACTGAGTTACTGTTTAGAGGTAAACTAGAGATACTTAATCCAAAGAACAAACTTGGGGAGAGGGTGAAGGGAGTCACAGTAGTTGTATTCCAAAAACACTTAAGGCCCCCCCACTTTAGGTATTCTACAATCCAGCTGGAACCAAACTTTGAAGGATTATTTCATATTACTGCCCTTCACCAATTTTGCAATCCAGCTAAACTCTCTTAGTGGTTCCTCAAAATTGCTCATATCTTTTCCTGCATCCATGCATATGTACAGACCTGGAATGTACTGCTTTTTTTCTTTGTTGTTCAGTTATTTCATTTTTCTGACTCTTCATAACTCCATCTGGGGTTTTCTTGGCAAAGATACTACAAAGGTTTGTCATTCCTTCTCCAACTCATTTTACACATGAGGAAACTGAGGCAAACAGGATTAAATGACACAAGGACACACAGTTAGTAAGTGCCTGAGACTAGATTTGAATTCAAAAAACAGAATTTTCCTGACTCCAGGCCAGATGCTCTATCCATTGCACCATCTAGCTTCCCCTAGTATAGAGGAGCTACTTAATAAGTGCTTGTTGATGAATCAGTTGATTAATTGATAGTCCAGGATGCTTATCTCTCCTCTCTATACTCTCTCCTTTTGTGATCTCACCACTAATGTGAGTTCATTTAATTTCTCTACAAAGGTGACTCCCAAAATCTATATACCAAGTATACATCTTTCACATGTATTCCAAAATTATCAACAGCCTAGTGGCCAAAAACTTCATGTTCTGTTGACAATACAAAGTCACAATATCCAAAATTTGTTGTTATGATTGGTTCAGCCTTTTGTTGTGAATTTAACAAACTGCCTAACAATGACACCCAAGCATTCCTTGCAAATGCTGCATCTAACAGTGGTCACACTTTGAGACCCATGACTTTGCTCACTCAAAATTCAGTTCATTTAGCATTTAGTAACAGCCTACTGCATGAAAAATACTGCACAAGGATCTGGGCTACAAAGAAAAATTTGAAAACTTATCCCAGAATCCACTCCGTGTTACTTTTCTTTTGCGATCTCTCTGTGTTCCAACTGGAAGAATTGAAATATAAAGTCCACCCTGGGTCTAAGAAAGATTTTATAGCTTTCTGTGACACTTCTGCTCCTCTGTTCTCAGGTTAATGAGTCATGATCCACATTTCCTCTCCAGAAGAGTCATTTACTAGCATCCCCTTCTAACACATAGCATATTGGTCCCTATGATTTCATTGGTATTGGGAATGTCTAGTGAGGAAATGCCCACTACCAACGTAGAGTCGTAGCTGATATACAACTAGGAGTCTTAAAGAGTTGCCAGGGGTACTGGGAAGGTAAGTGATTTGCTCAGGTATCACTCAAACTAAGGACTTTCTGACTCCAAGGTCAGCTATCTATCCACAATGGCAGGTTGCCATTATATCAATGGTTTATACATACAATAATTAATAGACAGTATTCCTACCCCACCTCCTCTAATGCAAACACACACACACACACACACACACACACACACATACACACATACACACACACAGCAGGGTTATGGTACTATAACTGAGTAATGAGAAATTTAATCATGGACTTTCTGGTTCTTAGCAAAATGGCTCACACATAGTAGGCATTTAACACATGCTATTTGACTGACTGACTTAATGAAAGTTAATTAGTTCCAACCAGGCAAGGAAGAGGGAGGGAGAGGCAGATTGGGGATGGGAATTATGAGCCAAACGTACATAGAAAGATTCACAAGTAGGTTTCAACTCAGAACTTGTTCTGTGGGTAGGACTAAAAACCTCTAATAAAAATAAAACAGTCATTTTGTTCCATTGATACTTTTTTGACCAAAAAGGAAAATAAAATAATAAATCCTATCTTGTCATTTAGATGACTTGTAATCAACCTGAATATTGTATCCCTGACTGCATTTATAACACCAATAGACTCATTTATCAGTATAGCTTTTTTATGTGTAAAGAAGATAATTAGGGGCAAGAAGCAAGGTGCAATTCTTATCTTGGAAATAATCAACTATGACCTAGAGACAGATTGTTAAACAATTTGATGGCTTTGGATATTTTATACTTGACTATCCTTGACTTGGAAGTTCTCAGCATATTGTGTCAGGAACTACTGTATTTTGCCACATATTTGCTGGCACTGCATAATCATCACACCCTGTTTTTTGCAGTTTTTCTTTTCAGTCAAAAAATTGTCTTTCATTGCACAATCATTGAATAGTATAATTCTATTTTTCATGTTGTTTACGAAGTAAAAAGCAGCAACGTATTCACCAATGGCATGTGAATATGCATTTATCTCTTGTGCACTGTCCACAAGCTTAGAATTCACAGTGCACATGCATTGCCAATATATTTCAGAAAGATGACTTGCATGGTCTATTTAGAGCACTGCAGTACTAACGGTATGGTTACTCAACCTAATGAAGAGCTGTAGTGCAAGGGGAGCTGGTAGGTAGGTGAAACTGTCATGGGTAAATGTAAAAGTAAGCACCACAACCTACACAGGAGGGCCTACTGTACAGGTTATTAGATCTGCTTTTCTAAAAGGAAAGGCAATTTTTGAGGGATCAACAATCTTTTTAATCAAGCACATATAGCATTTACTTAGTTAAGAAGGGAAGGTCAGCACTCTGAACTTCAGAAAAAATACAAAGAAATAATAATCAACAGACAGAGTTTCCAACTGTTTGACATAAGCAATACATGCATCACAGATCAACAGGTTCAATTGTCTGACCATACATACATAGTTACCAGGGAGAGAACCACCAGCATCAGAGTTTTCAAGGTGGGGAGGGCTCCTTAGCGGCTGCCCAGAGTCTCATCTGGCCAAACGAATACTTCTAAGGAGTAAGCCCCAAAGTAAAACCCCACCTCAGAGAACTTGTACATTTTTAAGAGCCAGAGGGTGTCACAACTTTTGAGGATCAATGCCATAAAAATTTTAACTTTATTAAAGATGGAAGCCCAAACATGGTGACCTGTTTAGAAATTATAACTTAGAGATTGATTAAAAATTTAGGACACTACACCTAGAATATTGTGACCGGTACAGCATGATCAATACATAAACTTATGTTTGCCCATAACATTGGCTTAACTCCGAAGCTCCTTACTAAGCAGAAAACCAAAAATATTCACTAATCAGTGGTGATGCACTCTCTAGCTCCTCCTGCCTTTGCTTTCTGTAATTATCTCAAGGATTTGGAAGTTCAGGAGTAGAGGATCCACAAAACTGTCTGGCAGCCAACCCAGAGTGCCCCATTTGTAAGTATTCATACTGCTTAATTAAGCTACTACTGATAATCAACATGGAGGTACTTCACCTGTTCCTTTGGTATCAAAAAGAACACCAATGGTTATGGTGTAGTTACAAGGTTCCCCAGTCAGGGGAATTCTAAACCTCTCACTTGGGATTCCAATTAGAAGTGACAGTGGTCTTAGATCTTATCACATGATTCAAAGGATGCTATAAATGTTGAGATTGCATGAGGTTTTAACCAAACCTAGAAATATCATAACATCCTGCTCATTTTAATTGAAATTCTGAAATATAGAATAAAAAACAAGATGATAAAATGTCATTTTATTAAATATCATGTTATTTCCAAAAAACAGAACTAAAAGACCTCTTTGATTGTGTTTTCTTTTTTTACAGAAGATCATGCCAGTGAAAAGAGTTGCAGTGATTGGAGCTGGCGTAAGTGGTTTAGGTGCCATCAAGTGCTGTTTAGAAGAAGGACTGGAACCTACCTGCTTTGAAGGAAGCAATGATATTGGGGGACTCTGGAGATATGAGGTAAGTTAAAACTTTTTGCTAAGATTAGACAGCTTTCTGTATGTGGGAATTTTATATTTTTTACCCTCCATTGTCAGAGAAGATAATTTGACTAAATCAATCAAATATCAGTCAACTAAATCAATCAGCTATCAATCAACAAGCATTTATTTTAATCATCTTCTATGTGCAAAGAAAACCAAAAACAATTCCTGCCCTAAAGTGAATATTCTAATGAAATATGTGAGATAATTTGCATTTTGATTATAATATGACACCCAACTGAATGCAGGATTCCAGAGAATATCAAGAAAAGGTAAGATTTTCTTTAATGACCAATGAAAAGAAATAGAAGAAAACAATTGAATAGGAAAGATAAGAGGTCTTCAAGAAAATTCGAGCTATAAAGCGAATGATTCATGCAAAAATGGGTATGATAGCTGACAAAAATGGTAAGAATTTAACAGAAGTAGAAGAAATTATGACAAGGTGGCAAGAACACACAAAAGAATATACAAGAAAGATCTTAACATCACCAATAAGCATGATGGTATAGTTATTGATTTAGAGCTAGATATCCTGTGAAATAAAGTCAAGTAGACCTTAAGAAAGCATTGTGGATAATAAGGCTAATGGAGGTACTGGAATTCCAGCTGAGTTATTTAAAATCCTCAAAGATGATGCTGTTAAAATGCTGTACTCAATATGCCAGCAAATTTGGAAACCTCAACAGAGGCCACTGGATTGGAAAAAAATCAATTTGTACCACAAACCTAAAGAAAGGCAAACATTTGCACTCATTTCACATGCCAGTCTGGTTATACTTAAGATTTTACAAGCTAGACCTCAACAATAATTGAGAATTACCAGAAAAACAGGTTGATTTTTCAAGAAGCTGAGGAATTAGAGACCAAATTGGCAATATTTACTGCATTATGGAGAAAGCAAGGGAGTTCCAGAAAAACACCAACTTCTCCTTCTTTGGTTACACTAAAGTCTTTGATTGTGTGGATCATAATAAAATATGACAAGTCCTCAAAGAGATGGGAGTACCAGATCATCTTACTTGTCTCCTGAGGTACCTGTATGCAAGCTGAGAAGCAACCATTATTAGAACTGAATATGGAACAACTGATTGGTTTAAGATGGGAAAAGGAGTACAACAAACCTTTATATTGTCACTTATTTATTTAATTTATATGAAGAGTACATTGTGCAAAATGCCAGGTCAGATAAAATTAAGGCTGTCAGAAAAAAAGACCAACAATCTCAGATCTGTCAATGATATCACTATGATGCCAGAAAGTGAAGAATTAAGAAGTCTTTTGATGATAGTGAAAGAGGGGAGTGTAAAAGCTGGCTTGCAGCTTTACATAACAAAAAAATACCTAAGATCTTGGCAATTGGTCCATTATTTCCTGGCAAACAGAGGGAGAAGAAAAGGAAGTAGTGTCAGATTTTATATTCTTGGGTTCAAAAATCACTGCAGATGATGACTGCAGCCAAGAAATTAAAAGACTCTTGATTCTTGAAAAGAAAGCTATGCACATTTGAAAAGGGGGCATACACACAGGTTAAAGGTAAAAGAGCAGAATATAATGTGCTCAGCTGATCTAAAATGAGCAGGGGTAGCAATCCTAATCTCAGACAAAGCAAAAGCAGAAATAGATCTAATCAAAAGAGATAAGAAAGAAAACTATATCTCGCTAAAAGGCACTATAGACAACAAGGCAATTTCATTACTTAACATATATGGTATAGCATCCAAATTTGTAGAGAAGATAAGGAAGTTTCAGGAAGAAATACATAGCAAAACTAGACTAATGGGGGACCTCAACCTCCCCCTCTCTAAATCTCACCTCAAAATAAACAAGAAAGAAGTTAACTCTGGATAAGGTAGATATGATAGATCTCTGGAGAAAATTTAATGGGGATAGAAAGGAATACATCTTATTCTCAGCAGTACGTGGCACATATACAAAAACTGACCATGTGTTAGGCTATAAAAACCTCATAATCCAGTGCACAAAGGCAGAGAGAGTCAATTTTTCTTTCTCAGATCATAATGCAATAAAAGTTATGTTATCAAAGACCATGGAAAGATAAACCAAAAATTAATTGGAAACAAAATAATCTAATCCTAAAGAATAAACAACAAATCATAGAAACAATCAATAATTTCATTCAATAGCAAGACAATCTACTAAATCATATGGGATACTGTAAAAGCAGTCCTAAGGGAAGTTTTATATCTTTGAATGCCTACATGAATAAAATAGAGAAAGAGGGAATCAAAGAATTGGGCATGAAGCTTAAAAAGCTAGAAAAAGAATGAATTGAAAATCCCCAAGTAAATACCAAATTAGAAATACTGGAAACCAAAGGAGAGATTAATAAAATTGAAATTAAGAAAACTATTGAACTAATAAATAAAACTAAGAGTTGACTTTATGAAAAAACCAATAAAATTTATAAACCTTTGGTCAATTTGATTAAAAAAAGAAAGAAGAAAAACAAATTACCAATATCAAAAATGAAAAGGGTGAACTAATCTCCAAAGAGGAAGAAATTAAAACAATACTTGGAAATTATTTTGCCCAACTGTATGCCCATGTATTTGACAAACTAAATGAGATGGATGATTATTTTAAAAAATATAAATTGCCCAGATTAACAGAATAGAAAGTTGAATACTTAAATAATACCATCTCAGAAAAAGAAATTGAACAAGCCATCAATGAATTCCCTAGGAAAAAAATCTCCTGAGCCAGACAAATTTATAAGTGAATTCTATCAAACATTAAAAGACCAGTTAATTCAAATACTATAAAGACTATTTGGGAAAATTGGGGAAAAAGAAGTTCTCCCAAATTCTTTTTATGATACAAATATGGTTTTGGGAGGAACCAAGATGGTAGAGTAGAAAGACACACATATGCTAGCTCCTAACCCATAGCCCATAAAATACCTGTAAAGAAGAACTCCCAACAAATTCTGAAGCAGTAGAAGCCACACACCAACAGAGTGGGGGAGATTTCTGTTCCAGAGAGACCTGAAAAACCAACACCAAAGGTCTGTCGCGCACCAGACCCAGAGCAGAGCCCAGTTCTGCCTTGGCCACCCGGCACCGAGAGGAGCAGATCTGAGCAGGCTTCAGGGGCAGAATCTCTAGTGGCCACACAAGTCCCTCCACCCACAGGCACCAAAAGTCAGTGAGAGGGTCTTTTCAGCTTGCCAGAGGGGAGTGGGGTATCCTCACAACTCAGGCCCCCTCGGGAGGCAGCAGTGGAGGCAGTAGCAGACAGGGGCTCCCAAAGCAGGCAGGAGCCCAGATCCATTGTTGAAGGTCTCCACGTAGACCCCAGGAGGGAACTAAGCCCCTGTGTGGTGGCCCTGCCCTCACCTGAGCACTAGATCTTAATCTCATAATGAATAGCAGCCCCACCCCCACTGAAAGCTGTGAGGTTGGGAAGCAGCATTTGAATCTTAGCTGGGTGGATCGGGAGATGAGGTAGGTGTTGAGAGGAAACTCAGAAGTCAAGTAACAAGCTGGGAAAATGCCCAGAAAAGGAAGGAAAAAGACCATAGAAGATTACTTTCTTGGGGAACAGGTGTCTCCCCCCACCCCTTCGGATGAGGAAGAACAAGGCATACTGTCAGAGGAAGTCAAGGACCTTCCCTCCAAAGGGGACTTAAACTTGGCTCAGGAAATAGAAGACCTTAAAAAACAAGTTAGCAACTTACTAAAGGAGAACCAAAAAAAAAAACGCTGAAGAAAATAGCAGCTTTAAAAAGAGGCTAACAATTGGAAAAAGAGGTCCAAAAAGCCAACGAGGAGAAGGAGGGTTTAAAAAACAGAATTGGCCAGATGGAGGAGAAGGTTTAAAAGCTCACTGAACAAAATAATTCGTTGAAAGAGAGAATTGAGTCCAGGGAAAAGAATGACTATGAGTTAAACCAAGAGGTTTACTAACCAAGAGGTTAGTAAACAAAACCAAAAATTTTAAAAAATAAAAGATGATGTGAAAGAACTCATTGGAAAAACAGCTGACCTGGAAAATAGATCCAGGAGAAATAATTTTAAAATTATTGGGCTACCTGAAAGCCATGATCAAAAAAAGAGCCTGGAACTAACTTCCATGAAATTATCAAGGAAAACTGCCCTTATGTTATAGAATCAGAGGGCAAAATAGATATTGAAAAACTTCATCGTTCTCCCCCTGAAAGAAACCTGATCAGAGAAACTCCTAGGAATATTGTGGCCAAATTTCAGAGTTCCCAGAGGAAGGAGAAAATATTGCAAGAAAGAAACAATTTGAACATTGTGGAAATACAATCAGGATAATGCAGGATCTAGCAGCTTCAACATTAAGGGATTGAAGTGCTTGGAGTAAGATATTTCAGAAGTCAAAGGAACTGGGACTGAAGCCAAGAATCAGCTACCCAGCATATCTGAATATAACACTTCAAGGGAAAAAAATAGACATTCAGTGATAGAGACAAATTTGAAGATTTCATGTTGACGAAAAGAACAGATCTGTATTTAGAATTTTGACTTCCCAAGACAAGAATCAAGAGAAGCATGAAGAGGTAAACAGGGAGAAAAAATCATAAAAGAATCTCTAAAGCTGAACTGTTTACATTACTACATGGAAAGAAAATATTTTTAACTCTTGAATCTTTTCTCAGTATTTGGGTAGTTGGAGAGATTGTACACACACACTCACACACATACACATAGATGGAGAGTACAGGGTGTGTTATATCAGAAGAGATGATACCCACATACATATACACACAAAAAAAACTAAATTAAAACAAAATAAAATAAAAATTAAGGGGTGAAGGAGGAAAATTCCGGGAAGAGAAAGGGAGGAATGGAATGGGGTAGGCTATAATTCATAAAAAAAAATTCATAAAAGAGATAAGAAAAATCTTATTCAATGGAGAAGACAAGGGAGAAAGGGAGAGGGAGGGGAATAAAGCTACTTTCCCCACATATGTCTGAAGGAAGGAATAATATGCTCTCTAAATTTGATAGGAAAATTTATATCACACTACAGGTAAGTAGGAGAGGAGGTAACAAGTGGAGTGAAGGGAATGTTAGAAAGGAGGGTAAATGGAAGAAGGGAGTCACTAGAAATAAACACTTATGAGAAGAGACAAGGTCAGTTGTAGGGGGGAAAATAAGGGGGATAGGGTAGGTCAGAGGACAATATAGTTAGTATTACACAACATGATTACTATGGAAGTCTTTTGCAAAACAACACATATTTCGTCTGTATTGAATTGCTTCCCCTCTTAGTGGGACTGGGAAGGGAGGTGGGGGAGGGAGAAAAGTTGGAATTCAGAGTAGTAGAAAAGAATGTTGAGAATTTTTACTGCTTATAATGGAGAAATAAGAATTACAGGGATAGGAGTATTATCTTGTCCTGCAAGAAAAGAAGGAAGATGGGGATAGGACAGGGGTGGGGTGTGATGGAGGGGAGGGTACATTGAGGGAAGGAGCAATCAGAATGCAAGGAGGAAGTGGGGGGAGGAGGGTGATGAGGAGAAAAATTGGTCATGTTGCAAAGTGAGGTAAAAGCAATTAGTATTAAAATAACAGACTGAATTAATTACTGAGAATAAATCAATGACATCTTTAGTTTGGAGGAAAGAATTTCAGTCTAACTTTCCACGAAGAAGGTAACCTCTGATAAAATTTGGCATTGATGGAAAAGTCAAGGTTTTAATGGTAAATTTGATTTTGTGATTGCCATTTAATCAGGAACTAGAACATGTATAGATAATCATGTAAGCCACTTAAGACTTGCCTAAAAGATGCTCCTTAGCCAAAGTGAAACTATAATCATATTTTAAACCTGGTTATAGGAACTTGCCATTTTTAGATGATGTGGGACTACTAAGTGACTGTTCTTCTGAGTCTAAATCCAGGTATGGGAAGTAAGAAAGGCGATCTAAGCCTCCATTACATGATGCCAGTATGCTCATGAGATGCTGGTATGAACTGCATAGGTGATCTCAAGGGAAGAGTGGGGCAGCGGCTGTTCAGTATAGGCTGAGGTGGGACTCTCCTGACTCAATTTCCCCAATGACACATGGCAGACTTTAAGCCTGACTGAATACAAGTGGACAATCTATTCCTGCCTGGAATAGACATGAAGTTGGGGAGATATTCTTTCCCTGCAATGTCCCCACTCTTGGTGGCAATTCCCTATAGTCAAAAGGTATGTAAGCTCAATACCAGATCTAGTCAATTATAGATTATGGGTAGAGGAACATCCGAGGCTGCCTGAAATTAAACTATTAGGCATAGAACTTTAGACCAACAATATTAAGTTAGAGTCTTTTTATTCTTAGTAATACTGAGCAGACAATCAGATCAAGAGATTGAGCAACATAAATATTATCTGTATCTCAGTTGGGTTATGTTTAAAAAAAAAACCTTTTTGTTGTCCATATTATAAATGCTTTAAAAAGATGTATCAACTGACCAAAAGTTTGAATTGCTTTATCTGTTATAAACTGTGGTAAAAGTAAATTAAAAAAACAAATATGGTTTTGATACCTAAACCAAGAAGAGACAAAACAGAGAAAGAAAATTATAGACCAATTTCTCTAATGAATATAGATGCAAAAATTTTATACAAGATATTAGCAAAAAGAATACAGTAACTTATCATGAGAATAACACATTACTATCAGGTAAGATTTATACCAGGAATGCAGGACTGGTTCAATACTAGGAAAACTATAAGTATTATTGAGCATATCAACAACAAAACTAACAGAAACTACATGATTATCTCAACAGATGCAGAAAAAGCTTTTGACAAAATACAACAATCATTCCTATTGAAAACACTGGAGAGCACAGGAATAAATGGAACTTTCCATAAAATAATAAGCAGTGTCTACCTAAAACCATCAGCAAGCTTTATATGCAATGGGGATAAGCAAGATGCATTTCCAAAAAGATGAGTGGTGAAACAAGGATGTCCATTATCACCACTGTTATTCAATATGGTTTTAGAAATGCTAGCTGGAACAATAAGAGAAGAAAAAGAAATAGAAGAAATTAGACTAGGCAAAGAAGAAACTAAGTTATCACTCTTGGCAGAAGGTATGATGATATATGTAGAGAATCCCAGAGAATGAAGTAAAAAACTACTTGAAATAATAAATAACTTTGGCAAAGTTCCAGGTTACAAAATAAACCCACATAAATCAACTGCATTTCTATATGTTACTAGCAAAGTCCAACAGCAAGAGATAGAAAGAGAAATTCCATTTAAATCTACAGTAGACACAATAAAATATCTGAGAGTCTACCTCCCAAAACAAATCCAGGGTCTATATGAACACAATTTCAAAAAACTTTTCACACAAATAAAGCCAGATCTAAGTAAGTGGAAAAGCATCAGTGGCTCGTGGGTAGGTTGAGCTAATATAATAAAAATGACAATTCTACCAAAATTAATTTACTTATTTAGTGTTATACCAATCAAACTACCAGATAATTATTTTCTAGAGCAAGAAAAAATAATATCAAAATTCATCTGGAAGAACAAAAGATCCAGAATATCAAGGGAACTAATTAAAAGAAATGCTAGAGAAGGTGGCCTAGCCCCACCACATATAAAATTGTATTATAAAGCAACAATCATCAAAATCCCCTGGTACTGGCTAAAAAACAGAGGGGTAGACCAGTGGAATATATTAAGTACTGAAGACACAGAAGTCAATGAATATAGCAATCTACTATTTGATAAACCTAAGGACCCCAGCTTCTGGGATAAGAACTCACTGTTTGACAAATATTGCTAGGAAAACTGTATAACAGAGTGGCAGAAACTGGGCATAGACCAATACCTGATACTGTACACAAGAATAAAATCCAAATGGATACATGATCTAGGTATAAAGACTGATATTATAAACAAATTACTGGAGCAAGAAATAGTGTATTTGTCAGATTTACGGAGAATGGAGAAATTTTTGACTAAACAAGAGAGAGAATATTATGAAGTGCAAAATAGATAATTTTGATTACATTAAATTGAAAAGTTTTTGCACAAACTAACTCAATGCAACCAAGATTAGAAGGGAAGCAGAAAATTGGTCCATCTTTATCTGTAAAATGAAGATAATAGTACTTTGTTCCTAGGGCTGTTGTGAGGAACAAGTGATATGATATTTTTAAAAGGCTTTATACAAATACTAGTCGTTCTTATTATAATTGCCAAAGGAAACATAATTATAACCTTATTGCCTCCCTCACATAGATCACATATTACTCCACCTGCAAGTTTCTTGACTCTTGACTTTGCCCCTGAGCCATTTCAGCAGGCAGGTATATTTCCTACCAGATGGAAAAGAGGTTCAAATTAGCTAAGTGTATCGTTTTACATTTTCCATTATTTGTCCCATAACATTTCTTCCACTAATGCAGATAATTGAGAAGGATGACTGTCTAATACAAAAAAAGTAGCAGACCAGTGAGCTTCATTTTAAAAAATCATCTTTGGTGCTTTTTTGATGCTGAGAACTCTCTCTTTTTTTTTTCTTTGATAGGAAAAATCAGAAGCAGGAAGACCCGCTATCTACAGATCTCTGACCAGCAATACTTCTAAGGAGATGACTGCCTACAGTGATTATCCTTTTCCTGATAATTTTCCCAACTACATTCACAATTCCAAAATGATGGAGTATTTACGAATGTATGTCAAGCATTTTGAACTTCTGAAGTACATTCACTTTCTGGTAAGTAAGGAAAGAGTGAATACATAGATTCTAGATTTCTCATGGGGAGTATGAGTAGTCTCACATGACTGGAGTATGAATGGAGAGAGTGAGTTCAAATTTTGCTAATTTACTCATTTTACAAATTTACTAATAATGAGACCATGGACAACTCAGGCTATAGAAAAGAGAGGGAGGGCTCGTTTTCAGTCTAGGGAAGTTCCTGTTTCCAGGAGTGAAGACAGAGCCATTTTGAGTGAATTCTGGAAGGAAATGTTGAACTAGAATAAAGGTTCTCATTTTATTTAAATAGTTTAATTTCCCTTTCATCCTTTGGTAGATGAGAAAAATACATTACAAAAAACACTATGCAGAGAACAGTGCTTGGAGTATACTCTATTAAAACACAATCTATACTCAAGTCAGGGTTGGTAATAGACATTAGGAGAGGAAGTAACAGAGGCCTTGAAAACCAGATTCCTCTACCTCAGAATGAGATTTCTACTATGCCTCCTGTTCCACAATCTTATTCTACAATACCCAACAAGGTGAACGGTGGGGCTTGAGCAGCAAAAAAATAAATAAAGATTCTTAACCTGGGTACATGAACTTGACTTTAAAAATTAATAACTATATTTCAGTATAATTTATTTCCTTTATAATTCTATACATCTTATTATATTATTTCAAAACATTATTTTGAGAAGGGACCTGTAGACTTCAACATACTGCCTAAGGAATCCATGACACAAAAGAGATAAAGAATTCCTGGACTTGACATTATTATCTGAACTAGAGCTCAGAAAAAGATGGTATTAGTCACATACCAAGGTCTAGAATTCTACAAAAACATTAGAGATTTAAAGAAACTAGGCAAAGTGATCTGTGTTTATTCCTTTCTTCCCAGTCAAAGGTGTGTAGTGTGAGGAAGTGCTCTGATTTCTCTTCCACTGGCCAGTGGGATGTTGTGGTAGACACTGAAGGGAAGCAGGAATCCTACATCTTTGATGGGATTATGGTTTGCAATGGCCATTATACTTACCCTAATTTACCACTAAAAGACTTTCCAGGTAAGTCATCCATAAGGTTACAAACAGCCATTAAAATTTTTAAAAATATTCTATATGTATTCTATCACAGACAGAACAGAAAATGAGTGACCTTTGTATTGCTACTCACTTGGAGTAACTGAATAGTAAAACAAAACCATAGAGAATCTTTGTATTACCTGTATTCTGAATAAATTTGCATTTATTTTAGTAGCTAAGAAATATATGTATTTTTATATATGCATGCATATATACACACATATACATATATATTTGGTTCTGCATACGTTAAAATGTGTATATATACATAAATACACGTGTGTGTGTGTATACAGAGAGAGAAAGCCAGCTTGATTGCTCAGTGGTTAGATCACTGAACCTAGAGTCAGGAAGACCTGACATCAAATCGATCCTCAGACACTTATGAGTTATGTGAACCTGGTAAAGTCACTTAACTTCTGTTTGTTTTAATTCATTGAAGAAATGGCAAATCAGTTCAGTCTCTTTGCCAAAGAAACCCCATGGACAATACTGGCATGCTAAAGTCCACAGTGGAAAGTAGCAAGTGGGAGGAGGACCTAGGTGGTACAGTGGGTAGAATGCTAGCCCTGGAATCAGGAGGACCTGAGTTCAAATCTGAACTTAGACACCTACTAGCTGTGTGACCCCAGACAAGTCATTTAACCTTGTTTGTCTCAGTTCCTTATTTATAACATGAGCAGTGAAGAAAATGGAAAACCATTCTAGTATCTTTGACAAGAAAATCCCACATGGGTTCACAGAGTCAGATATAACCTAAAAATGACTGAACAACAAAAGTGGTTCATGGGAGTCACAAAGAGTCCAACACAAATGAATAATCCAACAGAAACAAATGTAATGTATAATCCTTGTATTATATAAGGTATATGCAGACATATACATATACATGTATGCATATGTTTGTACATGCATTAACATAATACAATTATCCAACCGAGGTTTTCAAAGGCTCCAATGCTACATTATATTATGTACATAAAAATTGGGTTTAAAAAAAAAAAAAAAAGCAAAAACCACCGAGGGCAACATATACTCCAGGCGTGATTTATTTACTTAGGACCACAATGGTCATCTCCAAAAGCTATAGGCTCCCCTAAAAATTTACTCAGGTCTTTCTGAATCCAGGCCTATTGCTCTCTGTCCACTGAGTCACCAGCTGCCTCCTTTCTTTGGGATGACTGAATTATAACTGCCTTTGTCTTCAAGCTCATCTTTTCTAATATCCTGCTGCCTCTACAAAACAGTTAAACTAATATTAATTAAAATTCTAGGAAGTTATTTTAGGTTTCTCTAGAGAAGATACCCTCCTCCAAGGTCAGTTCAGAAGAAAATGACCTCCCAAAACTCAGCAAACAGAGTTGTTTGTGAAATATAATTCCAGCTCCCAATGCTTTTAGAGACTTCATCCTTTGGATGGTAGAGTGGACAGAGTGTTGACCTTGGAACTGGGAAGGCCTGGAAGCAAGCCCTATCTCTGACTCAAACTTGATTCCAGTGAGGAAAGAAAGGAGAGAGACAGACATATAAACAGAGAGAGAAAGAGAATGAGGAGAGGGGAATGACAGAGAGGGGAGGGGGAGAGAGAGAGAGAGAGAGAGAGAGAGAGAGAGAGAGAGAGAGAGGAGATAGAAGAGGAAAGGAGAGGAGAGACAGAAAGAAAAGAGGAAGTCTATCACAGACAGAACAGAAAATGAGTGACCTTTGTATTGCTACTCACTTGGAGTAACTGAATAGTAAAACAAAACCACAGAGAATCTTTGTATTACTTGTATTCTGAATAAATTTGCATTTATTTTAGTAGCTAAGAATTCATTGTATGTATGTATTTCTTATATATATGCACACATATATATAAGAAATACATATATTTCTTAGCTACTAAAAAGACAAGTCATTTAACTGCTACCAGTTCCAGGAAACTCTCTATGGTTCTAAGTTGCAATGATAGTTCCCTATCTATAATAAGGGGGTTTCTTCATCTGGGAATTCCTCGTGTCAGTGAAATCATAGATCCAGTTTCTAGCTCTAACCCCTCAACATTGAGTAGAATAAATGTGTTGTAGATATGATTATGCACAGAAATGTGCAGAATAAACACAGTGAAGGGAGTGAGGGAGGATACATAGTAAGAAACAATGGCAAAGACTCTAAATTCATTGTTACTCCATCTACCTTTCTTGAATCTCTCTCTTTTCTTTCTGTCTTTCTTCTTCCCATTCCTTTCCTGTCTGTGTCTCTGACTTCCTCTTTTATTTCTGTCTCTCCTCTCCTTTCCTCTTCTATCTCCTCTCTCTCTCTCTCTCTTTCTCTCTCTCCCTCCATCCTCATTCTCTTTCTCTCTCTGTTTATATGTCTGTCTCTCTCCTTTCTTTCCTCACAGGAATCAAGAAATTTAAAGGACCCTATTTCCACAGCTGGGAGTATAAGAATCCTGAGAAATTTTTAGGGAAAAGAATTGTTGTGATTGGCATTGGGAATTCTGGAGCTGACATAGCCTGCGAGCTCAGTCATACGGCTAAACAGGTCTGGCTTTATGAAATACACTGTTCTTCAAGGGAATTCATTCACCACTATCTATGCAAGTATATGGACTTTTAGGCATGGCTGGAACCCAAAAGACTCACTGCTTCAGGACTCTGAGAATTTAGTGCTCCAGGAATCTATTCCTGCTATGGGGAAGCAGTTTAGATCATGTAGAAGATGATCTGATGAAATGTGACTTTAAAAATGTATTTCTGAAAGGCAATATGATACAGTGCATAGAGAGTTAGTCTCAGAATCAGGAAAACCTGGGCTCAGGTTCTACCTTTGACACATATGAATAGTTAGCGAGGTGGTGCCGGGCACAGAGTGCTGGATTTGGAATAAGGAAGATAAGTTCAATATGACTTAGATACTTAGCTGTGTGAACTGGGCAGGACACTTAACTTCCCTGAGATTGTTTCTTCATCTGTAAATGCAGGAAATAATGTCATTTACCACCCAAAAGGGTGTTATGAAGATTAAGTGAGATGACATAGGAAAAGCACTTTGGGAACCTTAAAGGGCTATATAAAATCAAACTAAGATCAGGATGAGGATAAGGATAAAGTATGGAAAGTATGTATCTTGTGCTACCGCAACTTCTTTCTCATCTAGGTGTTCCTCAGTACAAGGCAAGGTGCTTGGATATGGAACCGTGTTTGGGACAATGGGAAGCCCATGGACACTGTACTCTTCACACGCCTTTTTGCCTACATGAATAAGTGGCTAACAACCTCCATGATCAACAACTGGGTAGAGAATAAACTCAATTCCAAGTTTAATCATGTGGATTTTGGTCTTCAGCCTCAGCACAGGTATCCTCAAAGCGGGGCGAGGGTGAGAGGAGGGATATTTTCCTTTATCTATTGAAGTGATTAGTCAAGTAGGAAGTTTGAAGATGGACTAAATTCCCTATAAGGAATCCTCCAGGAAACATATTCTCAGGACAAAATGTCAACCTTAAAAATGGAAAGCAAAGGAGGATGATTACTTGTTGGATGGGTAGTAGAGTGTTATAATAAGGCCTTTTGGGGAGTATGGTTTAGATTAGGTGACCATTGAAGTCCCTTTCAGTTCCGTACCATGAATGGGCATCATAGTCTCTTTCCTTGTAAGTTTCTGGGCCTTTTTATTTTTTACTGAGAATAAAAAAATGGAGATGTTGTACTGCCTTTTGTTATATGGAATTACGGTGTCAATTTCAGAGAGTTTGAATACAAGATAGTCATATAGATGGTACATGTGTAAGTTAGGAATATGTTTCTAGATTCCATTCCTAATTGTTTACCCTTAACAAAGGATCAGATCTAGTTAAGTTATAAATAATGAGTAGGTTCAGAAACTGAACTTGTTGTAACTCTCTTGGCCCTCTCTTTTTCTCTCCTAGGTGTATCAACCCATGTAATTTCATTTAAATTTCTTATTTTCTTTTCTCTTGGATTCATGGGCTTCTCCAACTAAAAGTTTAGAAAAGGAAAGGAAATAAAATTCTTGAATTAATGCAATAAAACCTAGCCTGTATTGCGGGTAAAATGTCCTTCTCATCAATCTGTGCTCTGTGATCAGTAAGGAGGAAGGACCTTTTCTCTAGAACAAAGGGAATTCTTTTAAATATAGTTCTGAAACCTTAATGACCAGTATATCATCACCTTTACTCCACCTTTTACTTCTACTCTCATCTCATGTCAAACCAAATTTTAATAAATCTTAAGTTCTTTTCTATTTAAAAGTGATTAAGCTATAAATAAAGGGGCTTTTCTATCTCTAAATAGTTAACATTTTTATTTTAACGTTTAATATTTATTTTTAACAATAACCAAATTTAACACACCAAATTTCACAAGTAGCACAAAATGACTTTAGTGTTATGAAATCACAGAGATATCAGAAATCCAATATGCTTCCCAAAAGGACAGTGCATACATACACTGTGTATGCAGGCCATTCTATGCTATTTGTAAAAGTTAGTGTATTTTTTTAAAAAGTGTGTGTGTAAATATATATGTATGTGTGTGTGTGTATACACACATGCACAATATCTTCTTGGTCAATACATCAAGTTTCTGTTCTCTCTCTATGACTTTATAACACAAAGGTTGTTCTGTGCTATTTGTAAAAGTTTGTTTAAAAAAGTGCTTATATAAATGCACAGTGTATGCATACATTGTCATCTTGGGTAGTACATTGAGTCTCTCATCTCTTTTTCTTCGATTTTGTGACAGGTCATTCGGGGCTACTTGTGAAAACTGATGTGTTAAAAAAAAAGTTTATGTGTGTATAGATTTGTTATTTATATACATGCAACATATTATATACAGTTACTCATAATAACCATATTAAAAATATATATTTATATAGTGCTATTCAAGAGGGCATCAAAGAAATCATAATCAAGAAAATTGCTGGTGAAGTAAATAAGTATTTATACGGTACCTACTTTATAAATAGTATAGGCAATGGACTAAGTCACTTTTACACAAATATTATCTCACTTGATCTTCACAAGGCAGGTGCTCTTATATCTCTATTTCTTCAATTGAGGAAACTGAGGCAAGCAAAAGTTAAATGAGTTCCATACTTCCACATATCTTTGAACTTAGGTCTTCCTTACTCCAGGACCAGTGCTCTATTTATTTTGCCATTAGCTCTATCTAATTACCAGAAATAAGTTACTAAATTACTGGAAACAAAAGAGAAAACACAATTCTATCTGTCTGTCTTGGGATACTGTGTCCAATTCCAGTGACTGAATCTCAAACACAAGCATGGAACATCAGAAACCCCAAAGGTTATGCAAATTAAACAACAGAATTGAGGGACTGCATATAAAAACTAATGAAAACATTTAGGAATTATATGATCATAACAACATAGGAATAGAGATAGAGAATGAGTAGGGACATTCAAAGTCAACTAGTCTACCCTGCCATTTTATAGAGGAATAAGATGAAGCTTGTTTTTTTTATTCAGTTATTTTCAGTCAAGTCCAACTCTTTGCAACTCCATTTGAGGTTTTCCTGGTAAAGAGAGTGGTTTGCCATTTCCTTCTCCAGTTTATTTTACAGTTGATGAAATGGGCCAACAGGGGTAAGTGATTTACCCAGCGTCACACACCAGTAATTGTGTGGATTTGAATGCAGGAAGATAAGACTTTTTGACTCTAGACCCAGTGCTCTATGCAATACGGTGCCACCTCACCTCCCTAGGAGAGGGTAAAAGAGAGGAGATAACTTCTCAAAGTCACAATCAATTGCAGAACCAGGATTTGATCTGAATCCTTTGACCCTGAATAAAGCATGCTTCAAATTTTCATTCTTGGAATGCAAAAGCTCAGAGAGAGAATATGACATCACTTCACAAAATCAAAGTAAGGAGAGAATAAATAGGAACTTGCCCATCCAAATGTGGACTAGGGACTAGGAAATGCTTTTTCAGTCCTGAGAGAGGCAAGTTCATAACCAAAAGACTTACTACTTTACATTTATAAACTACATTAGAAAGAAAGTTGTGAACTATATAGACAGACTGGAAATATAATTAGGTTAAACATACTTTGATGAATTCATTAATGATAGCCTATAATGAAAATTAGCATATTTGAAGAAACATCTCTAGCTCTGTTTGTTATCTGGGAAGTCAGTAACAAGCTCCCCTAAACTTATATTACTTTATCTTGTCAGAAATAGATTAATGGGCAAGATAAAGTATAACTTAGTGGAGTTCTTCTTAAATCCTTGTGAATATGTGAATTCTCCCAGTGAAATAGGAATGAGAATATTGTCAATTCTTAATTCCAATTTGATACTATCACTACTAGATAAATATATCTTATATCAATAGGTTTTCTGCCACAGTCAAATGACTGTGTATTGCAGGACACCTATTTGCAATCTGCAGTTCTAACCTTTGAACTTTCATCTCTGTATACCATTGGTGCTCAGGATATTTTACTACCTGGTGAATTTTTTCCACTTGATAGTGTTTTACTTTTTCCAATTACATATAAAGATAATTTTCAACATTCACTTTTATAAGATTTTGAGTTTCAGAGTTTTTTCTCTCTCCCTCCCTCCCTTTACCCTCCTCAGGATGGCAAAAAACCAATTAGGCTATACATGCATAATTATATTAAACATATTTCCACATTAGTCATGTTGTGAAAGAAAAATCAGAACAAAAGGGAAAAACCATGAGAAATTCTAAAAAGAGAGAGAAAATACTAAGCTTCTCTTTGCATTCAGACTCCATAGTGCATTCTCTGGATGTTAACAGCATTTTCCATCATGAGTCTTTTGGAATTGTCTTGGATTCAGGGGTGGGGAACCTGTGATTTACAGGCTACATGTGGCCTTCCAGGTCCTTGGGTGCTGCATTTTGACTGAGTTCAAGTTTTATAGAACAAATTATTTTATTAAGGGGAATTTGTTCTGTGAAGTTTGGATTCTGTCAAAGGGCCACACTTGAGGACCCACAGGGCTACATGTGACCTGGAGGCTGCAGGTTCTCTACCCCTGTTTTAGATCACTGTATTACTGAGAAGAGCTAAGTCTATCAGAGTTGATCATTGCACAATGTTGCTGTTGCCATGTGCAATGTTCTCCTGATTCTGCTCCTTTCACTCAGCATCAGCTCATGTAAGTCTTTCCAGGTTTTTCTGAAATTTGTCTGCTCATCATTTCTTATAGCACAATAGTATTCCATTACATTCATATACTACAACTTGTTCAGCTATTCCCCCAATTGATGGGCATCCCCTCAAATTCCACTTCTTTGCTCTGGTGAATTTTAATAGTGCCAGATGTAAATCACTATGCTAAAATGAACAGGCCCATAGGAAAGTATTAAAAAATGGTGTGCTTCTTACTTTGGCAAACTAAAGTTCCTCCTCAATGTTTATCACTTGCCTTCACAAAGAAGGACATTTACTTTTTGGGATCATATTCATTTTTTATAGGTTTCTGAGTCATCCAGTTACCCTCAGTGATGATATGCCCAACCACATCATTTCTGGGAGACTGCTTGTGAAACCAAATGTGACTGAATTCACAGAAAACACAGCTATATTTGAGGATGGTACTGAAGAGGAGATTGACGTTGTAATTTTTGCCACAGGATATATACTTGGTTTCCCTTTCTTGGAAGACAACTTGAAAAATATTGACAGCCACAACTCCATGTATAAGTTTGTATTTCCAACTTTTCTCAAGAAGCCAACACTAGCTTTTATTGGTATCCTCCAACCAGTGGGAGCTATCATTCCCATATCGGAACTCCAGAGCCGATGGGCTGTACGTATATTCAAGGGTAAGTAGAAGGCTCATATCTTTTTTATTTAGACCTTTGATTTCACTCATGTAGAGAACGCCCAAAGATTAAACTTCCTACTGTGTGTAGTCACAGACAGTTGTGTGAAGCTCTGAGAAATTAAGTGATTTAAGTAGGATCAGAAAATTAGTGTCTATTAAAGTTGGGACTTAAACCTAGATATTTTTGACTCCCCAAACCAGCTCTCTAGTCTTTATGCCACATTAACTATTTGTATTTGTTAAATAGAAAGTCAATTATGGGACATGATTTGAGAAGAGGTCACCTATACCTAATATATCTTTGCTATTGATCTGTCATAATGGCTGAAATTAAGCCTTTGGACTTTCATCTCTGTACACCATTGGTATTCAGGAAATTTTACTGCCTGGTGAATTTTAGCAATTCCAGATATAAAAATCTATGCCAAGATTAACCTGCTCTTAGGAAAGTACTAAGAATGATAAACTGCTCTGGCAAACTGAAGTTTAATCTAATCAAAGACTAGAGAATCAGTTCCTTGGAGCTTAAAGTATTTAAGAATTCCAAGAGTCTCATTATTTATCTCTCCCTGAAAGAATAACATATTAAGAAATCATAAGGAAGCATCTTAATGTTGCAACATGGGAGTTGTAGTAACACCTATCTCCTGGGATTACTGTAAAGATAACATGATACAATGTTTGGAAAGCAATTTACAAACCTTAAAGTGATACATAAATATTAATTGTTTTTGTTATTATTAATTTAATCCCTTCATTCTAATGGTGATTGCTGGCTGAAAACAAGGATCTATTAGATTAGGGCAGAGGTACATGGGTAACGTACCTGAGGAGACAGAAATTTCAACATGAGAGAGGAATGGTGAAATAGGATAAAGTTAGCCAGGCTCACAATTTTGCCAAGACTTAGTCTTGTGTCTGTGACAAGAAATAAAATTGCTGCCCTTTTTTTAAAAAATTTCTGTTCAGAGGACAATCAATAATGTGCTCTCCAACTAAAACTAAAAGTCCGCATTGAAAGTGCATTATGACTACATTTGGCAGAATTACAAAGCTGTGATTGAAGTACAGGAAGACAGAGAAAGCAAATGGAAGCCCATGCCTTTGTCTCTCTCTTCTGAAATCATTGCCACCTTTTTGTCCATTTCCCCCTTATCAAAAATTGTTGTCATGGTATCCTACAGAACACACAAAATATCAGATTTGAAAAGGAACTCAGAGGTCACCAGGTCCATTTATGCCAGGACTGAATTCCCTCTGGCAAATACTCATCCACCTTCCACTTAAAAGCCTCTCATTCAAATGAAAGTCAACTGATGGAGGACCAGAAATCATACATGGGTGGGAGTGTATCTGGATGGATAGAGAGGATGGATAGGGTTCGGGAAACAAATTACAAATCTTCATTTTAGCATTACTTTTGACAAGCTTTTTCACAATTCTCTTGTAGACATGATAAACAGTCAGTAGTCATTAGCTGATTATCTAGTAAAGTTCTCTCAGTGACAAAGGCAGAGCGATTGATAAATTTTTTATCTTGTCTTTGTGATAGTTTTGTCCTTTGTAAGATGGGAATTGCTCTTCTGGTCTGATTCAGGTTAATAAGTGTCATTTGGTTGCTGACATCAAAATATTAGAAACTTTAGAAAGAAATGTTCACTTTACCTTAGAATTAGTGATAGAGAAGTAGAAAAAGGCCATACCTTTGCATGTACCATAGACACAGCTAGAGCAAATGTCAAAGAACTAAGAGAAATGTTAAATAAGATCTTGTGAGAGAAGGAAGTATTGATTAAGCCAAGCACTGTACTAAGGACATTACAAATACTATCTCATTTGATTTTCACAACAACCTTAGGAGGTAGCTATTGTCATGACTCTTATTTTGTTATTGAGTAAACTAAGGCAAACAAAGGTTAAGTGAGTGATTTTATCAGGGTTCCAGTTCTAGTAAGTATCTAAAGCTGAATTGGAGCTTGGGTTTTTGTGACTCCAGGCCCAATGCTTTATCCACAATACCGCCTACCTACCTTTATTTCATGGCCTAAAATTCTACCTGGCAAGCCTTCCCAAGAGTAATAGGGAGCCCTCAAGAATGAAATACTGTGATAAATACAAAAAAATGCAATGACAAAAGGGGAAACAAACTGAAAATAGCAATATGGATGTACAAGGAAGGGTCTCACTAATAAAGATGTTAAAAAGACATCACCAAAAGACAGAAGTGAAAGCAGATAAGATTTATATGACAACACATTTGTTATCTAGCAAGACTGATAGATCATGGGCATGATGGGCCCAAAGTATATCTGTGTTTCAGCTAAGCATTTGTCAGAGCCTCTAATGCTGTCCTTATGGATAAGATGGAGAGATATGAGCTGGATGAGATTAAATTTTGGTAGATTCAGAACAGATTGAAAGGCTGGAAACAAGAGAGGTCACTGTCTATGAGGAGGAACATCTCTAATAAAATGCCTCAAGGATCAGTCCTAGACCTTTACACTATTCAACACTTTTCTCATTACCTTCATGAAGGCAAAATGGGAGGCTTATTAGATCTGTAAAAGACACAGTTGAGAGAAATAAAAAATATGTGGGATGGTAGAGTCAGAATCTAAAAAGATCTCAGTGGGCTAAAATGATGGGTCAAATATAGTAAGATGTGATTCACAGAGATTTATTCAAAAGTCTCATGCTTAATTTTAAAAAAGTCAACTTCATCATACAGAATTAGGAGATGCATACCTAGACAATTCCAGGTGTTTTTCAGTAGTGTCCAGTTCTTTGTTCATGTAAAAAATATGTGGGAATCTTAGTGGACACAGTATGAGTTAATGGCGTGACATGGCTACAAAAAAAAATATTGTTATCCTTGGCTGTATCAGAAGGGGTAGAGTGTCTAGACTATGCCTTGGAAATTCATATCCGGATTGTGATGAACAATTTCTTTGTTTTAAGAAGGGCACTAATAAGTGGAAAACATACCCAGAAAAGGGAGACCAGGACAGTGACTATACTGGAGATAAAGAAACTAAAGGTGTGGGGGGGGGGGGGGTGGAGCCAAGATGGCAGAGTAGAAAGATGGACCTGTAGAAGCTCTCCCCTCCTACAACCCATAAAATACCTGTAAAAAATGACTCTAAAAAAATTGTAGAGCAGCAGAAGTCACAAAAAGACAGAGTGAAAGAGATTTCCAACTCAAAGCAACCAGGAAGGCTGATAGGAAAGGTCTATTGCACCAGTGCAGAGTGGAGCACAAACCAGCCTTGGTTGTGCAAACCAGCAGGGATAGGACCAGAAGAGAATTCAGGGCGCATAATCCCCTGCAACAGCTGCAGTTCCCAGATTACTCAACCCACAAACATCAAAGGCAGCTTCAAAGGTCAGCTGGAAAGCTCTTTCACCTGGGTGAGATGGGAACACAGTCTGGCCTTGGCATCAGGCAGCAGCATCCATTTTTGGAGCCCTTGGGCTAAAGACCCTGGGGGAATGAAGCTACTGATCTGGGTCTCAGTTCTGAGTGGCGGTCCTGGGGTGAGGAGGAGTACTGTCTGGTGGAGTTAGTAGATGCTTTGGAGAGGGAATTCTACTCAGATCCTGGGCAGAAAAGTTTGTGGTTCCTCCAAAAGCAGAGTGCAGGCCAAGAGAGGAGAAAGATCCTCTCCCTTGATTATGCTACCTTGGAGGAACTGAGAACTTACAGATCCCTAGAGCAGATCCTCCTCTTGACAAAAGACTCAAAAGTTAAGTAACTGACTGGGAAAATGCCCAAAAAGGGGGGGGAAAATAAGACTATAGAAGGTTACTTTCTTGGTGAACAGTTATTCTCTTCCATCCTTTTGGATGAGGAAGAACAATGTATACCATCAGAAAAAGATCTAAAAGTCAAGGCTTATGCATCCAAAACCTCCAAAATAAATATGCAATGGTCTCAGGCCATGTACGAGCTCAAAAAGGATTTTGAAAATCAAGTTAGACAGATGGAGGAAAATTGGGAAAAGAAATAAGAGTGATACAAGAAAATCATGAAAAGTGAGTCAATAACTTGCTAAAGGAGGCCTCAAAAAATGCTGAAGAAAATAACACCTTTGAAAATAGGCTGACTCAATTGGTAAAAGAAATCCAAAAAGCCAGTGAGGAGAAGAATGCTCTAAAAAGCAGAATTAGCCAAATAGAAAAGGAGGTTCAAAAGCTCACTGAAGAAAATAGTTCTTTAAAAACTAGAATGGAGCAGATGAAAGCTAATGACTTCATAAGAAACCAATAAATTACAAAACAAAATAAAAAGAATGAAAAACAGAAGACAATGTGAAATATTTCATTGGAAAAACAACTGACCTGGAAAATAGATCCAGGAGAGATAATTTAAAAATTATGGGACTACCTGAAAACCATGATCACAAAAAGGGTCTAGACATCATCTTTCATGAAATTATCAAGGAAAATTTCCCTGATATTCTAAACTAGAGGGTAAAATAAATATTGAAAGAATCCACCAATCACCTCCTGAAAGAGATCCAAAAATAAAACCTCCTAGGAATATTGTAGCCAAATTCCAAAGTTTCCAAGTCAAGGAGAAAATATTGCAAGCAGTCAGAAAGAAACAATTCTAGTATTGTGGAAATACAGTCAGGATCTCTCAGCTTCTGCATTAAGGGATTGAAGGGCATGGAATATGATATTCCAGAAGTCTAAGGAACTAGGATTAAAACCAAGAATCACATACCCAGAAAAACTGAGTTTTCCTTCAGGGAAAAAATGATCATTCAATGAAATAGAGGACTTTCAAGCATTCTTGATGAAAAGACCAGAGCCGAATAGAAAATTTGACTTTCAAATACAAGCGTCAAGAGAAGCATAAAAAGGTAAACAGGAAAGAGAAATCATAAGAGATTTACTAAAGTTGAACTGTTTACATTCCTACGTGGAAAGACAATATTTGTACTTCTTGAAACTTTTCTCAGTATTTGGGTAGTTGGAGGGATTATACACACACACACACACACACACACACACACACACACACACACACATATTGAGAGAGAGAGAGAGACTGAAGGCACAGAGTGAGTGGAATAGGAAGGGATGATATCTAAAAAAATAAAATAAGCAGCAAGAGAGGAATATATTGGGAGGAGAAAGGGAGAAATCGAATGGGGCAAATTGTCTCTCACAAAAGAGATAAGAAAAAGCTTATCCAATGAAGGAGAAAAGAGGGGGAAGTGAGAGGGAAAAAGTGAATTTTACTCTCATCAGATTTGGCTTAAGGAGGGAATAACATGCACATTCAATTTAGTATGAAAATCTGTCTTACATTATAGGAAAATATGGGAGAAGGGGAGAAATGGAGTGGGGGTATGATAGAAGGGAAGGCAAATGGGAAGAGGGAGTAATTAGAAGTGAACACTTTAGGGGAGGGACAAGGTCAAAAGAGAGAATAGAATAAATGGGGGCAAGATAGTATGGAGGGAAATATAGTTAGTCTTTCACAAGATGACAATTTCTTTCACAACATGACAATTATGGAAGATTTTTGCAAAACTGCACATATATAGCCTATACTAAATTGTTTGCCTTCTCAGTGGGGATGGGTGGGAGGGAGGGAGGAAGAGAAGTTGGAACTCAAAATTTTAGGAACAAATGTTGAGAATTGTTTTTGCATGCAACTGGGAAATAAGAAATACAGGTAATAGGGTATAGAAACCTATCTTGTCCTACAAGACAAGAGAGACGATGGGGATAAGGGAAGGGAGGGGTGTGATAGAAGGGAGGGCAGGTTGGGGGAAGGAATAATCAGAATGCCTGGTGTTTTGGGGTGGGGGAAGGGAAAGATAAGGAAAAAATTTGGAACTCAAAATCTTGTGGAAATGAATGTTGAAAACTAAAAATAAATACAGAAATTTTAAAAAATAAAGAAACTATGGATATTTATCAAATAAGATTATAATTGCAAAGTCCTTTGCACAGGGCCTGCACATAGTAGGTGGTACATAAATGTTAGATGTTATTGTTGCTGTTACTATTTATCATCATCATCATCGTCATCCTGGAGATCTGTGACAATGATAACTGTCTTCAAGTTTTTGAAAGATTATCATACGAAAAATGTTTGTAGGTAGAATAGTAGATAGGATCCTGAACCTGTGGTCAGAAAGCCTTGCGTTCAAATCCCACCTCAGACACTTACCAGCTCTCCAAACTTGGGCAAGCAATTTTAATCTCTATTTGCTTCCATAACCTCAAATTTAAAATGTGAATCGTAATAGCACCTACCTCCTAAGTTGTTGTGAAGATCAAATGAGATAATTTTTGCAAAGCACTAAGCACAATGCCTGGTCCATAATAGATAACTATGTAAATGTTATTTTCATTATTATTAAAAAGGAATGGACTTGCTTGATCATGTAGGACAGAACTGGGATCATTGGGAAGAAATAATAAGAAGCCTAATTTAGATTAAGTGTAAGGAAAAATCATCAATTAGATTTCCATAATAAATACTACTGTCCAAAAATAGAATGTTCTTGTGGCCAGAAGCAGGGATTTTTCCAAATGAGTATGGTATCTTATAGATAAGTTTCCCATCATTAACAAGAATGGTTTGGAGTGGTATTTATAAAAATATTACTTGTGAATTCCCACCAGAAGGAGATAAAATTGTCTTTTTGCATTAGGATCTCTAGTTCACTTTTCTTTTTTATTTATATTTTGTACATTTGTTTATAGATGTCTGCGATCATGGGCTATACTACTAGGTCTTTTCTTGGATTTTTGTCTCCTGCAAAGATCCAAGTATCATCTATATTCTTCTTCATATACTATTTTTTCTTTATCAGATTTAGCTTGGTAGATGATCAGTAATCTTCCTTTATAAAATAAAGTGGCTAGAGGATATGATCTCTAAGCTCTTTTCCACTAAAGTATTTTTTTTGTTCTGTGATCTAAAGTACTCTGTATCTGAACTGTTGCAACATTCATTATGGGGTAGATAATTTGTCTTCTGACACTAACAACCCAAAAGTTAATGCTGTCTTTCTTTCTTTCTGAGCTCCTCATTGGAGTTTTGGCTTTGAGTTTCTGATACAGACATCACAATTTCCTCCTGAAACTACTTCTTCTCATTCAAGGATTTCTCCAATCAGTCCTACTCAGATTCTCTCTTTTCTTCTTTCCTAGGATTGAACAAATTACCTTCAGAGAAAGATATGATGGCAGAAATTAAACGGATCAGAGCCAAATTGGACAAAGAGTAAGAAACTTTATGGTTGATGTTTGCTTGTTAGTCCTAATTGACATTCTATTCCTTATGACAATTGAGAAACTTGTTAAGAGCTCTTGCCCTCAAGACAATTCTATTAAAATAGACTATGGAGATTATTCCACCAAAACTGTTAAAGACCCAGTGCTTTCTTATCTCAGGTTCACATGGAGAGCTGAACCTTAAAAAACAGACAACTTTGTTCTTGAGTGAGAGAGAAGTATTTAATTCAGACTAGCAAAAATGTGGACTTCTGCAGAAATTT
Source organism: Potorous gilbertii (assembly GCA_028658325.1). Lineage (NCBI taxonomy): Eukaryota > Metazoa > Chordata > Mammalia > Diprotodontia > Potoroidae > Potorous > Potorous gilbertii. The sequence continues at coordinate 38,524 of JAQQSK010003398.1, forward strand.
CTAATTCTTTAAAAACATACAAATTCATTGAAATGGGTTCTATAAATTAAGAATATGAATAAATGAAAAAGCATTTTAAAGTAATTATAGTATACTAAACTAAACACTGAGTATAGGGGCAGCTAGGTGGTGCAGTAGATAGAGTGCCAGGCCTGGAGTCAAGAAGACCTAAGTTCAAATCCAGCTTCAGACACTTAACAGCTGTGTTACCCTGAGCAAGTCACTTCATCCTCTTTGCCTCAGTTTTCTCATGTGTAAGATGAGAGAAAGAAATAGTAAACCACCCCCAACATCTTGGCCAAGAAAACCTCAAATGGGATCACAAAGAGTTGGTCATGATTAAAATTACTAAACAACCAAAACACTGAGTATACAAGTAGAAAAAACAACACAGTTCCTGATCTCAAGGAGCTCACACTGTAATGGGGAAATATAATTTATAAAAGAAGGTTCAGTTACGGGGCAAGTGGAATGACCTGCACCTCAGTAGAGTACATGGCTAGCAGGTTGCACCATTAGGCCATCTAAGAGGGCCAAGGGGTCTAGAATTCAAAGCAACAGGGTAAATGATAAGTTCTGGTGGTTTTCCATCTTCCTGGAAGGAATAAAATTAGTAATATCTATGTCAGTCAAGAAGCCCATATGGGAAGCCCAATACATGGGAAAGGAGTGACAGGAGAAGAGTATGACCATGGAGTCTTTGTGCCTCCTAGCTAACCTGAATGAATTCTTGGTGTCCAGAATGATGACCTAAGGACTGATATGGTGCCAGACAGATCAACTCCCCGCATTCCTTGATGGGTTCTTGGCAGGCTGTTGGAGAGGGCAAGAAGAAAGAAAACATTAGTGGTGCCTGGCCTTTTGGCCTCCCAAATGTAGGTTCTAAGAGTCCCAGTCAGGATTAGGTTCAATGCAGGGCTTCTTAACCTTAGACTTAGAGACTATAGAAAGCTATAGAATCCTCTGCTATGGAAAGCCTCCTATTACATTCCCTTACTAGAATGCAAGTTGTAACATTTTAAGTGTGTTTCAATCTCCTGGGCAATCGACAGTTTTATGAGTAAGGTTCATTAAGGAGACGGGGGAAAGGATTGAAGACAATATTCCATATATAACAGATAAGACAAGCAAATTCTGTAGGAAATGAATTGATCATCCTTCAGAATCTGTAAACATATATAAAGTAAGGGTAGAAAATGCTTATTAAACTGCAGAATAAAGAACTGGTTCAGAATGATACTACCAGGACATAACTTGACTTGATGGAAATCAGTCATCCTCCATGAACTCTAGAGTCTAGCAATTGCTCTCTGCTGTTCCTTGGGCAAGACTCCATTTCCAAACCCCACACATTTTCGCTGACTATTGCTTACGCCTGCAACCATCTCCCTCCTTAGCTCCACTTCCTTTCTTCCTTGGCTTCCTTCAAATCTGCGAGAATCCATTCCCAGGACTTCTTATAATTATTTCTCTCTAAAAGTATCTCCAATTTATTTTATATACATATATGTATATATGTGCATATATGTATAATATATATCTTATTTGAATATAGTTGTTTGCATGTTGTCACCACTACCATCCCCATTAGATGGTAAACTCCTTGAGGATAGCGACTATGTTTGACCTTTCCTTGTATTTCCAATACTTATCACAGTACCTGGCACATAGTAGGTACTTAAATAAATGCTTGTTAAATTGACTTGCCTAAAAATCCTAAAAACACCTTTTGCTTAAGGATGGTTTCATAACTTCTTAGAGACCCCCAAATTGGGATAAATTCCATTCATTCCCTCATCCTGAAGATCTCCACTAACTTTGACATATGGAAACATATGTTTTGACATAATGGAAACAACTGCAGAAAGGTGACACAGTAAATCTCTGACCAGGGGCTTTACTTCTTTCTCTTTTGGTTTCAGGTTTTTGCCAAGTCCATGGAATGTTAGTAGAGTACCGTACGTTGACTACATGGATGATGTTGCTTCTGAAATTGGTGTTAAACCCAATGTCTTCTCTCTCTTTCTCCGGGATCCCAAACTGGCCTTAGAAGTTTTCTTTGGTCCCTGTACCCCATACCAGTACCGCCTGCAGGGGCCTGGGAAATGGACTGGGGCCAGGAGAGCCATCCTCACTCAAAGGGAGCGAATTATTAAACCCATGAGGACCCGGGTCCTCAAATGTAACCAGCCTCCATCCTCTAAGTTGTCTTGGCTGTTAGGAGCTTTCCTTAGTCTAGCTTTATTTATCTTTATTTTTGTAATGAATAGATAACACTGTCATTATCCTTGTCAACAGTAACACAGAAAATTAAGTAGTTAGGTGACCACTGGTTTCTGTTTGGTTTTGACCAAACCACAGTAGCTAAGTATCCTGCAGTGCTAACATTTTTTATGCAGTTGCAAAGCTCACAAAATAGTCTTCAATTAACATCTATGACTGTTTGATCAATGATTTCCAAGTTTCTAAGAAGAGAAGTTTTCTTTCTTTCCTTCTTTCTTTCTTTCTCTCATGTCTAAATTTAAAAAGCAAAAAAGGCAGAAAAGAAAACGTGAATAGGGATACCAGGTACACTGGAATCTGCATAAACTTTTCTTTCCGTATACACCCAAATTACGAGTAGTTTTCACCTGGCTACATCCTGCTTTTGCAAAATAAATCAGGGTCCAGTAAGGATAGAAACTTCACATAACCCAGAGACTTTCAAGAGTAACTGAATGATATCACTCAAGAAATTTCCCATTCTTTAAAATCGCAATAATAATAGTTTTTGTATAATACTTTAAGTTTGGCAAAGTACTTTATGTATGTTATCTCATTTGGTCCTCACAACAACCTTGTGGGATCAGTACTATTATGACAACCATTTCACAGGCAAGGAAAACGGGGCACAGCTAAATGCCTTGCTCTGGGTTACCCAGCTAGCAAGTGTTTGAGTGAAGATTGGAACTCAGATCTTCCTGACTCCAAATCCAGCATTCAATCAAGTTGTCTAATATAAATGTGACAGGTTCCCTCTAGTGATTATTTTTACTTATTTTATTGGAGGGTGTAAGGCAAGGCAGTTGGGATTAAGTGATTTATTTGAGGTCACACAGCTAGAAAGTGTCAAGAAAGAGGCCAGATTGAACTCAGGTCCTCCTGACTCCAGGACCAGTGCTGTATACACTGAGCCACATAGCTGCCTCTGCTTCCTTTTTTTTTAAAGGAGGGAGGTAGCTTCTCTGGGGCAGGTAGGTGGTGCAGTGGATAGAGCATCAATGAAGGAGTCAGGAGGACCTGAGCTCAAATCTTACCTCAGACACTTGGCACTAGCTACCTGTGTGACCTTGGGCAAGTCACTTAACCCCAACTGCCTCCTCCTGGGTCATCTCCAGTCATCCTGAGAATATCTGGTCACTGGATGCAGATATCTCTGGAGGAGAAGTGAGGCTGGTGACCTGCACAGCCCTCCCTCACTCAAAAAACAAAGTCAAGTACAAGCCATGCCATCATTTCTCTGATGACATGGTCTTCTTCTGCAGTGAAGGATGAACACAAAAAGAAGGGAGGTGGTGAAGCAGTGGAAGGAATATTTGAAAAGCTTGTATAATAAATAAAAGCCTAGAGTCAAGAGCACCCTGGGTCCCACTAAAATAGGAAGAGATAAGCTGGAGAGAGTCTAAGTGTCTTTGTTGTTTTTCAACCGAGTCTGACTATTTGTGATCCAGGAAACCATAGCACACTGATACTGTTCATGAGTCTTCTTGGCAAAGATACTAGAGTGGCGTATTAAGGCAAGCAGAAGTTAAGTGACTTGCCCAGGATCACACGGCTGATAAATGTCTGAGATCAGGTTTGAACTCATTTCAGATTTGAAGTATCCACTGCACTGCCTAGCTATCTTTTGTTTGAGCTCTAGAAATCTTCTAGTTTGAGGTTAATAAACCTGTGGTTACCCTCTCATCAGCCTTCAGGAATTACTAGGAAAGGAAGTGGATTTTTAGTTACCATCCCCCTATTAATCTATTAAGATCCATAACTCACATCCGGGCTTTTCCTAGCTGTTGGATATCTACCATTGTGGCATCACTGGATTATTACTTACAATGTACATATAATCAAATGTTAAATCCCTCTGAGAAAATGATGTGGAAATGGGACCAGAAGCTATCAATGGATTTTCCTTTGAGATAAAGTCAAACTTTTTAACCAAGCTAGGCCATAGGGCAGAAAAAGACTGAGAGATTTAGACGTAAAGATATTCTCAGGATGACTGGAGATGACCCAGGATGAGGCACTTTGGAGTAAATGCACACAACTCATTTCACTCAACTGGAGTAAATGGTTATGGGATTGGGGATCTGTTGCCAGCTTTATCCCTTCCCTACAACCTTTCATACTGGCTTGTCCTTTCACTATGGTTACTTCCCATTTCATTTTTTCTTGCTTCCTTTCTCCTTTTCTCCCACACTCTAACCCATATATTTTTCCCTTTTATCTAGATCATTCCAGTAATTATGTAATAAATATATTGGCTATATCACATATATGATGCAACCTACTATTGGCATACCAGTGCTTGGCTACTAAATAAAATGCAAACGGTGTCCTAGAGACAACCCGTGGCATAGGGGACAAAATGCTAAGTCTGGAATCAGGAAGAGCCTGAGCTCAAATCGGGTCTCAGATACTTACTAGATGTGTGACCCTGAACAAGTCACTTAACTTCTGTTTATTTCACTTTCCTCAACTTAAAATTGGGATGTTAATTGCAGCACCTATCCTACAAGATTGTTTTAAATATCAAATGATATAACATCTGTAAAGCATTCCAGGAACATAGTGTATGTTCATCCTTCATTGCTGAAGTAGACCATGCCATCAGGGAAATGATGACATGACTTGCACTTGACTTTGTTTTGAGTGAGGGAGGGCTGTGCAGGTCACCAGCCTCACTTCTCCTCTAGAGCCATCTGAATCCAGTGACCAGATATTCATCAGGATGATTGCAGATGACCCAGGATGAGGCAATTGGGGCTAAGTGGCTTGCCCAAGGTCACACAGCTAGTGAGTGTCAAGTATCTGAGGTGTGGTTTGAACTCAGGTCCTCCTGACTCCTGCATTGATGCTGTATCCACTGCACCACCTAGCTGCCCCTTCCAGGCACATAGTAAGTGCTATATAAATGCTCATCTCCCTTCTTTCTCTCCCCTCCCTCCACACCACAGTCAGAACCCTAGCAAGATGATTTAAAAAGATGCTTGAGAATACCATTCCTTTTTTGCAGAAAATGAAACAGTTAACTTTGCAAGGGAAACTAATTTGACACCTGACTGTCCAGTTTTTTTGTCATATTATTGATATATTCATTTTATCCTATCATCATGTTAACTTGATGTTCTAGATTTCATGTAGGTTCTAATAATCTGTATCATTTATAAACTTGTCCTTTTTTAAATGGAATTATAGCATCTAGGTGATCTGAAAATAATGGTTCCAATAATGACTCAGACTATTTCTCTTTGTTTCAATAGTTTCAATGATTTCCATCAAATTAAATATAGCAGACGTGAATTCCAATTTGTATCCAGTATCATGTTAAATAAAATCTATATAATAAAATTCTGACATTACCTATTGAAAGGTGAAATATTAACCATTTATTACTTTGTTTATAGAATACCAAATAGCCAGTAAATTAGCCAGTTAGTTGCAGAACCAGTTATTTCACTAATTTAACTTTTTTTCCTCCACACTATGTGTCTCATTCCACCACAAGACAGAAGCAAATCAAGAGTTAATTTTTGCCTGGCTTGAGAAGTGTGGTGTAGGAATATGTATACTAAAAGATATATCATGATCCAATCCAAAGAATCTGGACCCAGGGACCAGAAAGCATCAAACTGCAGTCAATATTTAAATAATTACAAAGAAAACAATAAAGTCAGAAGGTTATATGTAGTAAGAAGTGTGACAATATGAGCCCATCAGTAGGACAACATTTTTTTACACATTAGGGCTGGCATGGTATACTTTTATTGGCCAGCTGCAAGAATGGCTATATAAAATTCAAATGTTTTTGTTTATATCTAGGTTTTAAAAACCGTAACTAGATGGTGTCTAAGATCAAAATGCTTGGTTATCCAATTCTCTACCTAAATGACACATGCATGTTGATTCTAATACTTCCCAATCCCTCATATAAAATCAGGAACATCTGCTACATTTGCCAGAATTTGTTGGAAAGACATGTTTCAGTTACATCCATTTCAACCACAATGGAAATAGTAAACTGGAAGGGGGGGGGAGAAAGAATTGAATCTGAAGCCCTGGGTACAAAACCCAGCTTTCTTATTCACTATCTGCATGACTTTGGGAAGGATAATTCACTTTTCTTGGCCTCAGTTTCAGGAATGTTGGGTTTCTAAAGTGGAGATCTATGGGCAAGAGATAGGTGACGACTTGTCAGATATGTTGCAGAGGGAGTTTTCGTGAAGGTACCGGTTGGAATAAATGCTCCCTGAGTTTCCTTCTAATTCTGAAATTCTCAGATTCTATGTAATTATCCCCATTTTACAGACATTAAAAACAATCTGTTGATGCAGTCTCTGAATTCATTAACCACTGCCCTCCTACCATGCAAAACAGATTCACCGGCCTGACTCAGATGGAAAGTAGCATCAATTCCCCATTGTCTAGATAGGCATGCTCTTGTTAAATAAAGTATATAAAACCATTCCAGGGAAGTCAGAGATGCCTCTTGAAATAGTTTCTTTACATTTAAAGCCCTGCCCTTTAGCAGGTTCTAGTTATTATGATTTTGTTGGGAGCTGGTGTGGAGGAAACTCATTCTACTAATACAAATCTGCAACTTCAATTTGTGACTTAGAGAGATGTCTGTGTTGCTGTGGAGTTAAGTAGTATGATGACAACCAGTATGGGTCAAAGGAAAGATTCCAAATCAGGTTATACTGATTGCAAGGCTAGACTTCTATCCACTGGGTTACCCAGACTCTCCTGTCTGGCATTTTTCCTTAAGACACATTTTTAATTATGGGGAAATGGAGCCAAAACCTCAAATAAGTTGAGTGGATTAAAAACATATTTTTCAACTGCTTCCCCTAAGAACTCTTCTTCTCTTTTAGTAATAAATCTGAAAGCCTCACTTTTTGCCATATCTGAAATATTCTTCATTAGACATGGAACTCTTTTTTATTGATATAATAAAGTCTTTTGTTACCTATAGAAAAACTATGAACCTAGAAGACCCTACACTGTCTACAAATCAGGGACTTGCATCACGTCCAAGGAGATGACAGCCAATAGTGATTATCCTTTTCCTGACATTCCCCCAATTACTTGCATAATTCTAAAATTATGAAGTATCTCCAGGTGTATGTCAAATACTTTGATCTTCTGAAGTATCCACTCCCTGGTAAGAAAGGAAAAAATACCCAGATTTCAAGCAGATTTCTTATGGACAAAGTCCATGCAGTTGAGAGGAAAGAGATGCCTATGTTCAGTTCATCCTTGAAAAACATCTGATTTTCTACAAAGAGTTATAGCTGAGACTCTCTCATTAGCATCTCACAGAGCCTGCAGATGGTTTCTTCTACCTTTTTTGGGGGGAAAAATATCATCACATAGAATTTTAGACAGAAAGACTTTGAGGTCATATTCATTGTTTTATCAATGTGGGCTCATAAAAACCATGAGTTAACAACAAATTAGACATTATTTTTTGTTCAGGGAAACTAGTTCCCAGTAGAGAGTACAGTTCCTGGACCCCCATAAGGGTAATGAAGTTTTTCAGGATACAAGAACTGTGATCTACTAGATTGAGACCTAGCATTCTGCAAATGTAAGGAAACTGAAGATATTGGGCATGGTGACCTGTGCTTGTCCATTTGTTCCCAGTCAAAAGAGGAAGCACTCTGATTTCTCTGCCCCTGGCCAGTGGGATGTTGTGGTAGATGCCAATGGGAAACAGGAATCCTATGCCTTTGGTGTCATCAAGGTTTGTATTGGCTATTATAATGAGCCCCATTTTCCAATAGAGAACTTTCCAGGTAAGCAACACAGAGACACAGGGGAAGTTGTCATATTTCAAGAGAAGTATGTTATATTGTTAAAAGAAAGGCCAAGAAATCAGTTGGTTTTTCTTGTTCATAATTTAAGATAATGAGATAATACAAGTTACCTTATTAAATGTTTGCTACAAGAAATTTTTCTAGTTAAAAATATACATACTTATTTATAGATTTGTAATCATGTTGATCTTTTCTTATAATACTGTTACCTTATATCTTATACTCTCTTGTAGTGTTACTATTCATGAAAACAATATTTCTCAACCACTCTAAAGTCAGCATAAAATTCAGTAGTGAGTAACAAGTGCTTGAAACCTCCTTGCTTAGCCCCAAAACTAGAGATTATGCAGAAAGCTTTTAGAACTGACCATCAATAACTGACTCCAAATACTGTGTTCTCTTAAATATGCCACTCAACTGCACATTGTGGGTGGGGGTCGTTCTGTGGTGATCTTATGGGAAAGTCAGAGAGGCATGGATAGGTTGTGATCATTAGAGGGAATACTCACACTGATGAGATTATAGATCCACTTAAATGGATTTCGGAAAAGTAATAGATTCCTAACTTCTCCCCATCCCCTTAGTAAAGACAGAGATAATTGAAAAGGAAAATGTGAACAAAGCTCCCGATATGCCTAGACTTAATTAGTACCTATGGAACAATGATGTTTCCAAACCTCCTCCATAGGATTCTGGGAGTCAATCTTCCCCTACCTAGAGATGGAATTCTTATCTCTCTTATGGCTAAAAAAAAAACGGAGTTGGGGGTTTTTATATTGTTGAATTATAAATTTTTTTGCCTTCAACATAGTGTTTCAATCTCTAAGATTCTTCTGTGTTAGCAAAGCTGATGGTTCATCATTATCAAAAGTTCTAAGAAAAATCATTTTCAAGTTCATTAGTAAGCATGGTCTTCCTCCAATGTTACTTTAAAGTAAGAAAATACTACTTTAAAGTAAGAAAATGTATTCCAAAGACAACTGAAACACAGCATAGCAACCCATTCATCAAATGCCTTCCATTCTAATGGAAACCACCAATACTAGAAACCTCATGTTGACATTTTTCTAAATGTTAAGTAATGTGTGGGTTGAAAAGGAAAGAATTTTTTAAAGATTTTTTTTAAAAAATTTACATTTTGTTTGGGTACAAACTCTATCACTAAGTTTTGGTTGTAGACAAGCTATTTCTTGCTTCTTTTCTCAGTGAATGAACATTTATTAAGTCTATTCTGTGTGCCCAGTACTATGATGAGTACTGGGGATACACATGCAAAAAAAGTGAGACAGCCCTTATGGTAAAGGAAACTACATTCTAATAGGGAAAGATAGGATGACATAGGGCAGTGCTGACTAGGAGAGGGACTTTTGGTCTAGCCAGTTACAGAGAATATAGAACAATCCATAGGACAATCAATTGGCATGCCTTTTCCAGAAGCAATATTATTTATTCAATTACTGAGCTCAGAGAAAAAGCTGGATATGCGTAATATATATATATACATATATATATATATATGTATATATGTGTGTGTATATACATATATATATATATATATATATATATATATTGAGGTTGTGGAGGGAAGACCAAAAGCATGGGTAGTTAGATGGAATATAAATCATGATCTGACCTTGGACTAGCAAGATACAATAGAATAGGTAAATTTATACTTAGTAACAAATCGAGACAGTTCAGTCCCAGGGCAGGACTCCCAAAGTCAAGTGTAATAATTTCTCCAAGGACTGGGAGACTGGTTTCTGAAATTCTGGCCCAAAGATGGCTGCTCTTCTAAATGGGGCAATAGTGACAAGAAAGATGGCAAAATGGCTGGAGTGGACATCTGATTGGAATATGACGCTAAGTGGACATAAAATTGCATGAGTAATCAAAAACCAACAAGGAGTTCTATTTAAACGTTTAGTTAAAAAATACATTTTAGAAAACACATTGAAGCAGCTAGATGGCACAATGAATAAAGTGTTGGACTGGAAATCAGTTAGTACTGAGTTCAAATATTGCTTCTGAGACTTAGTATCTGCATGATCCTGGGCAAGGCACTTAACTTCTCTGTGAATTCATTTCTTCACCTGTACAATGATGATATAATCATACCTTCCAGCATTGCTGTGAATACAAAGTTAGTCATATTTATCTATTTTTAAAAAGCCTTAGCAAATCGTAACTGTTATGTTATATATGTTTATGTTGTGAATAACTAAACATAGTCTAAATGCTAGCTATTAAAAGAAGAGAAAACCAAGAGATTACTCAGGATAAAATCCTTCTGATTCCACTGTTGAGACCAGGTGCTGAGCATCTCGGTGTTCTTTCCTCACAGGCATAGAGGTTCAAAGGCCTTTACTTTCACAGTTAGGAGTATAAAAGTCCTGAGAAGTTTTTAGAGGAGAGAATCCTTGTGGTCAGCATTGGAAACTCTGGAGCAGATGTGGCAAGCAAGTTCAGTCATGTGGCTAAACAGGCTCTTCTTTAAAAAATTCCTCTGCTTCAGAACCATCTACCCATCACCAGCCTTGATAGGCAAAGTATATGGAACCTTAGTAGAAGAAACTTCTATTCATTACTAAGTAATTAACATTACCCAAGTTTTTGCTGTTAAATGAGCATCTTCAACTACTTCACTCATTTCCTTAGGTAAGATTTGGTCGACATGAGCTAGGATTCCCGATAACTTAAAGTAATATTAACCATCTATAGAATTATTCTTCCCTACTTTATTTGGAGAGAATAAATACAATAAGAATAATATGATGGCTAAGTTTTTTGAGGTTTACTATAGTAGAACAACATAAGAGATGTATTTAGCTTGTGTGAATTCAACCATATGTGTTTGAGGAGAGAGGAGAGATAGAGACAGACACACAAAAACAGAGAAACCATAAAAAGAGACAGAGATAGAGAGAATATAACAATTTAATTAATGTACTAGAGCAATCTTGAGAGAGATGAGAGATCTTAATCTGACCCCCAACTCAATATCATTCTCTTTATCCTCTCAGATCTCACTGTCTGCCTCTCATTCCAGGAACCCCAGAAGGCAGATGAAGGGGAGATGGAAGGAAGTTGGGAAAGGGAGAAGTGGAGTACCTCATGCTTAACCCTAACACCCTAATCAAATTCCTCAACTCTTAGAGCTAATCCTTATCCTAAAACTACAAATATAACATGCCAATTTCTCTTACCTACTGTACTATATGAATGGTTAAATGGAATTGACAAAGTGTCTTTTTGACTATGATGATGTTTTGCCTCTCATCTTGACTTTGGAACCTAACTTCTGTGTAAGATGTTACCTTTATATCTTGACATCAAGAAATAACTGGTTAACTGTGTACAGTCTCACTACCTGCTACCTGGAGGAAAGATTTTAAAAAAACCACTGAATTAGAAGCATAAAGATGAGAAGATACTGCTCATAATTATGACAGCTCTGATCTAACTATTTGAGTTAGTTATTAGAGAATAAGCATTTATTCCCTATATTGTAGGCACTGTGCAACTCCTTTATAAATATTGTCTCATTTTAATTAGAGAGGCGCAAATCAAAACAACTCTGAGGTACCACATCACACCTGTCAGATTGGCTAACATGACAAAACAGGAAGATGATAAATGTTAGAGAAGATGCGGGAGAGTTGAAACACTAACTCATTGTTAGTGGAGCTGTGAGCTGATCCAACCATTCTGGAGAGCAATTTAGAACTATGCCCAAAGGGTTACAGATATGTGCACGCCCTTTGGCCCAGAAATACCACTTCTGGGACTATATCCCAAAGAGATCACAAAAATGGGAAAAGGTCCAACATGTACAAAAGTATTTTTAGCAGCTCTCTTTGTAGTGGTCAAGAACTGGAAATCGAGGGGATTCCTATCAATTGGGGAATGGCTGAATATATTACAGTATATGAATGTAATGGAATACTATTGTGCCATAAGAAATGATGAACAGGAAGACTTCAGAGAGTCCTGGAAAGACTTATATGAACTGATGCTGAGTGAAAGGAGCAGAACCAGGAGAACTCTGCACACAGCAACAACCACAATGTGTGAGGAATTTTTCTGGTACACTTAGTCACTGCAATGCAAGGACTTAAAAAATTTCCAAAGGACTCTTGAGACAAAACGCCTTCCACATCCAGAGAAAGAACTATGGAATTGGATCGCAGAATGAAGTAGAACATTTTCTTTTGTATCATGTTGTGTTTTGCTTTGTTTTATGGTTTTTCCCATTCATTTTAATTCTTCTATGCAACATGACTAAGGGGAAAATGTATTTAATAGGTATGTATGTGTAGAACCTATATAAAATTGTATGCAGTCTCAGGGAGGGAGCGGGGAAGGAGCGGGGAAGAAGGGGAAGGAAAAGGAAAAAAATCTAAGATATACGGAACAATATGAAAACAATTAATGTAATTAAAAATATATTGTCTCATTTATTTTTAGTGTTGAAAATTTTAAACAGAGAAAGGAAAATACATTGATTTCAGATTGTCAACATTTCCCATAGATACTCCACAATATGAAGCAATAACCAATGAATAAACCAAAAAAATTCCGACCATCTCAGCCAGTAAATACGATCTCCTTGACAAACAGAGGAACATGTTATGCAAGGGAAACAATAATTTACAAAAATGAGCTTATTTACAGAATGTTAGGGAGGCATATGGTGGAAGATGATGAGACACATTGTGTTGCAAAATAATGGAAGGATGAGCTGGAGGAAAAGGAGTTTGAAGAAAACTAGCCATGACATACTATTAAGTCAGATCACCTCAAGAAAATGTGTAGATAAAGTCATAAGGAGGAAAACATTTAAAAATGAAACTATAGACCAACATTATGTACAACTTGGTTTTTAAAAAATTATTTAGAATAATTTGTAGTTTTCAAAGCTGTCCTGTTTGGCCTTTCTTCTGCTCTTACATACATTTTTGAAAGCTATTTCAATGCCACTCTTATGTTTTTTTCCTTTCTCAATAAAATTCATAGATACCTGTTATAGAGTAACTTCATAATACTTATAGGAAAAAACCAAATGGGCAAAGAATATCTCTTGCCCAGGCTTTATGTCTTTGGTTAGACATCCCATTGAGTTAGTCCATCAGCATACATATCTTGGGCAGGCAACAGCAAAGGACCATAGAATGGACCCAGAACTGAAAGTGTGAGATTGGGTTGAGTCCCACTGGAAAATTATAAATGACCCCAAAGCACTTCTTTGAATCCCAAATACATCTTGTTAAACACCAGCATTCTCCAGGTAATACCATATGGCTCTGAATCATAAAACACTACTATGCCCAAAGAGCCAGTTTCATGTGTCCCAAAAGGAGATAGATGCATGGTGGACATAAGTGGACTGTCACATATTTGATAAGTATGTGCCACTATATATGCATGTATATGTGTATACATAAACATATATGTATACTTATATAGTCTATACATATCGTACAATATCGTATAATCACATAATATATAGGTATGTATGTAATAAATAATCATATAACACATTCAACAATGATGATTTACATGCTGGAAGTAACATAAAAAGGTATCATTTGTCAAATATATGTTCAAAAAGAGGAAGTGAAGTCCTTATTTAAAGAGAGCAAATGCTCATAGATGGAAATGTCAAGGGATGAACTGGCTTGCATGGAGTGTTAAGGACCTAGAGTAAGGCATCCAGTACATTAGGTAGATATTCAATGACGGATCCACATAGGAGGACAAGGAAAATGATTTCAGGGGATGAGAAAATATAGCTGAGTCTCCCCATTGAAGGGAAATCCTTACAACAATTAGATCAAAGATCCATTGAAGTACCTCTGAATCTTTTGGCTAGAAGGGATAAGAATGCAAAAATAAATAAAAGTCCTTCTTCTCAGGAAGCTTCTGATCTAATAGGGATATTCATTGAGTAATGTCATATTATGATTTTTCATAGATTGTGGGAATAAAGTTTCTCAATCATCCCTAACTCCTTTTGGAGCTACTACTAATGGCAGCTAGGTGGCCCAGTGTGTAGAGTGTTGAACCTGGAGTCAGAAAATTTTAATCATTTTCAGTCATGTCCTACTCTTCCTGACCCCTTTTGGGGTTTTCTTGGCAAAGATACTGAAGTGATTTACCATTTCCTTCTCCAATTCATTTTTACAGAAGAGGAAACTGAGGTAAAGTGACAGCTCATTAACATAGATAATAAATATCTGCTGCCAGATTTGAACTCAGTCTTTCTGACTCCAGGTCCAGTACTCAGTCTATTATACCACCTTGTTGATTCTAGGAGTCTGGAATACCTGAGTTCAAATCTAACCTTATATCCTTCCTAGTTATGTGACCTTGCACAAGTCATTTAATTTCTGTCTACCTCAGTTTCTTCATCAGTAAAATGTAAGTCATAATAGCACCTCCCTACCAGGGTTTTTGTGAGGACAAATGAGATCATATTTGTAAATACTAGCTATCATCACTATTACTATTCTCTTGTTATTTAAATGGGAGATAGGGAAAAACTAAGGAGATGAACAGAGTTTAAATAAAATTTTCTGAAAGGAGCTGGTGAGAGACTTGAGAATGAAGAGGTGAAATAAGAATTATGGCTCACCAGCAACTCAATAAAATGTCTGAAATGGTGATATAACATTGAAACAAAAATATCTTGTAACCACATCTCTGTCTTCCAGGTTCTCCTCAGTACAAGGAGAGGTGTACTGATATGGAACCATGTTTGGGATAATGGAAATTCCATGGATCCTGTACTTTTCACTCATTTTCACATCAACAGAATCATCATTTCAACATCGTCCATCGAGTGCTAACAACTTCTATGATCAATAAGTGGACAGAGAATAAATTGAATGCAAGGTTTAACTGTGATGTTTATGCATGAGGCTATGTATACAGCCTCAACATATGTATGATTACAAAGTTGTTTTGGTTTGATTTGGTGTTTTAAAAGATTTCCCTTTGGTTACTGGAGTCAGCAAGTCCATTAACAACCTTAGAGGTAGATTAAAGCTACACAATCTATCAGGGATCACAGAGTAATTTTGCCAATTTTACAGAGTCTTTAATGACAGAGGAAAGCTATAATGACTAGGGATGCATCCCGTATGTTCTTCCCTCATGAGTCCCTAGGCCATCACACTTACTTGCTACCAAAGAAAAGGCAACATCAGAAGATGTTGCCTATGACCGAGCTCACATATGTTCTCTCCATGTTATCAAATAACTTAGAATCATGTTTAGCAGTAATAAAAATAACTACTATTTTACACTTAGAAAAGTTGCTTCTCAGAAAAAAATGGCATAGGCTGGAATTAGTCATCTGATTAACTGAAGTATCACAGAATCTCAAAGTTAGAGGGAAGATATGTTAGATATATCTATTATCGATTGATACTAGAAACTTTTGGTAGATATAATAAATACAACCACTGTCTAGTAACCCAAACTTGAAACAGAATGCCCTGTAAAATAAAACAAAGCAGTCTCTAAAGCACTCTAGTGAGAGAGAAACCAGTACTTTCCAAGTCAAACCATTCCATTGCTGGATATCTTTAAGTATTAAGAAGTTTTCCATTCTACTTAGCCTAAATCTGTCTCTAACATCCAACCATGGCTTTCAGTTATTCCCTTTGGGGCCTACTTTTTGACTTCTTTAAATAAAAAGAAGCTTTTTCAAATTCATAAATATTACTTTCATACCGGAAACTACAGTATAGCTAGATCTCAATTAGTATAAAGAGGATACACAGGAGAGGGGAGAAACTTGAGACTGCAAGACTAATCAGAAGGCTATTGAAAATAGTCCAAGTATGAAGTAATGAGGATCTAAACCAATGTGATGGCAATGTCAGAGGAGAGAAGGAGGTTTAGATAAGAAAGTTACAAAGGTAGAATCACTAGGACTTTGTAACAGACAAGGTACTGGGGTTGTGCAAGGGAAGAATTGGAGATAATGCCAATCTGGGTGACTGAAAAGACGGTCATGCCCTCAACAGTAACAGAAAAAGTAGGAAAAGAGAAGGTTTGGGGGAGGGCAATATATGTTTAATTTGAACATGGTAAGTTTAAGATATCTATGAAATGTCTGTTTTGAAATATCCAAAAGACAGATGGAGATGAGATGCTGGCGGCCCTAAGAGAGTTTAGGACTGGATTTCTTTTCTTTTTTTACTACCATTATATATTATTTTACTACCATTATATATATACCATATATATTATATTGTAAAGCAATGTGCTTTACAAATATTATCTTAAAATTAATTGTATACCCTTAATAATCTCCACAATGACCTAGAGAGGTAGTGCTCTTATCATCCTCATTTTATAGTTGAGAAAACTAAAGTTGAGAGAGGGCAAATACCCTAACAAATTTCTGAGACTGGACTTATTCACTGCTCCACCTAGCTTCCTCCAGCTAAGTAGATTTGGAAATCATCAGCATGGAGATGATAACTGAATATATAGAAGCTGATGAGGTCACTAAGCAAAAAGTACAGAATACAGAAAAAGTACAACTAAGTCTTGGGGAATACCCACAGTGGTAAGTGGGTATAACCTGGATAAAGATTCAGCAAAAGAACTGACAAGGAGCAATCAGAACAGGTTGGAGGAAAACCACAAGTTTGACCCAATTTCAAGACTGTGAAATTCTTTTAACTGAACAAGCTGTCAAAGTGAAACAGGAGTGAGAATATAGATGACTTCTTCTTTCTCATTGGATACTATCACTACCAATTTTTTTTCATGTATGCACAGATATTATCATACAACTAGCAAATAACCATGGGTCACTGTACTATAAAGTTCATGTCTATGGAATCTATTGTCTATGTACAACATAAGCTGAGGAAATGAATTGACTGGTCTATACTAAGTATTATATGCATGTAGTTGTTCTAAGAATGAAGACCTACCTCCATTCCCTATGTAAGGGCTGAAAATTGCTAAACAGAATCTGATCAGCTATATTTTTTTCTTGAAATTTGTAATTAACTCCCCCTCAAAAAGATTGCTTATACTCACTTGCTTGGATTTTCTTCTTTATCCCAAAGGTTTCTGAGCCATGAAGCTACCCTGGGTGATGAACTGTCCAATCATATCGTTACTGGAAGGCTACAAGTAAAACCAAATGTGAAGGAATTCACTGAAAATGCTGTCTTCTTTGAGGATGGTTCTCAAGCACATATTGATGTTATTATCTTTGCCACAGGATACAATTTCAATTTCTCTTTCTTAGAAGGCAACTCAGAAGCTCTTGACAGCCAGTGTTCCATGTTTAAATTAGTATTTCCTCCTCAACTTGAGAAGCCAACTCTAGCTTTCACTGGCGTTGTCCAACCAGTCGGAGCTACCTTTCCTGTATCAGAACTCCAAAGCCATTGGGCTACACGTGTATTCAAAGGTGTTTAATGGGTTGGTTTTTACATATAGACAAAATAGTGAACCAAACATGTGTAGTGATATGAGGGGAGGATAGCCATACCCAAAATATCTTTCATGTCAGTTTATCAAAGTGCCCCAAGTTAAACCATTAGAGAAGTATTCTAAGGATTTTCACTCTCTAGGATCCCTTAATGAAAAGTGAATAGAGAGATAACATTATCAAGTTACTCAATAGTGCCACTGCTTCTAAGTGGCAGGATATTGAAGTATTGTTTGAACTGTTGAAAGACTATGAAAAGTGTGTTGTTTATTTGGCTATTTAGGGAGAAGGTTGTTTTTTTTTTTTCAAAGTAAAGCCTGTGGTGAGCCTCATATATCACAGGATCCATTAGAAGTATGTTATGTGAACCACTGTTCTTAAAGGTTTGGGGGGAATAGAAGTGATCCTCAGGAATAGAAGGAGATGCCAGAGTGAAGATTTTACATTCCAGATATGTACCATCAAAATAATTGGAGGAGTCAGAGACTCTTGCCTCAAGTCAAAGAATTAACTGTGTAGCAAACATCACTTTTATTTTCTGTAGAATAAAAAAAACTAGCTCCAAAGTCACTTCTAATTTAAAGATTCATTGTTTGAAGAAACAATCCAAGTGATCTGCCAGATATTATGAAGAGAGTAGCTTCTTTTCCTGCCTTGACAAGTAGGAACTCTTTATCAAAATCTCCCATATTAGGGCTTTGACTTTGAATTTTAGGGAGTTCACCTGTGAACCCTATAATTTCTTCCTAAAAACCATGCTTTCCATTCAATGTTTTCTTCAGACAATCCTGCTCAAATTCTGAATTTTTTTCCTAGGGCTGAACAAATTACCTTCACCAAATGACATGATGGCTGAAATCAAACAGACATGAGACAAAAGGGAAAACCAGTAAGAAATTTGACTGTGAAGGACCATTTAACTTATCATTTATATTTTTTCAGCATGGAATTTGGGTCTAGATCAGTGTTTCTTTAACTGTAAGTAGTGATCCCCTATGGAGTCATGAAAATTTGGCAACAGTGAAAGGTTTCTGAATGTGTCATGACCAAAAATTAATTAAAAATCAAATGCATAATGAATCTGAGATCTTTCTGGCAGCTCTTACCAGTGGCGCACGTAGGGTTAGGGATCCAGCGACTTGACCGCAGCCTTTGTTCTGAACACAAAGTTTGTGCACTTGGCGCTGCATATGCCCTCAGACCATTCAATGGCAACAAACACAGAGGAAAGGCAAAAATGGAGTCACAATTAAGTTTAAGAAGCCCTGGTCTAGATAGTAGTGCCCTGCTCTTCATAGGTACTTATTGATGAATTAAATTGAATTGAATTTGGCCTTACTTTCAGCATTTTACCAGCTATTTCCTATTGAACATTCAGGAGGTTTCTTATTATCTGGATGTTATTACTTGCCCTTGTATAAGGCAATGAAATAATAGCAAGTCTTCCCCATTCATTCATTCTATGAAGGAAAAAAGAATCAGAGAATGAACTGACAAAATTCTTGGAGTGAGGTCAAAATGTTGTAATTGGATTCAATGCCAATGGAGAGCAATTCTCAAACATCGGAATAAGGAAAATATTCAGAATTACAATGAATGAAATGGATCCTATTTATAATTTATTATCTACTCTTAAGTAATTTGGCCACCCAAGGATTTTGGCCTAAAGGGGAGAGATTAATATTAATGATGATAACAAGAATGTTGATGTTAATAATATAATACTCCTATAATTCCTATAATGATAATTTCTATGGTGCTTTAAAGTTTACAAAACACTTTACAAATATCTCACGTTAAAGCTAACCACTCTAGGAGATAAATGCTTTAATTATCCACACCTTAGAGATGAGGAAAACAAGGCAGAGATTAAGTGATTTGCCCAGGGTCAGATATTAAGTGTCTGAGGTCTGATTTGAACTCAGGTCTTCCTGCCTTCAGGGCCAGCACTCTATTCACTGTACTATCTAATTTTTTTTTTTGCTTTTTTTACCACTTCAAGTCTTTTTATTTCAATACATTGATCCAAGTATGATCTCACCAAACTGATCATTTCCTCCAATAATACAGAACACAAGTCACCTGTGCCTATTCATTCTGTGTGACGACTATGTGGCTCTTTGCAATATCCTCCTGTTAATCTGTCATAGGTTGTCTACTGCATGAACTGGGAATGAGCCTTCTTCTAAATCTCTTGACATTGCATGGAACAAAACGCATATCAAGCAAATTATATGCATACACAGAGCTGTCATCTATGAAATTAACTTTTTTTGATAATACTTTAATTATTAACCTAGATTTCAAAGCAATTTTATGTAATGACCACCAATTGCAAGACACAATAAAACTGTCTATAGAATAAGACAAAAATACGTGTTAAAAATAATCTGCCTAAGGTTGCCTGCAACTTTCACCTAGCTCTAATGAAGACATAAGGGAGAAAATGGTCATTGTGAACAGATACAAAAGACTGTATCCTCTAAATACAAAGAAGTCACCTTAACGTCATGCAGTTTAGAGTCACCTATGATGACCTTCATTTATATTAGTTCTTCTTTGAGACCTTCCCAAATAACCAACATAATGCACTGAGAAATTGTCCTTGAAAGGGGTCTTAGATAGAGAATAGATTCTGACTTAGATTTTCTCCTCTTTCTGTTTTGGCTTCAGGTTTCTGAAAAGGTCACTTGATGCACGGAAAGTGCATTTTGTTGATTGCATGAATCAAATTGCCTCTGAAATAAAAGTGAAACTCAACCTCCTATCACTCTTTCTCAGGGATCCCAAGTTGGCCTTTGACGTTTTCTCTGGTCCTTGCACTCCATATCAGGACCAACTTCAGGGAACTGGGAAATGGATGGAGCCAGGTGAGTCATCCTGACCCAAAAACAATGCATCATCAAACCCTTGAGTGCTCTGCAATGGCCAACCTCCATTTTATAGGTATCTGTTTTAGTGTTCTCTTTTTTCTTAGTTTTATAACTAAGGTATAATTACTTCACCATCTAGATCAGGGATTCTTAACCATTTTTGTGTCATTACTCCCCTTGACAATCTGGTGAAACCTATAAACCACTCCTCAGGAGAAGGTTGTCAAGTACAGAAAATAAAATAAAGGTTATAAAGGAAATAAATTATACTGAAATATTATTTTTTTAAAAAATTTAATTCGTGATCCTGAGGTTACAATCTCCTGATCTAGATCCGTAATGCTCTCCCTAAAGCTTCTCTTTTTCCAGGTTAAGCATCCCCTTTAACCAATGCTTATGTGGAATAAAATAATTGAGAAGTTATATCAACATCTGGCTCTGCTCTTTCTAAAATGTGCCACCCAGAACTGAACATAATACTTTATACATCATCTGACCAGATCAGAATACAATGGGACTCTAAATTCCATTGTTTGAACACTGTCCCTTTCTTAATGAAGCATCAGATTACATTTGATATTTTAGAGGGAACCCATTCTATCTATTTCTCTATCTCCTCGAGAGTATAACCACAAAGTACAAGAACTTTTGAGGAAGGTAGGTATTTTTAATGAAAAAATAAATGAAGTCATTTTATAAGATCCCATCGCTGGTTCTACCTTTGAAAGCAAAACTGAGATTGAATATGTTGCAAACAATTGGTGATTTGAGTTTTTAGTGAAAAATGCAGCCTAATAAAATAATAATATGGCTGGGACTCTTTTGGGCATGAAATTTTTATTTGATGAATGTTAAGTAAGTTCTGCTAAAACCTAAAGAAGTTTTCCAGATGAATAAATAATAATTCATACCCCCATCTTTCACTTATGAACTTGATTTTTAACCCACATGTAAGTTATGATATTTCTCCCTGTTAAACTTCGCATAACTTGACTCATCCCAATGTTTCAACCTGTCAAGATATTTTGGAATCTGGTTCTAACAATGAACATGTTGGCCTACATACCTTGTTTTATGTCATCTGCAAATTTAACAAGCACACCATCTTTGAAATCATCCAAGTCATTGATTAAAAAAATACCTGGGCACTCCACTCCAGTTTTCTTTTAACATCAACATAGATAGGCCCATTGTTCACTTTTCTTTAGGTCAACCAGTTCTGAATCTGTGTATCTGCCAGCATGTGGTGCATATACCAGCAAAAATAACATGAAACATTTTATCAAATATCTTACAGAGAAGTGATGCTTATTAGGGGAAAAATGTATTTGAATGAAATATGTCTAATAATAATTTGCAATCCAAACTATACAGAAAATCTATACAAATAAATACAACTAAGAGCCATTCTCCATAGTCTTGTGGCCTTAGTGTATGAATAACCATTTCTCAAACCATCTATATCTATATGAAAATTACTAATTTACTAATCCAATTACAAATAATAAAAGAAATGGAAATTAAGACAACTCTGAAGTATAGTTCATACTCAAAAAACTGGCAAAAATGAAAGCGGACCCTGTGGCAAAAGCTGTGGGAAGACAAATAAACAGTACTTTGGTGCAGTTGGTCTAGCTATTCTAATTTGTCTAGCTATTCTAAAAACAATTTATATTTAAGTGAAAAGGTTACGAAACTATTAATATCCTTTGATTCAATGATGTTTCTACTTCATGTAAACTCCAATGGAGATTAAAAATAGAAAAATCTTGTGTGTGTATATACATACATATTTATATGTGTGTGCACATATATGTATATAGCCACACTTGCGGTAGCAAAAAAAAACTGGTATGAAATCATACATCCATCAATTGGGAAATGTCTGAACAAATAGTGTAATACGAATGTAATGAAACACTAATGCACTATAAGAAACAGCAAATATGAGGAATGGAGAAATGGGGAAAATTATATGAAGTGATGATGAATGAAAAAAGCTCTAGAACAATAATTTAATTGAAAACACGTCTAAATGACAAATGAACTCAGATTAGAAGCAATGACCAATAGGGTTCCCAAGAATAGATGAAGAAATAGACATTCCTCCTCTTATCTGAGAGAGAAGTAAAAGAAAGGTCTACTAACACTAAATGTCACATACACTGACAATGTTCACTATGCTGAACAGTTTCATTCTGCTGTTTTTGTTGTTATGAAGGAGGTATTATGGGGGTACATTATAAAGTTACTCAAATGTAAACAAGAAAAAGCCATTCATAAAGTCAAAATATGTTATTTCCAAGATCTAACCATTTAGTAATCTTGCTAAAAAAAAAGATGACATCTAATCTGATGTGTCCTATTCCTATTTAGCCTATGCTGACTTTCTGTGATCACTACTTCCTGTTAGAGATTATAGATTTTTCATATATTAGCCATGGAGAGGATTAGGATGAGGAGAGCTGTCTAGCTGAATCCATTTCATACAATTTCCTTGCTTTCAGGTGAAGCTGAGAGACATCCAGAATAGAATTAATTGCAGTGAAAGTTAAGTAGCAGGCAGCATCACATTCTGTTACAAGCTGGTGAATACTATTATATACAGTTATAAAATTTAAAATATTTGAAGCACAAATATGACCATATATTTTTCCCCAAAAGACTTGAGACAGTAAAAACACTTTTAATGAGTCAAATTATATATTTGGTAAATCCTATTCAAAATTCAGGAGAGAGTAGACTACTCCATTGTTTCCATTTCCTCAGCATTCATTCCCTCATCAACTCTGTAATTTGACTTCCATCCCCATGGCTCTACTATCACCACAGAATCTCAGAGTTCAAAGGGACCTTGTTCATTCACACTTAAACAACAATCCTCTCAACATTCTCAAGAGGCTATCCAGTCTTTCCTGGAAAACCAATACTAAAGAGAGACCCACTTTCTGCTGAAACACCCAATTATATTTTTGAATATCTCTCACAGGAAGTTTTCCCTTACATCAATCCTACATGGATCCTTCTGCAACTTCTACCCTCTGCTACTAGTTCTTCCCCCTAGAGCCAAACAAAACAAGTGTAATCCTTTCATACAAAAGTCTTAAAAATACTGGAAGGGGGGGCGGAGCCAAGATGGTGGAGTAGAAAAACTCACCTATGCTAGGTCCGAACCCACAGCCCATGAATTTCCCGTAAAAAGAACTCCCAACAAATTCTGGAACAGTGGAAGCCACAGCGAAGGAGATTTCTGTTCTAGAGAGCCCTGAAAAACTGACTCCAAAGGTCCATTGTGCCCCGGACAGAGCGGAGCCCATCCCCGCCCTGGCCACGTGGCACCGAGAGGAGCAGATCCCAGCAGGCCTCAGGGACGGAATTTCCAGCGTCCGCGAAGGTCCCTCCACCCACAGACGTGGAGGTCAGTGAGAGAGATGGGCTGAGAGGGGAGTGGGGTGTCTCCGGGACTCAGACCTCCTCAGGAGGCAGCAGGAGCAGCGGCCAAAGGTTCCCAGAGCAGGCAGCCAGAGGCTCCCAGAGCAGGCAGGAGCTCCACAGCAGCTCCATGATAAAAGGTCTCTGCATAAACCCCCTGAGGGAACTGAGCCTGGGAGGTGGCCCTGCCCCGACCTGAGCACCAGCAGATAAGCTCCCATTGAATAGCAGCCAGGCCTGCCTCCAAAAGCCCTGAGGCTGGGGAGCAGCATTTGTATCTCAGACCCCAAGCACTAGCTGGGCGAACCTAGGTCAGGGATGGAGAGGACTATCAGAAGCCAAGTAACTGGCTGAGAAAATGCCCAGAAAAGGGAAAAAAACTAAGACTATAGAAGGTTATTTTCTTGAAAAAAATGATTCCAACCTTCATCTCTGAAGATAAAGAAGAAGAAAACTGCTTACCATCAGGTAAAGACATAGGAGTCAAGGCCTCTGTATCCCAAACATCTGAAATAGGTATCCCATGGGCTCAGGCCATGGAAGAGCTCAAAAAGGATTTTGAAAATCAAGTTAGGTGGAGGAAAAACTGGGAAAAGAAATTAAAAATACTGGAAGGCCACATTCAAGTGTTCTCTTGTGGCTTCTCTTCTCTGTTTCAAATATCCCCAGTTATTTCAGCTGGTCCTCATAGAGCATACTCTCAAAGCCTTTCACCATCTTGGATACCCTCCCTTGGATATGCTGAAAATTATTTACATGCTACCAAAAGGACATCACTCAGAACTTAACAAAATATCCTTTAACAAAATTCTGACTAGGGCAGAACACAATAGGGCTACCACCTCTATTTTTTTTTCAATTGAAAGTATTTCTTTTCTCTCCTTCCTGCTCACCCCCACTGGAAAAAAAAATTAAATAAAAAAATAAAAATAAAAAATAAAAACCTTTGTCACAAACATGCATAGCCAAGCAAAACAAGTTCCATATTGGCCATGTTCAAAAATCTGTGTTTCATTCGGCATCTTAAATTCATCACCTCTGTCTCTTTCAGGGGACTATTACCTCTTTTGTTCGTAAGAGACACTATGTCCCTCTTAATAAATCCTAAAATTGCAACAATCTTTTTAGCTGCCATATCACAAAAGACCTACTCTCTCAGGTCGAGTGAAAGTAGGTGATACAAATATAAGCAATCCTTGGTCCCAAATATAACTCTCATTTATTTTGTTTATAAGTCATATACACTTATTTATGCATAGGCTATCTAAACACCTTTGGGGCAAGGACTGTTTCATTTGTATCTCCATCATTCAACCCAGTGCCTGGCACATAGTAGATTTTTGAATAGATGCTTGCTGATTGATTGATGATGGAGACAAGAGTGTAATGTGGCCAAAGTGTAATGTGGAATATGGAGGGGGGTGGGGGGAAGTTGAAAGACAGGCTAGGGAAAGACTATGGATGGCTTTTAATATTAGCCTAAGGAATTTTTCTTCAAACCATAGAGGATAACTGAACATTTTAGATTGGGAGAGTGACATGAGGAAAGTGGCACTCTAGAAAGATTACTCTTTCAATGGCATGCAGAATTTTGGGGAGGTCAGAAGGGATTGTATATATATGATCCAAGATAATTCCAAAAGACTAATAACAGAAAATGCTCTCCACATCCAGAGAAAGAACTGATGACATCTAAATGTAGATTGAAGAGCAGTATTTTTACTTCCTTTGAGTTTTTTTTCATGTTTTTCCCCTCTTGTTTCTTCTTTCTTAACATGACTAACATGGAAATATGCTTTACGTGTTTGCACATATATATAACCTATGTCCGATTGCTTGCTGTCTTGGGGAGGGGAGAGGGGAAAAAGGGAGAATAGAGAAATTTGGAACCCAAAGTCGCATAAAAATGAATGTTGAAAATTGTATTTTCATGTAATTGGGAAAAATAAAATATTATTTACTTAACAAAGAAAGTGCAAAATACTTTCCCATTGTAAGAGTTAGTTACTGTCAGGAGTGGCAGTTACACCCAGGTCTCTTATGTGTCTTTCCTACTATGTCTATTAATCTCTAAGGTAACTTCTTGTTGTAACTTTGATTTTCTGACAGGTTCCATTCAGAAGTTAAAAATGAAATATAATGGGTCTGTTTTTCCAAATATATATTTCCATGTTTTTTTTAATTGGAAGTTTCTGAATCTTCATCTCCTCATCCAACAGTGACTCAGTGTGCTGCTGCCTTAGGCGAACTAGGTCATGGTATATGTTTCATTTTCTCTAAGAGGAAGGGTTATTAATACTGTCTGGCATCTGAGGAATATCGTATAGCATAATTAGTCGATGTTCCTAGATTACTATACAAACACAAGTCTTGTTACTTTGAAATAGATTCCTTGGCAGATTCAGGGAATCTGAAAGCCAAAATCAATGCCACTACCTCCCCTTCTCCTCCTTATAAATGCTCCATTTGGGATTAACTCTGTCGAAAAACATTCAAGTCACACCCAGTGGGCATTAGTCAGGCAGATGCATTCCTTGGCCTCTAAGAATTACCTGAGTCATTGGGACAGCTATTTCATTAGCTACCCACATACATAGGATGAATGTGAACTTTTTGATGCTACCATGTCACTGGGTATATATATATATGTGTGTGTGTGTGTGTGTGTGTGTGTGTGTGTGTGTGTGTGTGTGTGTATGTGTGTGTGCATGTAATATACACACACATATGTGTGTTTATTTATATGTATGTATGTGTGTATATACATATGTATGTATATGTATATATGTGTATATATACATAATAAAGACTCCCAATAATCTCCTGAGCAAATAACAGAGACATCCTCAAGAAACAATAGAGCTGATAAACAAAACTTACCCTTGTATTTCTCAGATAGAGGTTGACACTTCCACCACCGGACCTTGAATTCCAGGTTCTTTAGAAGCTCTTCTAATATATAGTTGATATGGAATCAGAATGTAGAGTATCCACAACAGAGATACCTTGACCTATAGCCTAGAATTTGATGATCCTTCTGCAAAACGTAAAAGCTGTCATGGTAAAGTATGTTTGGGAGCTGCATTCTTTTACACACATTCCTAATGAAACAAGCTACAGTATATTTTAACAGGAGTCTGATGCATTTTCAGAAACTATCAGTTTGCTAAAATGGCTTCTTCCAAGTAGAAGACTCTGGGGATCTACTTCTAGGAGACTGGAGCATGCATGGACATTTTGCTTTGTCCTATAGTTGGGAGCAACCACATTTTCATGGCTCCATAGCAGGATATGTCATTTAAAATGGACTGATTCAGTACCTGCAGAACTTTTGCCCATATTAATTCTCAAAGTAAAGTACTCCATCACTAATACCATCAGAAAGGGGGAAAACCTGAGGGTTACCTCCTTTCATCCACTTCTTCACTCCACCTCTTGCTCCATCTTAGGCCATGTGACTTGAGAAATGGGCTTGGGTCTTTGGCCTTTTCATTCACTCTTTTACATTTACATATAAGATGTGGAGTCTCCAATCTGGCCCTAGGAATCTGTGGAGATATGAAAGTGCAGATATACTCACTAAATGTGGCAACAGCAGCATCTTGAGGAACATAGGTCTGGGGAAGCTGGCCCTGCTACCTTTAAATTCTAACTTGTTGGACAAATACTATCTAGGAACTAAATGAAACCATGAGTCTACCAGCCCTTCATCTCTCAATCACAATACCCCACATCCATAGGACTTAATTTCCATAAGCAACATACAATTTATTGAATATAATGAAAATGAAAGGAAATAGGTCACACTTCTATATGGCACCATCTGCCTTATGGTATTTCCTAAAACTCCTATTTTCTCTCCTCAACCTTCAGGATAGCAATTCCCAAAGATCTCCAGTCCCAAAGATATACTAGGACTTATAGGTCCTAGGAAAGAGTAAAAGATGAGAGCATATGAATATCCAGGATCTGGTCTCAAAATAATTAATAAAATAAGGTAAAACCAGGAAAAAGCAGTGACAGAAAATAGCCTCCCTATTCTAAGACACAAAGTCAATGGGAGTCATCAAAGTGTCCAATGCTGAGACTCAGAATCCTCACACCATGCACTTTGTCCACCTCTCTAATCAGTGATCTAGAGGACCTCTCTAGCATAAGAATTTGACAGTCTTTATTAACAGATGCTTGAGAATTAGGTCACAACAGCGATGGTCACTGTAGCTCTAGTTTACATCCTGAAAATCTAGAAGTCCAAACAGCCCCTATTCTCTGGTCAGCATAGAAATAAGAAGTTCTAAAGCACAGAAGCAAAAAGAGGCAACAGGCAACAGGCAACTTTATCCTATGATGTGACTCCCTGACCAAAGCATGCTTTTGGCACCAAAGCCTGCCTGTCCTCTCTCTAAAGATCTGGTCAATATAATTTACCAGAGTCTTGAAAATTGTACTGTCCCCCATAGAAACCTCTAGGACTCTCAGAATTTCCAGAGAGAGGAAAAGGTGACTCAACAAAATGACAGCAGTGAGAACTCTTCTCCAAAATACAGCCATGGTACTGATATTGGGAATGGCTGAAAGTTGTTGGGGATGTATCCATAGCTTTTATGGGCATTGATTTTGTCGTATTGAATTAAAATTTTGTCTTTCTGGAAAATAACAACAGTTATTGTCTACATAGTGCTCTAACATTTGTAGAGTTTTACATATTCTCTCATTTGATTCTCACAACTTGGGAGGTAAGTATTGTTAGGGATGTCATTTTACAAATGTAAAAACTGAGACTGAAAGAGTCTAAGTGACATGCCCAGGGTCACCTCATTAAAAGGTCTGAGTGTCTGAGGCAGGATTTGAATGCAGATCTTCCTGACTAACACCCTCTCCACAGTACAATTTAGGTCTAGTATGAAAGAAAACTGTCTAATTAAAGTGATATGCTTCAATCTTTTGAAATATACATATTTACAGAGATGTATATTAAATACCTGTTGGATTGATTGAATTAAAACGAATCACCTATGACTAACAAATATATGACATATTATAAAGGAATCCTGGTTTTTAAATGAATGAAGACCCAAGAACTATACTAGGACATCATGTCAGATCTTTTCAGGTTATACACTACATTGGCCTCAAACTCAGCAAAGTGTTTAAAATACATCACAGCTAATAAGAATTGTCTAATAAGTTGCCATAACCTTTTAAATTCCAAAATCATTTAATGTTATCAACATGGTATAGTACACTTCTGATTAGAATATGGCCATTTTCATCGTAATAGAAAGAAATTTCCAGTTTATAATAAATTATAATAGCAACAAACCTCCTCATGGCATTCAGATGGCACCTTGACTAGAATACTACATCTAGAATCAGGAAGACCTGAATTAAAATCCAGCCTCAGATACTTACTAGTTGCATGATTTTGAGCAAATCATTTAACCTCTAAGTTTCTTCATCTGTGAAATGGGGATCATAAGAGCAGCTACCTCCTAGTACTATGAGAATCAAATGAGAAAATAAGTGGAAAGGGCTTAGCAGAGTGCCTGGCACATAACGGGTGCCATGTAAATATCACTGTCCCGATTATTCTTATGGTATTTTTTCAACTCACTTTGCAGTAGCATATTCTGATCTTGTTTGTTCTTTTATGAAAAACTTCTGGCACAGATGTTTTCCAGATTCCTTTATACCTCCCATCTTCATATTCTAAAACTCATAAGGTATTTCCTTGCCATTTGACCTATGACAGTCTGAGGATCCCTTTTATTGAACTAAACCCTGATGAGCAAATGGTTCATTTCATTGATGGTTTATTTGGTTCTGAGAGTTGAATTTTGCACAATGTAGCATCAGAGAATGATAGGTTTAGATCTAGAAAAGCTCTTGGAGATTAACAAATCTAATTCCCTCATTTTACAGATGATGAAACTGAGGCACTAATAGATTACATGGCTCATCCAGAGTCACATATAGGGTAAATAGGGTAAAATATAGGTAAAAAATAGGGTAAATAATAGGGTAAAAGAGAAGACAATATCCTTCATCAAAAACAGAAATCTTATGCAAAACCCATCTTGTATATATATCCCAGTAAGGAGACTGATTACCATGAAAGTCATATGGGTAATTGATCAGACACATTTGAATGGGATATCTCAAAACTTTTTTATTATTCATAGGACACAAGGGATCTTAACTAGCATAGAACAAATGGCAGTACTCCACCAAGGACCAACACTGAAGGGAGTATTTTCTCCTTAAGGAAACCGTTGTGCCAGTGACTCACCGTAGGTTCTTCTAGAAACTCTTGGAGTTAAGTCACCACCACCATAGTTTCTCAGTAGACTAAGGACTGGAATGTACTATCTCCTGTGTACACACAGTTAGATTCACCTCTGCTCTACTGTTGTCCTTATTCCTGGACTACAGTTGATTATGGTTTCTCCACATTAAAAAAAAAAGTCCACTTATACTTACAGGACTTGGATATGGAGACCTGGCATCCTTTTGAATTTAAACACTGCCAATCCTAATCTGAGCTGGATAATGACAGAAAAAGAAATGAGAAGGGAGGAAATGTACCACAGTATAAAAAATATTTTGGCAGCTAGGTGGCACAATGGAAAACAGTGGGCCTGGAATACTCATCTTCCTAGGTTCGAATCTGGTTTCAGACATTTACTAGTTGTCTGACCCTGGGCAAGTCACATAAGCCTGTTTATCCTGTTTCCTCATCTGTAAAGTGAGCTAGAAAAGAAAATAAAAAACTACTCCAGTACCTTTGCCAAGAAAATCCCAAATGAGGTCAAACATGACTGAAAATGACTGAACAACAAATAAAAAGTATTGAACCCTAAAGATTCAGTAGACTTTCTTGGAACATCTTCCAATGTATGCTACTGTGCCCTGGTGTTAGCATTACTCAAATGCATGATTGGGTCTTAAAATAATGAAAAAACTGAAGTTACAGGATAACAGCTTTCATTATGTTAGATTGATTCAAGGTTTTACTACAACTCTATGGTACCTGTTTCCCCTCCAGTCTCCTCAAGGAAAAAATTATCTAAAACAGAGACTCAACTCTTTTTCATGACAAGGATCTGTTTTGCAGTCTGGTGTATCCCTGCTCAGAAAAATCTTTATAAATAATTGAAGGAAGTGCTACATTTCAGGTAGAAGTGAAAATAAAGATGTCATTTTTTCCATTCTCAGACTCCAGAAACATTTCCACAGATCCCTTGGGAGTCAATATATCTCAGGTTAAAAACCCATAATCTTAAAGAAAAAAAAGGAGGAGGAAGAGAAGAAATTCAGGGGATGAGGAGAAAGTAATGAATTATTCACTGCAATTAAAAGAAAAGATAAAGATAGGGATAGAGGCAGTGCTAGAAATAAAGATGATCAAGATAGAGCTAGAGATGATAGAGTAAGAGACAGAAATAAAGGTGGAAATAAATGTAAAAGAGACAGAGAATTAGAGATGATAGAGATACAAAGAGATAATAAATGTGGACAGAAATAGAAAGCTGGAGATGATAAACATGATGGAGAAAGAAAAAAATAAAGCTATAGATCAGTATAAAATTGGAAGAAATATATCAGAGCAGATCTTTCTGGAGATATTTTAAGGGTCTAAACTACAGACCCCTGGTGAATAGGAGTTGTGTAATGATATGGCTTTGCAGGTGTAAATTCTGTAACTTCCCCATGTATAAAATGTGCATCCTCATTTCAGGATGTTCTTATAAGTTGTTGGAGCACTTTGTAGGTCTCAAAACATCATAGAAAAAGAACCTTTCACATCTAAGCAAATTGAGGCAAAGCACGTTTAAATAAGATTCCTAGTAAGGAACACAGTCAAAACTGCAGCTAGGTCGCTGGTCTCCTTTTCTACTAAGGATCACCTTCCTCAAGCACATAGTGTACTCTTCAAGTATAATTCATAAATAATCATTAACATTTCTATAGTACCTCCCACTTTGTAAAATGCCTGACATACAGGATGCCCCAAAAATCTTAATAAACTTTTAAACTTTAAAAATTCATTCTCTCACTTGAACCTTATGACAAGTTGGTAAGTTTCATATTGTTAATTCTCATTTTATGAATAAGGCAGCTGAGACTCCTAGGTGTTTAGCAACTTAACCCTTCACCACACTGCCAGTAAGTGTTAGAGGTAGGACTCAAATTCAGGGCTTCCTGACTTCAGATCCATCCCTCTATCTTATACATCATTCTTTGGCCTCTGTTCTTAGATTTTCATTCCAGTGTCTTTGTTATCTAAGGTATGTTTATGAACTCAAAGACCAGGGGATAAATAAGCTGGAAGAGACTGTGAAGAGTTTCATACTTGACCTTGAGTGAAATAAGGATTTTGATTTCACTCTTTTGGACATTGCATTCTAGCTGATTTGCTGTGCAATGTGGACAACTAAGCTGCCAGGTCAGCACCACTTAATTACATGACCTTGAATGTTGTGAAATTGTCCAAATACATTTAATCTTTTTGGCAAACATGCTCTCACGCTAAAGCTTCATTTTCAGAGGATTATACCCATTATTTACCAAGTATTTTCCTCAGGCACCTTGAAGACTGAGAGGTTTTATGGCAGGAAGCAGGGCATGCTAAGGATTGAAGTTTATTTTTCTTTATAGATTTTTCCAAGTAATTCAATGAAATTGGGAGCATCTGAAAAAATGCTAACATTACCTCCATTAAATGCTGAAGAATAAAGGGGATAGTGTCAGTGGGACAAACATAATAGGAAAGGAAAGGAAGGGAAGGGGAAGGGGAAAGGAAAGGAAAGGAAAGGAAAGGAAAGGAAAGGAAAGGAAAGGAAAGGAAAGGAAAGGAAAGGAAAGGAAAGGAAAGGAAAAGAGGTTCATTGATCAACAAAGCTGTGGTAAACTTTAAACGCACTGTGCAGTATCAATTGTAATTTAAAAAATAGAAAGACAAAACAAACAAACCAAACCCTATATATTAGAGTTCTCTATAGCTATTTGGAGCTAAGATGTCCTTCAGAAATTGTTTATCATAGGATTTTTTAATACCCAAATATAGCTTTTGTTCAAAATTTAAAAACTAAAAATGCCATAAAGGAGGCATAGTCCAGATGTGCTTGTCAGAGATCTTCATCAGAAAAATTCCCTTATAACATAATGGACTCCATGGGAAATAGTATAATCATCAGGCTTCTACTTTTAGAATTTAACTGTTTTTACATAATTAACACTTGAGATCTCTTAACCTGATTCCTGAAGCTAGAGAAATTTAAATCCCAACTTTGGATTCAGGCCAGAGTCAGAGTCAGACCCTGGGTCCAATCTGACCTCAAGGTAAAAGAAATTCATAAAACTCATCAATCCATTGCCTGCATGGCTCAACATTAAATCAGCCTTGTGACTGATACCTCTCTCAATATCTATCCTGCTTCTAGCATCAATATAATTCTCCTCATGTCTTGTATCTCAGGCCCAGTAAGGTCTCTGTCCTGTTCTGTCCTCCCTCCTGCTGCAGCATACACACCTTATACTCAATTTCTGCACTATTTAACCATCATAGGGGTTCTACCTTGTTTTTATCAGGAAATGAGTCTGATCCTGAATGGGGCTTTATTATGTGCTATGAAATCTCTCTGAGTCCACTCACCAGCCCTTAATTTCCCTGGCTTCCTTCAATCCCTTCTTCTGCAGGAAAACCTTTCTTATCTAATTTATAATCCTTTATATTTAACATTACCTTCATATACTCTAAATAGATAGATACATAGATAACCTATGTGTCTGTGTGTGTATTACACACCTAGATAGTCAATTCTTGTCTTACTTTCTTGAGGAGGACCAAAATGACATTACAGCATATAGGTCAATATAGTTTGATTGCAACTGATCAGACCAATACAAAGCCAGAGATCTCTACCACAAGTTGGGCACAAAGCACACCTAGATATTTATATGTTGTCTTTCCCATTAGAATATACACTTCTTGAGAACAGGAAACGTGTTTTGGCTTTCTTGTACCTCCAACACAATACAACGCTTTGCACATAGTAAGCACTTAATAAATTCATTCTTCACTTATTCCTTCACTGAAATTCCTTACCTAAATCCAGACTACTATGTCTGTAGCATTCCTCTGATTTACCAATCCAGGAACACTATAGGAAAAGAAAATAATTTTAGGCTTTCAAGATTTGCTTTTAATATAATCTGATTCCTAGTAATCATCACTTCGCTTTATAAGTGCATATAAGTCATCCATTAAGTAATCTTTTCCAAAATTCTATTAGGGATGAATATCAAGTACAGAGGTCTATATTTTCTGAAAGTGTGAAACTGGTAGAACTTGCCAAGAGATTACAATAGCCTCTGACAGCTCTTCTGATTTTTCTGTAATTTAAAGAGGGGAAACAAAAGTAATAGTCCAAAGTGGTCTTCTCCCAAACACAGAAATTGTATAGACTTTTCTCTAACACTGACATTATGCATAGAACAGTTCATCTGAAAAGTAGAATGAAATAATTTATGCAAAATCTTTGCATCTTGGAAAAATACGAGAATAAAGAAATTTAACACTGTTGGACTCTAGTAATAAACAAATAAACTGAAGATGCTTTTAGATGATTAAAAAATGTTGTAGTACATTTGAAGTGTGTGTGGGAACTGCAATGTTTAGAGGATTGGAGTAGGATGGAAACTTGGAATGTGGATTCTAAGTTAGAAGGGATTTTATAGGTCATGTAGTCCAACACCATAATATGACAGATGAAGAAACTTAGACTAAAAAAAGTTTAAGTGATTTGCCCAAAGATCTCACAGGCAGTAAGTTCTAGTCAGAATTTAAATCCAAGTCCATTTGTCCTTATTTATGTCCCATGTCTATGAAGAAAGGGTAGAGGATGAAGAGAGGTCATGCCTAGAACACAGTTTCTAGGGTAGCAACAATGATAGAAACACATCATCATCATCATCATCATTGTCATCTTCTTCTTTGTATAATTATCATTACATTTCTACAAAATCAGAGAAGACCTAGATTCATGCCTTGTCTCCCTTACTAGTTGTGAGACCCTGAGCAAGTATTTAACTTCTCAGTAATCTAGGTCAGAAGTTTGGGAGTTAGGATTCCAATCTATTTATTTCCATACTAAAAGCCAGTACTCTTTCTACTTCATCTTGATTGCCATTTTAAAACTGGGAGAAACATGATTAAGCAAATAATAGTTTGGAAATCATCCCAAGTATGTGGTATTATCTTGTAGATGTCTTCTGATTAAGACTGATACATTTTTACGCTACATGTGCTATTGACAAATATTGGGTCAACTTCCCATTTGGCATGTGGGAAGAAAATATGCAACTTTTCACATCTATCTGAGCATTTTATAATTTCCACAATGTTTCTTTTCTCCACAGTCAGTTGCTGTGTTGGCTCATTGTTGGCTCATCCTATTCATGTCCTAAGATAGAACAATGTTACTAAATATCAGTGAGTTTTCTAGATGATTAAAGGTTAATCTCCTGGATTATTAATGCATATAGTCATAATCCTCTGAAATCTTTCAGAAGAGTTTGCCATTTTCAACAGGATGAGGCATCATTTAATAGCCCATGATACAAATCACATGAAAATTGGATCACTACTACAAAGTGATTTTTAAAAGAAGATCCGGGGAATACTTAGTCAATTACAGAGGTAAACCGTACATCTAGAGATTAAAGTTAAAAATAATTATTATAGAATAATTAAAATTGAGTGGCAGTTAATAACAAAGTTGTATATGAACCTGTTTAAAACTTGCTTGAAGTAATTAACTACAATTCCATCTCAATGGACTTCAGATATTAAGTATTATTGTTTAGTTCAACTAGATAATAGTGCTTCAACTACTAACCTCTCAGAGTTGCTGTAAGGAAAACACTTGGTAAGCTATACCATATTTTACTGTTATTACCCACTAAAGTCCTACTCTGATGCCTCAGCATGGCTTGGAGGCAACCCTGAGCTCTCAAAGCCTAAGCTAATAGAGTTTAAGCACTAGCAGGCTGTACTGTGCTGAAAAGGCTTAGCAAAATATGTTACCTGCTTTCCCGACACAAGCCTTGCTATGTATAGGCTCATCTCCAGTAGATCAGCCGCTTGGGGAGGATTTCTTTAGCCATGGTAACTTATGGAGCCACCAAAGATACAAAATGTCTTTTAACACTACATAGGCACTACCACTTCTGTAATGACAGATGTATATAAAAGGAGACCAACTGTGCTAAGAATCTCATCATTTTAAATTGTAAACAACAACTTAGCAATTGGAAACCAGAATGTGAGATAATTACTACTAAAAGGTAGTATTTATATAGTGCTTTGAGATTGAAAAGAGAATTTATCTTATCAGTCCTGGGAGTTAGGTACTTTTAATATCCCCATTTTCAAGAGGAGGAAACTGATGTAGGCAAGTGACTTGCCATGGCTACTAAGAGTCTAGATTTGAACTCAGGTCTTCATGACTCCAGGTCTAGACCTCTAGAACTGAATCATGTCAATCTCATGCAATACTTTTCCCTGCAAAGTCAGAATGCTCTATGTCATCTTCTCATCTTGTCTTCTACTATCTCCATGTTTTGTGCCCATAACAGTCCTGCCCTATACCTAGAATGGCAATTGTTATATATTAAAATTGGTCACTTCCCTCAAGACCCAAAATAGGCACCTTGTCTTCTTCCCAGCAACCTTCCCTGATCCTCCCAGGTGAAAGTAATCTTAATCATCTCATACTTCCCCTAGCATTTTGCCTAGATCTCTTCTTGTCACCTATTCCATTCATCTTTGAATTCTAGTGACAGGTTTGCAGGCCTTTTTCCTGTAAGATTTAAAGCTTTTTGAAAACAAGGTGTACAGATATATCTCCTGTGCTTAGCATAGTGCTTTGTGTCTAGTAGGTATTTAGGAAATGTTTGTGGAATTAAATTGACCTGGAATGAACTGAATTGAATTTCCAAACTGAATATTGGAACAACTCTTTTATTTTTTCTTTTAAAAGTAGAATCTGTCAAGATATGAGACATCCTGTTTTCCAGAGCTAAAGACCAGCAAGCAAGCTGTGCCCTGAGCTTGGCATAAAAACAATCCTTTGTGTTCACCTTCTGGAGGATCTTACCCCCTGGAAAGTCATATTTTTTTATTTCTTTGACTAGTACCAGGTGCTCTCTGAGATCAGACAAGCACCAGACAAGTACCCATGTTACAGGCATGAAGCCCTACTATGAATCAACTGATGCTGCTACCTCTCATTGCCAGGGTTACAGCTCACTTGGTAAGTACTGAGTATACAGCCAGTGGTGTAAGTATTGAGATTTGGCCACACAAAAGTGGGTACCCCCCACTAGGGGTGACCCTGGCATATGTGTCCTTGCTAGCAAGCTGTTTTCCTCACTGTTAAATTTGATTCCTGTGTATAGCCTGCTCTGTTCAGCTCTGGCCATCCACAGGTTAGAGGCCCGTTTAGTCCAGTTGACAGATCTTAAAGCTAGAAGGCACTTTCAAGACTCTTTTTTTCCTGCCTCTCCAGTTACAATCAGATACTTCTTTTTTTGATATTCTAATTCAAACCTCTTCCGAACTTGCCATTTCAGGTTTCTTACATATTACTCCCACTCTATAATCCAGACCTACTGGCCTGCTCATTCTTCTACTTCTTAGGACAGGAACTGGCTTTTATCTTTATTTTGTATCTCCAGAACTTGGAACAGTGCCTGGTACACAATAGATGCTTAATAAATGTTTATTAACTGACAAACAGTTCCTATCTTTGCACTAACTGTTGCCATGCCTGGAATGTACTCCCTCCTCATCTCTGCTTTGTGAAAGCCCTGATTTCCTTCAGGACTCAGTCCCAAAGTCACCTTCTACATGAAAACATTCCTAATTCCTCCAGCTGCTAGTGCATGCCCTCTGAAATTACCTCATATCCACTTCAAACAATGTGTGTACATGTTGTCTTCTCCATTAGAATGTAAGTTCTTTGAAAGCAGGCATTGTTTGCCTTTTGTCTTTATAACCCCAGCACTTAAAGCAGGGGTCAGGTTCCAGGTGAGTGCTTAAGAAATGCTTATTAATTGGTTGCCAAGCAAAATGAAACAGAGAAGTGATTTGCTAAAGGTCACAGCTACTTAATGTCAAAGTCAGAACTTTGATCTAGATTAACTGAGTTCCGTTCCCATGCTCCTTCCATGATGACTTTGTTTTCCTTTTCTGTGCTATCTATCTTCAGTTCCACATCACTGGAGAAGAAATGACAAACCACTCCAGTATCTCTGCCAAGAAAACCCCAAATAAGGTCAAGAAGAGTCGGAAACAACTGAAAAATGACTGAACTGAAACAGTTCCACATCACCAATCTTATATCAAGAATTATCGGATATATTCAACTAAATATCACAGAGGCATCTCAAATTCAATACATTCAAAAGAGAACTTACTTCCTTTCTCCCTCTTTCAAACTTCCTTATTTCTAATCAGAGGCAAAGTCATCTAGTATCTAGAGTCTGTCTCCACAGCCTCTCCTATATGCTCCCTCCTTTCTGCTTCCGCACCCTCCACCCTATGTCAAGTTATCATCACCTTCTCCCGAACTATAAGAATGGCTCCTCATTGGTCTTCCAGTCCCTGGTATCTCTCCATTCCAATCTTTCTTCCATAAAGCCACCAAAGGATCATGTCACCACTCTCCTCTATAAACCTGTATGGTCTTCTTTTGCCTCTAGGATCAAATATAAGCATTTTTGTTTAAAATATAAATCTCTTTTCACCCTGAACCGTATTTTCCTCTCCAATATTATTGCATTACTCTTTCCCACACAATCCAGCTAAAATCTCTTGAAATTCCTTGTTTTCTTCAAAATCTAACTCAAGTATGACCGTTAGCCTGAGATTCTTCCACCTCCCCTCTCCTCCAATTTCTAGTGCTTTCCATCTCAGGTAAATACACTTATATCTAAGAATATTTATTCTCTATTAGAGATTCTTGAGGGCAGGGACTGTTTTACTTTTCCCTGTCTATCCCCAATGTCTATTAAGTATATAGTAGGTAAGTAATAAATGCCTATTCATTGATTGATTAATAATTGATTTATTTCGAAACCTAACTTTAGAGCCCCATCACTAAAAAAATAATCTTTTCTAGATTAAGTATACACGTGCTAGTTATTCAGTGTAGAAAAGGTACATGAGGAAGATGTCTGGCTTGATCATTTTTTTAAAAATCTACTTTCAAGACAGCCGATATATTTCAGCACTTTTCTCTTCCATTTCCATTTTATTCATTTTCCTAAGCCAACTAAAAGGATTTGGCTTTCATGAATCTAACAATGTGCCAACTGTTTACTATTGTTATTAAAAAAAAATAATTGTGCACCTATAGCAATGACATTATGTGGAATATCCATTTAGACACGGTCCCTGACTAAAGGGCTCGTGGCCATTTACTGAAAACAAGTCGAAGGAGTCACGGGGAGGGGTGGCTTATTAAACATCTCTCCACACTACCACTGTCCAGAGATTGTGGTGTGGAAGCTAAGTTTAGAAGCTGACTGAGACGGTGATCATCTACTTTTCTTTCCAAACTATCATTAAAAACAACATCTCCTCTTCAAGTAGCAGGTTGGTTATGTGACTTTACTTTTTAAATGCTGATTGATTTGTGGTGGGGGGGATACTTTCTAATGTATTATAAGGATTGAACAGAATATTCCAAATAGTGTTCTCATGCTCCAAATTCATTAATCAGGAATTATAGGTTAAATGATTGTATTACTAAATATTTAATGAGATGCTAAACTCTGCAAGAAAACTTGAAGCAGAAAGAAAAAAAAGGAGAAAAACAAGGAATAAATAAAGATTAAAAGCACGGAATTTCCATTTATGGGACAACTGACGTGTGGTTAGTTTTTCCTGATCTCTTTGTAGTTGAATGCAATGTTTCTATCAGAAGGTGATAATGACTCTTGGGAAGAAGACTACCTGAGGGTTTGAATGAGCATATGATGTCAAGCTTAAATAGGAAAAACCTTTTAACTTCTCCAAAAGGTTGTCTATAATCTTAAATTACTGAAGGTATGTTGCTGAGGATAGAGATAACAATACGAAACTGTTGAGCAGAGAGGTAATTGTTGCCAAGACCCAGAATTGAAGAATGTGGGAAAGAGTAAAAAAAAAGTTTAAAATAGAGAAGAATTTTAATTTGAAAATAAAACTAGAACAAGAGAAAGAAATACACTTTTCAAGGAGTCCAGCTAGAGTCCCCAGCTGAAGCCTCTGGCTGGAGAGATCTGGGTCATGTAATGAAAGAAGCATGAACTGTCATCATGGATGAAGTAAAAATGGAACCTTTATAGATACTATGCCATGCTTATAAATAATCTTGACCCATATCATCTTTACTGACTGTGGTGACGTCATTACTGCTTTGCTATATTTTTAAAAAAGCTAGTATGAGTATATTCTAGCATTCAAACAAATTTTGGACAAGAAGCTAAAGATCAATAAATAAAGACATTATATTATTTCATATATTTTTAACAAATTACACCTTTCAAAATAGTTAAGGATTCTTTAGTCTTGTTTCTGTCAGTAGGTAATGAATGCACCATCATAACCTGAGACCTTTTGACCTCTGAAATTATATTTAGAAACTTTCTTAGGAATATCTTTTTTTCATGAATCTCATGCCTTTTTCATCCACAGTTTTAAAAATTCAAATTTAGAGAGATCATACTGTAGGGGGAGATTGCTTCTTTATTTCAGTTATATAATTATGACAGTTAAATTCACTTATAATTATTTTTATGCAAGAGAGAAGCTTGTGAAAAGTTACATGTAAATTCAATCATGTTAAATGTAGAAAAAGCTTTTCTTTTAAACCAATGCTCAAATGAAGCTTCTTGTGTTATGCATCACCATTTAAAGTTCACCTAATTTGTGTTAAATTTTTTCCCTTTTATAATCAAATTGCCTAGTGAAAGCTGTCAACGCTCATCACTTCTCACTCACTTTTTTCTCCTCTCATTTCAGTTTTCCACCCTTTGCACTATGGCTTC
The DNA here is from genome assembly GCA_028658325.1 of Potorous gilbertii. Taxonomy (NCBI): domain Eukaryota; kingdom Metazoa; phylum Chordata; class Mammalia; order Diprotodontia; family Potoroidae; genus Potorous; species Potorous gilbertii. The sequence goes on from JAQQSK010003398.1 coordinate 79,458, forward strand.
TGTCCCTCCCACTTAACAGAAACCACTTTCTCTAAGGTCATTAATGATCCCCTCCCCTTCCCCTCAAATCCAATGACCTTTGAAGTGTTCAAACTCCCCAACTTTTCTTCAAAGTTTAACATTCTCTGATTACTCTCTCCTGGGTTTCTGTAACTGGTCTGTTGTGGTTTTCCTACCTGCATGTCTGATCCTCATTGAACCGCATTGGTAGAGAAAGTTTCCCACTAGAAGCTAGTCCATACTTAATTAAGCCACTGAAAATTTTTAATAGTTAAAACACACAAAGTGTTTTCCTTGCAATGATACCTTGAGTCACATAATATAGCCCAGAGTTCTAGAGGATCCTCTTGTCTTTTCTCTCTACACAATCTCCCTCAGTGATCTCAGCAGCTCCTAGGGATTCAAGTATATCTCTGCTAATGACTATCAGATCTATATATCAAGCCCTAATGTCTTACTTGAATTTCATTCTTGTATTACAAATTGCCTATTGGACAATTGCCTGTTTGTAACATTGGCATTTCGAACTCTTTCAATATGTCCAAAATGTGACTTCATTATGTTCTACTCTCAAACCCTCACCTATTATGTCAAGGACACTGCCATCTTTCCAGTCATCCAGACTTGCAAACTAAGTGTCATCTTCAACTCCTCACTCTCACTCACCGCCATATCCAATCCATGGCCAAATCTTCTCATTTCTCCATTCACTACGTCTCTTGTATTAATCCCCCTCTCTCGGCTCAACCAGTTGAAAGCCTCATCACCTCTTGCCTGGACAATTACTGTAACTTTCTAACTGGAATCCCTGCTTCAAGTCCCTCCTCCACACTAGTTCATCTTCCATTCAGCTGAAAATAGAATTTTTCTAAAGTGGGGAGTCTGAAAATGTCACCCTTATGCTCAATGAACTTCAATGGCTCCCTACCATTTCTAGGATCAAGTAAATAAAGTTCTTTATCACTTGAATATCTCATGACTTGATCCCTCCTGTCTTTCCATTCTTCCTCTTCTACATACATGAATCCTATAATCCAGCTACATGGGCCTCCTTATAACCCCTCAATCACCTTTATTTCATCGTTCATTTCTGTTCCCTTTCACTCACTAACCTTCCTCACTTTACAGTTGAGGAAATGAAGGCCCAGAGCAGAGGTAGATTCTCCATCTTACCTCTGCCTTTTAGTTTTCTTGGTTTCCTTCAAGACTCAGCTCAAAGCTCTACCTTTAAAAGGAGTTTCCCCATCCCTCCAGCTGCTAGTGCTTCCTCTCTCAGATTACCTTCATTTATTATGTATATATAGTTATTTAAACTGTCGCCCCTTCAGAATGCACTCTCCTTGAGGACAGGAGCTTTTGGGGTATCTCTGTATATCCTTGGTGCTTAGCACAGTGCCTTGCATATAGTAAGCACTTAATAAATGTTTCTTTGGTATTACATTTTGATTTGTTATATGATTTCTCCCATTCATTTTAATTCTTCACAACATGACTATGGTGAAAATGTATTTAATAGGAATGTATGTGTAGAACCTATATAAATTGTATGCTGTCTCATGGAGGGAGGAGGGAGCTAGGGAGGAAAGAGGGGAAGGGAAAAAAAATCTAAGTTATATGATAGTGATTGTAGAACACTGAAAATAAATAGGAAGAAAAGAAAATTAAGAAAAAAATTAATTGATGCTGACTCATGTGGAAACAACCTTTTATAATAGAAAGGACTAGATTTGGAGGCAGATTGTGTGGGTCAGAGATCATCTACTCAAATGAAAATCAGAGACTTTTCAAGGTAGAAGCAAAGCAGCAAGATTTTGTTACAATCTCCCGAGAAAGGGCATTCCTCTCTGACAAGTTAATCAGGAGAGTGAGGCACTTGTAGAAGGCAAGAACAAAGATTATGTAGTCCTAATGGAAATCCCCCACCCTCCCTGATGGCCGTTACTCCCATTGGCTGGGAGGCAGGCTCACAATCTAAACACGACAATTTACCTTAGAAATAAGGAGCAAGGAAGCAGTGAAACAATCGATGTAAAGCTACCACAACGCTCATAATCTTATCTGGCATGCAGTATGCTGAGGTGGCACTCCAAGTGGAGAGAGTTAAATTTCAGGTTTCTTCAAGGTCACATCACTTCTGGGAGATAGGAACTTAGACCCAACTACCTACTAGAAGCCTATTGTCAAGTACTGAGAAGTCTTCACTGACTCTTTTTCACTCAAAATGATGTATGTTTGATTCAGCATCTACTACTTACAATATGTGTGACCTGGAGCAAGTCACTTTTCAGGGCCTCAATTCCTTATCTGTAAAAATGGGGGTGTGGGAGGAGAGGACTAGATGACCCCAAAGGTCCTTTCTGAATCTATGATTCTGATTATTTCTTAAATTTTGACAATTAAATGCTCTGTAAGCATTATCCAAAGTTGATATTGCAGCAACACTTACTGATATTTATATCAGTCAGCCCTAATAGACAGAGTTTTACTTCAACCACACACCTACATCACCCTCACGAGTCTAGGCAGATTCAAACCAGCTGCAGCCTAGCTGCAGGTAACTCTATTCAAGCAGTCAATTCTAAGAATGTACCATCTCAGTCAACCTAGTCAAGCTCAAGGCAAAACTGTGAAAGAAGTAGAACCATAACCTAGGCAAAATTATTCTACCATATCTATTCCCTTCTCCCGCCCATTCTCACCCTCCAAAGTAATCCTATATCCATTCTTCTTATACCCTTTAACCTCATCGACACTTTTCTCTCACAAAATCTACTCTGAGATTCTTCATTTATACTACGATGCAAATGATTAAAAAACTTTTTTCTCTCAAAAGTATTTACTTATAAACAGGGAGTTACATTTAAGTGAGAAGAAAGTTCTGAAGTGGTATTTCAGGCTTCATGTGCGGAAGATAGATTTCGCCCACCCCCTTCAATATCTAAATAGAGATCTGAGGTGAGAAACCTGGGATTTTATGGCCTACTTAAAATTATAGGATCCTGGATTTTAAGTTCAGAGAATTCTCAGAGGTCACTACTCCAACAGTATCATTTTATAAAGGAAGAACGAGGACAAAGGAAGCTAAATGACTTGTCCAGGGTCACACAAGTAAGCATCAGAGGCTTATACCCAGCTTATATGACCTTAGAAACAACGATCTTTCCTTATGGGTATAGGGTGGGTGTGGGTGGCTACTGCTCACTTTACCCCATCAGTGTGGTACTCATTAACAACCAACCAGTAGACTCAATTACCTATCAGAAAAGACATTAACTCAAATGGTATAGCAAGAGGAGTAGGTATACTCCTGGGGGGGCTATCTCCTAGGATAGACTTTCTAATCATATCATATAAATATCTGCATAATCACTACCCAGCACTAGAGGTTAGACAGACATTTATAAATTGGTCTGAATTGAAAGAATCACCTAACATCTAGTTATTTTTCTGAATACCTATTTAAAATTGATTTCTTTGCCCTATTTCTTTTTTTGTCATGTCTCCTAAGATAAAGCAATCTGACGGTTAAGGTAAGTACCTTAAAAATTCAAGTAATTCTGATCTATAACTGATTTATCTAAGTAACTGAGGCAAAGGTGGATTTGGTGCGTCATAACATCTATATAATTTGCCTTGACTACACTGGCTTTATGATTTAAGATTAGTCTTTTGAACTCTATAAACCTTGGCTTTTTTGTAACTAAAAATGAGTATATAATACCTATATCATTCAATTTCCAAATGTGTTGTAAGAAAAATATTCTCTAAACCTGAAAGCATTATATTATTCTTTTTATTACCTTGTTCTCATCTTTTTCAGTGACATTTGGATGAACCTATATGGCTAAGGCATATCACCAATCCAGAACTTCAGGGACTTACTCTTATTCCTCTCTCCAGAGTCCTTGCCAAAGTTTAGTGTCAGTGATAGCTAAGCTACATTAGATTGCCATAGGGCATAATGCCTTTCCTGGATATATTAGGTCAGAGAGATCCCTTAACTTCTGGACTTATATCTTACCAGATGAGGCATCGGTGCTAGGTTGGTCAATCTGCTGAATTCCCTGGACTCACTCTTTGATGGGCAGCTATGATATCCTCTCCCAGAATCAGATAAATTCTATTATGCTCTTTCAGAAAGGGCAGAAAACTTCAGTCTTGGATTGACAGAAACCTTTCCAGGTCTGCTCCCTAAAGGCATAAGCTATGACATGTTATCTCTCAGGCAAGGGATCAAAAATCTCCTATTCAACAATTATTCCTAGTTCAGAGCTAGGCTCCCTAAGTGGGAGACCATCCAGTTACATTTCCCAGATTCTTGTTGAGTTTGTAAAAAAAAATGAGTCCCTGGATACCAAGGTTCTGAGACGGTCTGTGTCCAGGGGTAGAATTATTTCTGGTCTTTACATGTGTAAATTAAATACTTAAAGCATTAAAATCTGCTCTTGGAAAGAGCAGAATGCCTTATTAACACCAGAAGGGACCTTACCCTTACCCTAACGTTTTCTTGTGTCTTCTCCTTTAAAACTTTCAGCTTGGCTCAGTCTAAATGAATCATACCTTTATACTAGGTGTTTGTAGGTACTCAATTTTGTGGACTATAGTGACATGTTGCAGACAGTTTCTTCATTTTTATGTACAATCTACATTGATCAGTGAGGTCTGGCACCTTAAAGGTTACCTACCATTTTCTGATGTCCACAACCCTGTTTCTAAATTGTCATTGCAAACTCCACTGTTTTCTAATAAACAAAGCTATGGGACTGAGTTGTTGCTCTCTACCTCACTCCCTTAAAAATTATTTTGCACTTACTTTGCATATATTTAATAGAGATCACTGGTTGCAAGCCAGGTCATTGAGTCTTGCATCAGGATAACAGATAGGGAGTGATAAAGAGGGAGGGAGGGAAAGAGAGAGAGAGAGAGAGAGAGAGAGAGAGAGAGAGAGAGAGAGAGAGAGAAGGAGGGAGGGAGGGAGAGGGAGAGAGAACGATAAATACTAAGTGTATAATGATGGGAAAGTTCAGTTCTTAATTTTTTTCCACTCACATCCCCTTTTCACCCGAGAAGATTTTACACAACCTCAGGTATATAGGTATACAAAATAGGCATACAAATCAAACATTTTCTGATAATAAATCATGAAGAAATTTATTTTAAAGCAATTCTTTGGTATACATATAATTTTATTGTTTATTAAAGATAAAAGCAAATTTGCATACTAATGAGATGGATATGCTCACTTATTTTTCATAAAGAATTCAATCTTGGCAAAATATTTGATGCTGTAGGACCTAGAGCATCTTCAACATTTTTTGGAGTTGATTGATATTTTGATTCTATAATTGCCAATGCTGAAAATGCTGCTTCACATAAATATACAGTATAAAATGGCAAAAGTATCTTTAGGGCCATTTCAAAAATAGTTGGAAAGTCTGTCCTAATCCCAAGTCAAAATTCATTTAACGATTTTTTTTTAGGAAACACAAGTTTTAAGTGTGTTGCTTGACAATTTGGCAAATTCTTCTTGAATTTTTAATGGCAGATGACTGACTTTTTAAATTTCAATTGAATATGGTTTATGAACCCAACTTAGTTTTTTAGAACCAAAATTTGAAGGGAAGCAATTCTGAAACTGTATCTCTAGGCATGTCAGATGATCAATTGTAATTCATACAATTAAATCTTTCACCAGGTTATTTTCAATTGTAAAGTCATCTGTAGCTATAAATATTTCTAAAGAAGCATTTTCCACCCTATTATTCCACATATTTACTTTTTTTAGTAAACTTTCAATTGTATCTTTTAATATATATGTTACAATTGACATGTTTAAACAACTGAGTTTTTCAAAAATATCTGACAAATAACACAGTTTGAAAGTCATAAGTTATGAAAAAATTGATAAAATCACATTTCTGCTCAGTCAAAAATACAACTTCATCTTTCAATTTTAATAATCTGTTTAAATTTCACGCTCTTGAAAGTGACATGATTCAACAGATTTTCTTGTCAGTTTAGGTATACTACAACCTGATAGCGAAGACTCTGCCACATTGTCGTAAATATTTTTACCTCTTCTGTCAAATTTAGTTACTTATCCATAACCAAAAAATATTATGTCCTAAAATGTAAACAAATATTATTAATAATATCTCAGATAAACACTAGCTTTAGTTTATGAAATTATATTTGTTTGTGCTTAATTTTAAAAACTGATGTTCACACATACACATACAGCAGTGCTGGTGGAGAAATATTATTAAAGAGCTTTTGTCTTTATTTCCTGCAATTAAACACATTTCTGTAAAAGAAGGAGATAACAATTGTTAAAATCAAACATTCTAGCACCATGCAATCCAAAGGTACACTAATTTGATAGTCACATACTGACGAATGATGGTAAGAAAATTTTAAAAGTCTTTATTTTCTGTAATTAAACTATCATGTTTCTGTAAGAGCAGAAAATTGTATGTGCAGTAAAAACACCACAGTCTCAAATCTGAATTGGTTTTTTCTGACAGCATTCATTGATACTGTGGGGCATGATGGCATGTGCAGCGCAAAGTCAAGAACCACCAAGACTCTAGTCAAGTTGCATGATGCAATACAGGCAAGCATTGCCAGAAACACCTCAAATTCATTAGTTTTTGGTTGTTATGTGTTCAGAAACCGTGTACTGTTACCAAATTTTTTGCCACTCCTACACTCAGTTATGCAATTCTATATGGGATCAAAACACACAGTTTAAGAATTGTTGAGGAAAACTCAGGTGAGCTACTTTTCAAGGCAGGTATAACATCCCTAGTAAACTAATTGAATAACATTCCAACTTACAAATCAAATCTTATATGAGTTTGATCATGCTGTCAGAGTCTAATGTCCTCAAGGTTCCAGTTCTATAGCACTGAAATCTAAGATGAGAGAGAAAAAGTGGTCAGTCTTCTAAAGAATTGTAGGTATGATTGCTTTTGTGGCCAATAAATATTACTATTACCAGGAATATAATAGTAATACTATTGGGGATAATATTAATATTGATTGTTAGTAGGGACGATGTTAATAGTATTAATGAAGATTTGATACTTTAAGCTGCAGTGTTCCATGACTATCTAGTTCCTGTTCTAAAAATTCAGTTCTGCTCTGAACGCTTTCCTTCAACTAGCAAAGTGAGGGAACATGGCCAAGAAGAGAATTGCTGTGATTGGAGCTGGAGTTTGTGGCCTTGGTGCCATCAAGTGCTGCTTGGATGAAGACCTGGAGCCCACCTGCTTTGAAAGGAATGATGACATTGGAGGACTCTGGAAATTTCAAGTGAGGTTTATTTCTCAAGATTTTTTAAAGTGCCACTAGTGTTCTGTACAAGGGAGAAAATTTCTGGTATTCCTTGTTGTTTTTAGGTTTTGATTTGCCAGGCTAGTATGGTGTAGTGGAAGGAGTATTTGATTTAGAGTGAAAGGACCTCTGTTCAAATCTCACCTCTCTAACTTGCTACCTGAAAGACCTTAGACAAGCTTCTTCATCTCTCTGGGTGTGAGTTTCCTTATCTTTAAAATAAAGAAATTAAGCTAAATTACCTCTAAGATCCATTCAAGACTGAAATCAATGACTCTAAGATCTTTAGAAAACTATTCATGTATTCTCTAAGTCATTTGCCCACTGTAGGGTCAACTACCTGAGGCAGTGCTTGGAACAGTCAGATTTTCCCTAGGTATGTATCAGAGTCCATAATGTCAGATCTATACCTCAAAGTCCATATAGGAGGAAACATAATCAAGGTAGAAGAAATCCAAGGTCATTAAATAGGAAGTTTTAAAAAAAAGACCAAGTAGCATGTCACAGTGAGAAGAATATGGATTTGAAATCAGGCAACCTTGGGTCCAAATCTCTGACTTTACTACTACCTATAGGAACTTGGACAGGTCAGTTTCTCTGGGCTTTAGTTTCCCTCTATAAGAAGGGGGTCAAACTGGATGAGCACTGAGATCCCTTTCAGCTTTAAGTCTATAGTCTTATGAAAGTATAAAGGCTGGTCTTCTTAACTTGTTCTGTGTCATGGACCTCTTTGGTGGTCTGGTGAAGCCTATGGATCCCTTTCTCAGAATAATGTCTTTAAATGAATAAAATGAACAACATAGATTTACAAGTGAAACAAATTATATTGAGAAATAATTATCAAAAAAAAATTAAGTAACTTCAAAGACTCCAAGTTCCTATTAAATATGAATAAAATTGAGACCCAAATTCAAGGTCTGCAAAAAATAGCCAAGGAACATATCTGGAGAATCTTACTGAAGTCAGGAAAAAAAAGGCAAATTTTGCCCTTTAGGCTTGAGAAGAGTGGCTCATTTTGCACCTTGAAGGCTCACTCTGGGTTTTATTTATTCATTCCTTGCCATGCAGTACTCACAGAGTACTAATGAAGAGGCAGGATGTGTACAAATACAGGCTATCATGAGAAAGACAGGGGCATACTTCTTCATCCAACTATATATTTTTTAAGAATAAAAAAATACAATTTCTGATTAAATCAAGATAACCATTAACTAATATAACCAAAAATATGTTTATGATAATGATGGAAAATTAGGGAAAGAATTTAATAACTCCATGATCAGTTCCCTGATTTATATATAAATAGCATTTTAAACCAACCCTAGAGTTGGTTCTGGTGTGTGACCTCAAATTGAGAACTTCAGGCTAGCTTAGGATCAGAAACCTTTACAATTCTGCCCAGCTATTGCCATCCATTCTTCAGTTTGGGCAATCATGCCCCTCTGACCACACTCTTCCATCACTTACCTAGAGTAGTGTTCAGATTAACTGGGACAAAGTAAAATAACTAAATTTATTGAAATACATTAAACCTTGCAAACTTTTATATCTTTAAAAATCTTTTCATATGCATTGTATCCTGTTTTTGCTTCAGCTACTTGACTTACATAATTAAACATTGAATTTATAGGCTTTTGAGATATATTCTTTAACTCTTCATGATGTACCCATGCATAACTTCAGATATTAAGTGTACATAACGGGCAGTCTGTTTTTCCAAGACTAACTTTGAAAACCTATATCAGATGAGTTTCTGGGCCACTGAAGCATGTTTTTCTCTATCTCTTGGATGAATTTGTTAACTTTTCAAGACTTATGGCATTGTACAAATTCATCTTACAATATCATAAACCCATTTTCTATAATTCCAGAATAATTCTACTTCTCAATATATTTAACGGAGCTCATTTCCTTAGTGAGGACAAAACTTCCAGGCCCGGCGGAGGGAAAAAAGGTCCAAGACTATTTTTGGAATGAATATTTGGGGGGGGAAGGGAGGGAGAGACAGAGACAGAGAGAGACAGACAGAGACAGACAGAGAGACAGAGACAGAGAGTGAGAGACAGATAGAGAGACAGAGACAGAGAGACAGAGACAGAGAGAGAGACACAGAGACAGAGAGAGAGACACAGAGACAGAGAGAAAGAAAGAGAGACAGAGACAGAGAGAGACAGAGAGTGAGAGACACAGAGACAGAGACAGAGACAGAGAGAGAAAGACAGACAGAGACAGAGAGACAGAGAGAGAAAGAGACAGAGAGACAGAGACAGAGAGAGACACAGAGAGAGAGACAGAGTCAGAGAGAGACAGAGACAGAGAGATGAGAGAGAGTGACAGAGAGAGACAGAGACAGAGAGAGAGAAATAGAGAGAAATAGAGACAGGTAGATAAGTAAATAGATAAGATAATTGGACAGACTAGTAAACTTCTTATTAAGTACTGATTATATGACAGGAATTGTGCAAAGCACTGGGAATATAGGCAAACAAGGCAGTTCTTACTTCCAAGGTCTTTACTCATGACAAAACTATGCTGGAAGCTAAGGAACATAAAGGAAGTCTGAGAGACGCTCCTTCCCATGAGAAGTTTACAATCCAGATGGGGCCGCTAGATGGTGCAGTGGATAGAGCACCAGTGCAGGAGTCAGGGCATCTGAGGTCAAATCTCACCTCAGACACTTGACACTCACTAGCTATGTGACCTTGGGAAAGTCACTTAAACCCAATTGCCTCATCCTGGGCCATCTCCAGTCACCCTCATGAATATCTGGTCACTGGATTCAGGTAGCTCTGGAGGAGAAATGAGGCTGGTGACCTACATAGCCCTCCCTCACTCAAAACAAAGTCAAGGGCAAGTCATGTCATCATGATGGCATGGTCTTTTTTGGCAATGAAGGACAAACACACACACAATCCAGTTAATGGGAGATTGAACATAGCCAGAGAATAATTCAAGGCAGCACATAACGTTTGTGACAGACTGGTACAGAATGCTGTCACCTGGGATGGAGTATACTTTCTTGGGATGGAATATACTTAAGGAAGTTTTCAAGCAAGACAAAATCCAAGAGTGCAAAAAATGGATCTTTTTTTCTTACCATGAGTCAAGTAATTTTAAAGAATAAAGGCATTGGAAATTGTTGGATATTTTAAATTTGCAATTCACTGAAAAGCTTTGGAATTCTTGGACAAATTTGAAAACATTCTCATTGGATTGTAAGATTGATCCGTGTAATAGCTCAGCTATCATTGAATTCTATGACTTCTGAGGTCCTTCCTAATGCTGAAATGCTAATTGGCCAATAACTTTAAACTACACATGCTATAATTCTGGGAAGTAGTAACATTTACAGACTTCTAGTACTCACCTGGAATTTTGTGGTTAGCCTTCCATTTTAGCTCCTTTCTTTTGGGGATGGATCTCTCATGGGAAACACGGAATCTGCATAATTCAAAGTCTTCAACTCAGTGAAAGAAGGGATCAGATCAGAAGGTGACAGATATTATTCGGGATTTGTTCATGACTTAGTGATCCTTGGCTACCAACATCAACTCAGCATCCTCCAGGAGAGTGAAAGGGAGAAGATTTATGTACTTCAGACCCACAATTTTTCTTCTTTCTGTTAATGGAGGGAAAATGCAAGCAGGAAATTATACGTAGAAGATTGAAAGAAGACAGATGACAGGAAAGGCCAGTCACTCAACATTTTTGAGCCTCAGTTTCCTCATCTGCAAAATGGAGATAACAACACCTATCCCACAGAGTAATTGTGAAGATGAAACGCACAAACACGTAAATGCTTGGCAACTCTTGTGATGTATCAATTCTAGATAGTAGCAGTAATAGTAGAAGTAGCTACAGTAGCAGCAGCAGCAGCAGTAGCAGTAATGTAGCTAAGTGGCACATGGGATAGAGCATTGGGTCTGAATTCAAGAAACTGTTGCTGTTCTGTCATTTTCAGTTGTGTCTGATTCATTTGGGGTTTTCTTGGCAATGATACTGGAATGATTGATCATTTCCTTCTCCTGCTCATTTTACAGACAAGGAAACTGAGACATGGAAGATTAAGCAACTTGCCCAGGTTCCACAGTTGAAAATGAATTCAGGAAGCGGAGTATTCCTGACTCCAGGCCTGACATTCTATCCACTGTGCCACCTAGCTGCCCAGTCAAGTCAAGAAGACCTGAGTTCAAATACAGACTCAGACACTTATTAGCTACATGACCTTCAACAAGTCATTTAGTCTCTGTTTGCCTCAATTTCCTCATCTGTAGGATGGGGATCATAACAGCATCTACCTCCCAGAATTGTTGTGAGAATCCATTGAGACAGTAATTGCCAAACATGTGTTATAGGCCGTGGCACATAGTAAGCACTATATAGATACATATTCACTATTATTAATAATGATGCTATTATTATAAAAATGAGAAGGGGATATTACTTAATTATCACTGGCATTCTTTATGTTTTCCATATATCTGGTGTTTAGTTTTGCTTCTATATTAATCATAAGATACATTAAGAGAGAATTTCTTTCACAGAAAAATACCGCAGAGAAACTGCCCAGTATCTACAGATCTTTGACAATCAATACATCCAAGGAGATGATGTGTTACAGTGACTATCCCATCCCAGACCATTTTCCCAACTACATGCACAACTCCAAAGTTATGGAATACTTCAGGATGTATGCCAAACACTTTGACCTCCTGAAATATATCCGCTTTAAGGTAAAACAGAAGTGAAAAAAAAACAATTGTATGATATGTAGATGTGTGCTTAAGAGTTTCATTGGATAGCCTTGGGGAGGATCAGAAGGTAAGAAACTTTGTTTCCCTTCTGTTTAACCAACTAGGGTTCAGGAGCTATGTAGGCGAAACTTGAATTTCACTAAGTACTTCTGCCTAAAAAGGGAAATATCCAAATCTGGATATTTGAAGTCCCCCATCAATCCAGGTCAGGCTGAGACTTATTTACCAAACTCTAGATCCATTTTCTCTTTCTGCCCAGGAGCTCTCTAGCACATCCCAGTGATAATATCATTTCTGTCTTTGCCTCTGTTTTTCTTCACTCAAATGTTCTCCATTATGCTTCTCTCCTACCACTCTAATTCACATTTTTGATTCCTGGATTGCAACCCATGAGTATATCTTCTTTAATTTTTTTTTTGTTATTCTATATTCAAGTACAAAATAAAGAAAGTCTTTTCCATATACAAAGTTGAATGTAAAATGAGAATTACACATGAAACTGTTGCAGTTTAGGGTGTGGGGAACCCTGAAATGGAAGGATACAGAAGGATCTGCCTCAGAAGAATTTGACCACTCAAGCCATGTTTCAAAGTAGTGAGGTTTATTTGTGACACCAATGAAAGCCAGCTAGAGTCTGAGTGAATCTTTACAATTTAATGGGGGGTAAGATTGGTACTTAAATATATGTAGATATAGATATAGATATAGACAGTGAGAAGATATGAATGGAATTAAGGAATGGCAAATTGCTTGGAGTGGTCTAAGAGCAACAGAGAAAGATTCTAGAAGGGATTAAGGTGTAGGTCCCAGAGTCACAGTGAAAGGATTATTGAGTAGCTAGGTGCGCTAGGATGTACCAGTTACTTCTGGGGAGACACCAGAGACTGGATTGTATGGGAAAATTCAGAATCCAGATCCTATCACTCCATCAAAACCACTGATCTCTATTATATGTAGCTTTCTTTAGTTTTAAATATATAAAAAAATGTAACGTAACTTTCAAAGTTGTCTCGTTTCTCTCTATCTGCCTTCCTTCTGTTCTCTTCTGTATGTTTTTTTTAATTCTTCAGAGGCTCCTATTTCTTTCTTCTAATTTTGGGGGGGATAACCCTATAACCTAATATTCCTCTGCTTTTAGCCCTCCCCATTCCAAATTGAAAAGGAAAAGGAAAAAGTAATGTATGCACAGTCAAGTAAAACTGTTTATCTATTGGGTGAATAGCTCTTACTCTTAGATATTCAAATCAGTTCCTTCTTTATTTTAGACATGAGATCTCTATTAGAAAAGCTTACTGTAAAGATGTTTTTTCCACAGTTAGCTGTCTTCTAATTTTAGTAGCTACTTTTGTTTGTGAAAAATCTCATTAAATTTGTTTTGATTCTAATTGTTCATTTGACCTTATGTGATCCTATCGCATGTAAGCATATCTTTTCGACATACTATTACTGCAATTCTATACCTATCCTTTTTTTAACCTATCCTGGTTCCTTTGAATAAAATATTCTGGTACAGTATTTCATTCATGGGGCCTATTCCACCAAGCATTAATGCTACCTGTGAGATTACATTCATTTCCTACTTTGTGCATTTGTGTATAAACACTTGAGGTCTATGGTTTTATCACTAGCTTCTGTCTTGGACTTTTTTCTCCAGTGAGTTATAAGTCATCTCTATGACTGTTATTCCTACAGTATAAGTAATCTCAATATTCTCCCTCCATCTTCCTTTTCAGATGTAGTTAGATTTACAAGACTCCAGGCATTTATACTCTTGCTAGCTGTTGTAAGGGGCTCTCTATTTCTGTCCATCCTTTTAAGCCATAGGCCAGAAATTCCTTAAATTCTCTCACTCTGTTTCTTCAACTGTAAAAGCAGATCTGAAAATGCTTGACCTGATAATGCCTCACAGAGTTTGAAGGATGAGTTTTATAAACACAAAAATCCAAGAAATGACAATTATGGTCATTAAAAACTGTTCCTATAGCCTAACTGATTCATCAAGGGTTTCATACTTCTCTCTGCTAGTAAAGTCTTCATTTTTAAGTTAATTAGAATTTTGTAGAATTTCCTATTGGAACTGCAGAATTTCTTGAAAATGAACCCGCTAAAAGTCTCTACTGGGAACATGCACTAAAGTGCCTCAGATGTGAGCTGTGAGTCCTGCAATCTTAATTTAGGGTGCTGGGGAGGGATTGAATATAGTGATTATACTTGGCTTACTTTATTAGACTCCAACTTCAGCATATAGCATAAGCAGTAACTTGTATGTAGTTAAATAAAGTTAAATGATTTATGCTTCATCTGTTTATTTCCTGATTACTTTTTTCTTTTTAATTCAATTTTATCTTATTTTCAGTTCTGAATTCTTTTTTCCTACCTTCTCCTATTGAGAAAACAAGAAAAACAAAACTCATTATAAAAATATATAGTCAAGCAAAACAAATTCTCATATTAGCAGGGGTGTGTGTGTGTGTGTGTGTGTGTGTGTGTGTGTGTGTGTGTGTATTCTTCAATCTGTACTCCGAGTCTAAAACTTCTCTACCTAGAGGTAAATACAAAAAACATATTCAGAAGAAACAGTAAAATGGACAAATGACAAATAGGAGAATAAAATAGAACATAACAATTCTGAAAATAGGAAGCCACATTCTAAGCAAACAAGATGTATTGGGGAAGATCAACATTAAAAGAGATACGTCAACCTAGGGTTTTTTTCTCAGTTCAATTGTAAGTACATTTAGTAAGCAGCATGGAATGCGCAGCTAGGTGGTGCAGTGGATAGAGTATGGAACCTGGAGTCAGGAGGACTTGAGTTCAAACCCACCCTGAGATACTTTGTAGTTGTGTGACCCTAGGCAAGTCACTTCAGCCTGTTTGCCTCAGTTTTCTCATCTGTAAAATGGAGAAGGAAAAAGCATGGTCACCAAGAAAACCCAAAATAGGGTTAAAAAGAGTCAGAAATGACTGAACTATAACAACAATTGTACAGAAGAAAGTGCTAATTTTGAAATCAGAGGACAAAATAATGGTCAAAGTCTCAACTCTGTCATAAGTCTCACACTCTGATCTTAGGCAAATCACAGCCCTCTGGGATGGGACCAAGCTGGCCTTTCTAAGGTTCTTTCAACTCTGCACTTGTTCCTTTATTCTCAGACCAAGGTGCAAAGTGTAAGGAAGCGCCCTGATTTTTCTTCTTCTGGACAATGGGATGTGGTGGTGGAGGCTGATGAGAAACGAGAGTCCTTAGTCTTTGATGGGATCTTGGTATGCAGCGGCCATCATACTGACCCCAACTTACCGCTTCAGTCCTTCCCAGGTGTGTCACTAAGAAAATGAAGGGTGAGAAGAGAACTTTCCAACCAACTACAGGCATCTAGGTGATGTAGTGGATGCAATGTTGGATCTGAAGTCAGGAAGAATTCTTGTGTTGTGTGCGTTCTCCTGAAGGTTAAGAGGATATGGCACATACACAAAGAATGCAAGAAAGACTGGAAAGGGGGAAAGGGACAGGGAGAGGGAAAATCTATGCCTAAATTAATATTTATTCTAAGGAAGTTTCAATCTTCCTGGGATCACTTCCCTCTATCCCCACCAATCACAGACACCAACTCTGTCAGCTTCCACAAAGTCTCATCCCCCTCCCTCTTACCACAGACTCACATATTGCAAAGCATAATCTCAGTCCTGATTTCTTTACTTTCAGTCATTCCATAATAAACATCCAGATGCCAGTTTTATAGTTCTACCTACTCCAGCTTATCAGAGATAGTAACAATCCTGACCTTGTCTTCAGAGTACTCTATTCTCTGGTGTGGTATAATAAAAAAAATAGGAAAGGACTGGGTGTTAAGAGACTCAGATCATAATCCAATATTCAGTCATTCACTTAATCTCTCTGATTTTCCTCATTCGTAATGTTAGAGGATTGGACCACATAATCTCCAAAGTGCCCTTTTCAGCTTCCATATTCTATGATCATATGAATGGTTACATGTAGATAATCTTGAGAATAAATGAATGTACTTACTATGTGCCACCCATAATATTAAGTACAAGAAAAAGAGACACAGAGAGACAGAGAGAGAGGTACATGAAGCTAAATCTTATTCTGGTGTCCAGAACCAGTCAGTAGATATTAGTGAGCTACATGGAGTGGTTTTCATGCCTTCTATCACCAATCAACTTTGTTGGATCTTGAACCCTGTTGGATTAACTTTCCCAGGGAGTGAGGTGGGAAGCAGCAGCAAGCTTATGATGAAATGGCCTTGACTAGAGGGCTGAAAAAGATATGAACCCAAAGCATGGACAAATTACAGAGTAGAATATGGCATTCTTTGAGGGGACAGGGGAAGCATCCATATAGATAATATCATAGACATTATCCTTGGGTCAGGAATTGTGATTTCATTAGTCCCATTGTGGACTTCCTTCCCCTGATGCCTCAGGACTTCTGAAGTGAATGTCTTAGAGAGTTGTCTGGAGCATGGAGAGATTTTTAATCACCCATGATCACAAAGCTCAGTATGTGTCACATGTAGGATCTGAACCCAGATCTTCATGACTACAAAGTCATTCTTCTACCTAACTATATCACTGTGACTTTTGAGTTACCTGAGCATAAGTAAGTCTCTCCTATCCTTTTCAACCTTTCAATTGCCTGAGAATAGCTTCCCAAGAAAGATACCCAATAGGGAATGTGTAAGAAATGAAAAAAAGGAAGAAGAGGCCTGGAATGGGCCTTGTTTAGGTAGGAAAAGTCTGGGTAGGAATTGTTGTGGGGAACCCTGGACTGCTACAGACAAACAGGGTACTTGTTACGTGGGAAGAGAGGGAGGTACCATGGCAAAGGAAGAAGGCTCTGGAAAGGGAGATAGGAAAAATGAAGACAAACTTATTGTACTTTGTAACTTGGTCCAGTCCTGGCCTTTTGCAAAACTGAAGTGGCTCTGAAACAAGATTATTCTCCTATTTCCATAATTAACGTTTTTGAATGGCATTTAAGGGAGATTTGGATTTGACTGAATCCCTTCCCAAAGAGGCTGTTATAGAGAATATCTTTCAGATGAACAGATAGTGATCCTCAGTTCATCCAGTCTCTATCCCTTACCCAGGTAAGGTGTGAAGTCACACTATGTGCCTTGACATTTCTCCCCACCTAGGACAAATAGTGCTAATGAAGGTCCTCACCCACCTCAGGTCTTTTCCTTGCCTCATATCACCATGAACAAGGCTGTCCTTCCTACATTGACTCAACAGTGTGAAAATTATCCCACAACTCTGTTCTCTCCTCATAGGTATTGAAAAGTTCAAAGGTGACTATTTCCACAGCCGGGAGTACAAAAGTCCAGAAGAATTTTTAGGAAAGAGAATCATCGTGATTGGTATTGGAAATTCTGGAGCAGATATTGCAGTAGAACTCAGTCGTGGCGCAAAACAGGTTTGTGAATTAGAAAATTAGAATCAAAAAAAAGTTTGACTAAATAGAATCAGGATCTTTTTATCTAGACAGACTAGACAGAACTGGGTGGAATCTAATAAGATGAAATTCAATAGGGATAAAGGTAAAGTCTTGCACTTGGGTACAAAAAATTAACACCATCAGAACAAGATGGTAGAGGCATAGTTAGATATCAAGCTGTTTTGAAAAAGATTTGAAGAATTTATTGAACTCCAAGCTTATGATGGGTCATCACTGTGCTGTGGCAGTCAGAAAAGCTATTTTAGTTTTAGGGTACATTGAAAGGCATAGTTTCTTAAAGAGTTCCACTCCACTATGCCCTTATCAGTCTTCATCTGGATTATTGTGCCCAGTTCCAGGCAATATAATTTAAGGGGGACATTGATAAGCTGAAAAGAGTCCATAGGAGGACAAACTGGATTATGAAGGGTCTTGAGCTCATGTCATGTAAGGATTATTTAAAGGAATTAGGTATTTTTTTAGCCTGAAAGAGAAGAGAAGAATTAATTGGAGGTTAGGGGAGGAGAAAGGGGAAAACTATGGCTACATTCAAGTATTGTGTGGAGGAAGGATTAGTCTTGTTCTGTTTGGTCCCAGAGGGCAAAATCAGAAACAATGTATGGAACTTACACGAGGAAAATTGAGCCAAGAAAGTCTTCCTAAGAATTAGTAATACTTGGGGAGGTGGAACCAAGACGGTGGAATAGAAGGATGGGCCTGTAGGAGCTCCCAATCCATAGCCCAAAAAATACCTGTAAAAAAATGACTCTAAACAAATTCTACAGCAGCAGAAGCCACAAAATAACAGAGTTAAAGAGATTTCCAGCCCAAGAGAGCCTGGAAGGCTGACAGAAAAGGTCTATTGCACCAGGCTCAAAGTGGAGCACAGCCTGGTGTTGGCCATGGCAGGGTAAAGATAGGACCAGAACGGACTTCAGGGAGCAGAATCCCAGAAGCAGCTGCTGTTCACAGATTGCTCAACTCACAAATGCCAAAGACAGCTTTAAAGGTCAGTAAGAAAGCTCTTTCACCTGCATGAGAAGGGAGCAGGTTCTGGCCCTGGTGGTGGCAGCAACTGTAGCAGTAGCTTTCATTTTGGAGCCTTCAACCTAAAGCCCTGGGGAAATTGAGTAGCTGATCTGGATCTCAGCCCTGAGTGACTCTCCTGGGTTGAAGAATAGTGCTGGCATGGTGGAGCTGGAGGCAGTTGTAGAGAGGGAATTGTACTCACAGATCCTGGGCAGAACAGAGTGTGTGTAGCAGACAAGAGCTCAGACCAGGAGAGGAGTAAACTCTTCTCCCTTGATTGTGCTGCCTTGGAGGAACTGATTACAGGCCCCCAGAGTATGCCTTCCTCTTGACAAAGGATTCAAAAGTCAAGTAATTGGCTGGGAAAATGCCCCAAAAAGGGGAAAAAATAATACTATAGAAGGCTACTTTCTTGGTGAATAGGTATTTTCTTCCATCCTTTCAAATGAGGAAGAACAAAGCATAACATCAGAGAAAGACCTAAAAAAAAAAATCAAGGTTTCTGGGGCCAAAACCTCCAAAATAAATATGCAGTGGTCTTAGGCCATGGAAGAGCTCAAAAAGGATTTTGAAAATCAAGTAAGAGAAGTGGAGGAAAAATTGGGAAGACAAATGAGAGTGATGCAAGAAAATTATGAAAAGTGAGCCAACAGCTTGCTAAAGGAGACTCAAAAAAGTGCTGAAGAAAATAATACCTTTAAAAATAGGATAATTCAATTGGCAGAAGAGGTCCAAAAAGCCAATGAGGAGAATGCTTTAAAAAGCAGAATTAGCCAAATGAAAAAGGAGGTTCAAAAGCTCAGTGAGGAAAATAGTTCTTTAAAAATTAGAATGGAGCAAATGGAAGCTAATGACTTTATGAGAAACCAAGAAATTACAAAACAAAACCAAAAGAATGAAAAAAAGGGAAGATAATGTGAAATATCTCACTGGAAAAACAACTGACCTGGAAAATATATTCAGGAGAGATAAACTAAAAATTATGGGATTACCTGAAAGCTCTGGTCAAAAAAATGGAATAGATATCATCTTTCACGAAATTATTAAGGAAAACTACCCTGATATTCTAGAATCAGAGAGTAAAATAAATATTGAAAGATTCCACCCATCTTCTCCTGAAAGAGATCCAAAAAGAATAACTCCTATGAACATTGTAGCCAAATTCTAGAGTACTCAGGTCAAGGAGAAAATATTGCAAGCAACTGGAAAGAAACAATTTGAGTACTGTGGAAATATAATCAGGAAAACACAAGCTCTAGCAGCTTCTACATTAAGGGATCAAAGGGAGTGGAATATGATATTCCAGAAGTCAAAGGAACTAGGACTAAAACCAAGAATCACCTACCCAGAAAAACTGAGTATTATACTTGAGGGAAAATTGTCATTTAATGAAATAGAGGCCTTTCAAGCATTCTTGATGAAAATGCCAGAGCTGACTAGAAAATTTGACTTTCAAACACAAGAATCAAGAGAAGCATGAAAAGGTAAACAGGAAAGAGAAATCATAAGGGACTTGCTAAAGTTGAACTGTTTACATTCCTACATGGAAAGATAATATTTGTAACTCTTGAAACTTTTCTCAGTGTTTGGGTAGTTGGAAGGATTACACACACACACACACACACACACACACACACACACACACACATATATACATATATATACACACAGACAGAGAGCACAGGGTGAGTTGAAGAGGAAGGTATGATATGTAAAAAAATAAAATCAAGGGGAGAGAGAAGAATATATTGGGAGGAGAAAGGGAGAAATGGAATGGAGCAGGTTATCTCTCATGAAAGAGGGAAGAAAAAGTTTTTTCAATGGAAGGGAAAAGGGGGAGGTGAGAGGGAAAAAGTGAAACTTACTCTCATCACATTTGACTTAAGAAGGGAATAACATCCACACTCAATTTGGTATGAAAATCTATCTTACACTATAGGCAAGTAGGGGATAAGGGGATAAGTGCGGGGGAAGATGATAGAAGGGAGGGCAATGAGAGGAGGGAGTAATTAGAAGTAAGTTCTTTTGGGGAGGGACAAGGTCAAAAAAGAGAGTAGAATAAATGGGGGGGCAGGATAGGATGGAGGGAAATATAGTTAGTCTTACACAACATGACCATTATGGAAGTCTTTTGCCAAACTACACATACATAGCCTATATTGAATTTTTTTGCCTTCTCAGTGGGGATGGGTGGGGAGGGAGGAAGGGATAGAAGTTGAAACTCAAAGTTTTAGTAACAAAGATTGAGAATTGTTTTGCAACCTGGAAATAAGATATACAGGCAATGGGTGTAGAAATCTATCTTGCCCTACAAGAAAAGAGAGAAGATGGGGATAAGGGAAGGGAGGGGTGTGATAGAATGGAGGGCAGATTGGGGGAAGGTGTAATTAGAATACACAGCATTTTGTGGTGGGAGGAGGGGAGAGATGGGGAGATAATTTGGAACTCATAATTTTATGGAACTCATAATTTTGTGGAAATGAAAAATTGAAAACTAAAAATAAATAAGTAAATATATAAAAAAAGAATTAGTAATATTCAAAAGTAGAATGAATCACCTTGAGAACTGGTGGGATTCTCTTCCTTAAAGGTCTTTAAAGATAAGTCTTTATTCAAGCTCTTGTCAAGTATATTATAGTTGAGATTCTTTCTCTTGGTATAGATCAGACTAAGTGTCCACTGAGGTCCCTTCCAACTCTCAGAATCTGTGATTTTTGTGATTCCTCTCATGAATTCTCCACATGGAGAGGGGGTAGGGTCTTCCCAACACACTTCCTTTCCACAATTTCTCTGATTAACTGATCATTTTTACTCATGAATTTCTTTGATGACTTCTTTCACTCCATTTCTTTATAATTTCCTATATTGCTGCCTACTCAAACTCACCTTGTACTTTCCCCTCGTTCTCTGGGTAATTTCTATTTTTCTTTGGGGCCGAAAATGTCCCATGCATTTGAGCCATTTAACAACCCCAGAAGAATACTAACATTAGAAATATCAGCTTTTATCTCAGAGGGAAGCTTGAAAGTCATTAAAATAATTCCAATTGCCCAGAGATAATCTAACCTACTCATCCACTTCTGTTCACCTCTGGGCCCGATTGATTGTCTATTTGCAGTGATATATTTACATACACACACACACACACACACACACACACACACACACACACACACGTATACGCTATTGTATTTGTTTGTCCTTTGTTCTTGAAGAAAACCATGACATCAGGGAAATGATGACATGCTTTGCAGTTGACTTTGATTTGAGTGGGGTAGGGCTGGGCAAGGTCACCAGTCTCACTTTCTCCTCCAGAGTCATCTGGGTCCAGTGGACAGATATTCATCAGTATGACTGGAGATGGTACAGGATACAATGAGAGACCCTGGTTCTTTTAAGCTAAGGCCTTTTCAGGTACTCACTTAAAGTGAGGTAAGGCCCATTGAGTGAATAGGCCTTGTCTCTTTAAGAAGTGAATCAAGGTATGGCCCCTTTAATTAGAAGAAAAAAATCAAGCTGGGAGGGGAAAGACCCTCAGGGTTGCTATTCCGAAGAGAGGCAATTACCATTGACATTCATTCTACATTCACTCAAAGTCGAGGGTCTAAAATACATATATGGGTATGTATGCGCATGTGTGTATATGTATATTATGTGTGTATGTACTTAATATGTGTGATTTATAAAGAGAAAAGCTTTAAAGGTTGCCCATACAGTTGCTGAATATCATAATCTGGGCAATAATATTCTTCTTCCCCATGGTATTTTCCTAGGTGAATAGTTAGATCAAACTTTTTTGAATGATTATGGAATTTATGGATCTCATCCAGAATGATAGTGGATCATATGTGATATTCTGGGCGATGGGTCAATTAGTACAGTGTGATTCACAAATGAAAGCAAGATATGAATGAAAAACCCTTCAGTTCTCTCATTCACTCACTGTCTGTCTTAGGTATTCCTTAGCACTAGACATGGATCATGGATATTGCACCGTGTTTGGGACAACGGGTACCCCATGGACAGCTCATTCTTCACTCGGTTCAACAGTTTGCTCCGGAAAATAGCAAGTCTTAGAATAATTAACAATCAGCTGGAGAAGACTTTGAATTCAAGGTTTAACCATGCCCACTATGGCCTACAGCCTGAGCACAGGTACACAGGGTTCATTTGTATATGTGTATGGGCATGTGTGATTATGTTTATACTTATGTGCTACTTTGCTTCTTGTTTCCTTTCCTTTCCTTTCCTCCCTTCTTTCTTAGTTGACTTCTGTGCCTTTCTTTCCTTCTCTTCCAACTGAGCCAGAAGTTTTTAGCCAGGGAGATAAGATAGTCAGGATTTATGAAACAAACATTCCCAGATCAATTTCTCAAAAAGCCAAAGTTTCTTCAAAGATATTTCTAAATTACAAATTTTTTCACCTTTTGATGAGTCACAACAAACAAGGCAGATTTCGGAAGGGAACAAGAACTTTGGACAGTACGGTATGATATTACATCATATTAAATTAATATTATGTGATCTGAAAATGGTTTATTCAATTTATACGCACATAAGAAAATGATTCAGTGACATAAATTTTGACTATATGTGATGGCAAATCATTTTTCCAAAAAGTTTGGCCAGATACATAACCTGTGATAGAACAAAATATATTACAACATTGTTTCTATGGGAAAATCCATTCTAATGACATCATTGCAATTGAGAGAATCACAGAATGACAAAATCAGAAGAGAATTCAGTTGCCATCTTGTACAACCATACCCAAAACAAAATCACCAAGGCAACACATTCAGCAAATGGTCATCCAGCCTTGAGCTGCAATGACAGAGAGACTACAGCCTGTCCAAATTTTTTGTCTCTAATTGTCAAGGAAGTCTCCTTTAGATTAAGACTAACCTGTCTCTTTGTAGCCCTCACCTAGTTCCATTCTCTTGGGCCAAGCAGAGTACCCCTAATCACACTCTTACGTGACAGTCTTACAAGTACTTAAAGACAGCTTTCATGTTCCTCTAGATCTTTTCCTTCTCTTCATTTCCTTCAACATTTCTTTGTAAGGCATGAACTCAAGACTCTTAAACATCTTAGTTGTCCATCCCTAGAAGTTTTCCAGGTTACTTACTAAATTGTGGTGCCCAGAACTAAACATTATGAATGCAGTCTGACCAGCTCAGAATACAATGAGTTGTTGGGAGTCCACTGTTGAGAGTCCATTAAAAGATAAAGAGGCATCTAAATGTGCCTTCTCCATCTTGCATTTGTAAAGTTGGCTTCTTAAACTCAAGAGTAAGACTTTATATGAATCTCTATTAAATTTTATTTTATTTGATCCAGTCCATATATAGTACCTGTCAAGATCTCTTTGTATTTTGTCCTTATCATCCCAATGCGTTAACAGTCTTTCATAGTTTTGTGTCATCTGCAAATTTTGTAAGAATTCTGTCTGACTGATATGGAAATATTTTCATGATTACACATGTATCACCTATATTGGATTGTTTATAATCTCAGGGAGGGGGAGGGGAGGGAAGAAGGGAGGGATAGAATTTGGAATGCAAAACTTTTTTAATGTCAAAAATTGTTTTAACATGTAAGTGGAGTGAAATATTGTTTTAAAAAATTATGCCTATTCATTGCTCACATAAATTTCGAAGTAGGAGGTAGATTTTTAAAGCTCTTTGAGGCTAATTCTCTCATTTTACAGTTGAAAAAGCTGAGACTCAGTGATGTTAAGTGATTTGCCTATGATCACACAGCTAGCCAATATTTAGGGTAGAATTTGAACCCAGATTATCTTGACTCTAAGTCCACTGCTCTATCCTAAGTATATACCACTGTCCCTCAATTCCCTTAACCATGTCATTGACTACAAAGTCAAAAGTAAAGGACCAATAGGCCCACTTCCCTGTATCACAGTACTAAAGCAATCTTTCTAAGTGAATGTAGGTTCATTAATGACTGTGCTTTGAATCTGACCATTCAATCAATTCAAAGTCCATTGGACTGTACTTTTGTCTGTCCCACAAGAATAACATAAGGTAATTAACAGAACATTTTCTAGAAACATAAACCTATATTGGTGTACTGTCTAGATATTTATTGCACATATACATATATATGCAAGATATCACACAAATGTATACATGTACAAATGTGTGTATGTATATGTGGGAGCTAGATTACACAGAAGATAACATGTTGGACTTGTACTCGGGAAAATTTGAGTTCAAATCTGACCTCAGACACTCACTAGTTGTGTAATCTTGGCCAAGTTACCTAATCTATCTGCCTCAGTTTCCTCATCTGTAAAGGTGGAATAAAATCGCACCTACCTCCTAGGGTTGTTGTGAAGGTAAAATGAGAAAATGTAAAGTGTTTTTGCAAACTTTAAAGCACTATATAAATGCTAGGTAGTATAATTATTGCTGTTTTTGGTATATTGTTTTTCCTCTTGGTTGGTTGTTAAGTAGAAGAAAAATACTCATAAATGATAATGAGTTTCTTGATATATTCAAGGGAAGACGAGTGACAATAGAACGTAGTTGCAACCAATACATTCTTTCAAAATTTGTATTTAAAAAAAACAGACAGATGAAATCAAGTATGTGATATAATTGCTTTCATATCTGATTTTCTTAAAGCTGTGCTTATATAATTTGGAAATTGTTGGCATATGGTCAATGATATCCAGTAATAATATGCTAGGAGGGAATGGGAAAGGATATAAATTAAAACTTAGGAAAGACTAAGACCAACTTGTTAATTTCCTGTGTTTTCCACATACCTTAAGCATTCCTTTATATTTTTCATACTGATGTACACTGTTCTTAAATTTTTATCTTATCTGCAGACCTTTAAGCCAGCATCCAACTGTCAGTGATGACCTGCCAAATCACATAATTTCGGGTAAAGTCTTGGTGAAACCAAACATAAAGGAATTCACTGAGACAACTGCCATATTTGAGGATGGCACCATAGAAGAGGACATTGATGTGGTCATCTTTGCTACAGGATACAATATCAGTTTTCCTTTTCTTGAAGATCTCATCAAAGTCACCAATAATGAGGTGTCTCTCTATAAGCTTATGTTCCCTCCTGACCTGGAGCAACCAACACTAGCCATCATTGGCCTCATCCAACCCCTGGGCATTGTCCTACCCATTGCAGAGATCCAGAGTCGCTGGGCTGCACGAGTATTCAAGGGTATGTGGATAAAAATTGCAGAAGGTCCTGCTATGTATACCATATTAAATCCCCAGGTTCTTCTGGGATCATTCTGACCTCTTCAATAAGATATATTCCATTACCTCCTTGTCCACTTGCTAAAATCTGGGTCTTATTTCCTAGGGTTGAATAAATTACCTTCAGTGAAGAACATGATGGCTGACATCACACAGAGAAAAACAGCTATGGCAGAACGGTAGGAAGCTTCATCCTAAGAAATGAAAACAAATAGCTAGATGTGGTCATGGGTTCCCCAGCATAGACTCTTAAACTGTACACTTATTTCAACACTTTCCTTATAATAATACTCTAGCACTCACATAGTACTTCAAGGCTTAAGAGCACAAATTTTCATTTTAAACTCACAGAAACCCTGGGAGGTACATGCTATTATCACCCCCATTTTATAGATGAGGAAACTGAGGCAGACCGAGGTTAATTGATCTGTGCAGGGTTTCATAACTAGTGTCTGTGGCAAACTCAAGGATCTTCTTACTATAGTTGTCCAGCTCAGTCCATTGTAGTACCACCTAGCTCCCATATTGTTTTTTCACATTTCCCTTTGTCTAAACTTTAGACTCTAAAAGGAATTATGTCGTTTTTTCCCCCTAAAGCTACTACTGGATTCCTAACTTCTAGGAATATATAATTGCAATGATCTGTGATAACTACTATTTGTTGTTGTTCAATCATTTTCAGTCATGTCCAATTCTTTATGATTCTGTTTGGGGTCTTTTTGGCAAAGATACTGGAGTAGTTTACCATTTCCTTCTCCAGCTCATTTTAAAATGAAAAACTGATAAAAAAAAAATGAAAAAATGAAATGATGAAAAAAAAACTAAGGAAACAGTTTTAAGTGATTTGCCCAAGGTCACATAGCTAGCAAATGTCTGAGGACAGATTAAAATAAAGAAATCCAAGTCATACCAACTGAATATTATTAATAGAATAATTAACTCTTCAAAAGACGGAGAGAGATGAACATGACTCAATCAATGAGTAACAGAATTTATTCCAAATACAAAAAGATTCTAGGTAATTTCTTGCTCAAACCAAACTTTGTTCCCCAGAAGAACAGGTTGTAATTAGCCCACACTTTTCTTTCTCATTTCAGGTATGTGAAGAGCCCCCGACATACCATCCAAGTAGATCACATCGAGTACATGGATGAAATTGCTACCCAAATTGGTGTGAAGCCCAACCTTCTCTGGTTCCTCCTCTGGGATCCCAAATTGGCCTGGAAGGTTTTTTTTGGTCCCTGTACCCCATATCAATACCGTCTTCATGGACCCGGAAAATGGGATGGGGCCAGGAGAGCTATCCTGACCCAGACAGAGAGGATCCTCAAACCCATGAGAACCCGCACTGTCAATAATGAGAAGAATCCATCTTCAGAAATTTCTTGGGTTAAGATGGCACCTGTGGGCTTTGCAGTTTTGGCCAGTATCTTAACTTACTATCGTTATGTCTATCATTCTAAAAAGAAGTGAATTCGTGCATCATAAATGGCTTCTACAGTAACTAATTTTTTAAACTTTTTTTTTTTGCAATCATTCTGTCTCAGTTTCATTTACTGGTATCACAACTATCATGACATGTTAGATAGCATTGCTTTGTTTTCTGTGGTGGATTTTTCCAGAAAGGCCGCGTGAAAATATATTTTGAGCATGCATAAATCAAGTTGCAAAATAATGTTTTCTATTTTAAAATATCCTATGGTGAATCTCTTTACAAAAATGAATAACCACACCCTAACCAGTTCTGGCAAGGTATATTTTTATAATTCTTTTAACTTTTCTATAACTCCTTCCCCCATTCCAATCCTCTTGTGATGTTCCTATTTAGAAAGAAAGTTTCTATTTACCAGATGGGAAATGGGAGATATGAGAGAATAATCTTTTAGTCACATTAGTCAGAAAACAGGAAATTGCTTATTTATTAAATACATTTTTAAAATAGCTATGACTTTTAAATAGATAGTGATTTTAATGTTTAAAAATACTTACTTATAAATCTCAAGTTTTCTTTCATTTTGTAAAATTTATTTTTAAAATACTCAAGCACATGCCTTTCAGATGAAATTTTGTATATATCCTAACTCTCTCGAAAGGGTATGACTTTAGGCATGACCAAGAAAATCTAATGTCTTTTAAAAAAAACTCACTCCATCTTATAACTCCACCTGATGACTCAAATTCTACCACAAGAACCTCAAATGAGATGATATTTGTAAAGTGCTTAGCACAATGCCTGGCACACGTTTCTTCCCTTTCCCCCTTTCATTTCTTTAAGCATTTGCTTTTCATTCCAAGGAAAATACCCCTTAAACGTTGAACATGTTAAAAGTGTTATCAGTTATTTACATCTTAGTTTCACACCTCCTGAGAGCAAGTGTGGATAGAAGGGAGGTTTAGCAAGAAGATGAAATCAGTGTATCTTGTAAAGGGGAGATAAGTTCTCCAGGAACATGTTTTCAAAAGGAAAGAGAGCACAGAATGGTAGAGCTAGGACAGAGACCAATTTTCTTCCCACTTGATCATTTTTCCCAGGTCAGCCTTGAAAGCTACCTTCAAAAACAAGATGATTTCACAGTTTTTAAATACCTATCTGTTGTTAAGACTTCTTTCAAATGTGGGAACACTCCATCCCTTTAACCTTTGAATCTGGACCCCCTAACTGTGGGACTGGACCTGATCCCTACTTTGAAACCAGTGAGGGACATGGTGGAGGCAGTGTCAACTGGCTAGGAAGAACCAATTGTTAAATATTCAGTGTCACCATTTGTACCCCAAAATTGGCAAATGTTGCAAATCAAGACTTCCTTTATTGTTTCATTGACTGTCTTATCTTAAGAAAGTGATAAAGAAAATGCTACTATTGCAGTTTGACTTGAAAATGTGTCTGCCTACATTTTTTCCCCAGAGAACCTATTATCTGTTGTTAAATATTTACCAGAATACTCCTGGAACCAATCATACTCTTTTTTAAGTAATATTTTATTTTTTTCCAATTACGTTTAAAAAATATTTTAACATCCATTTTTTAAAAATTTTGAGTTCCAAATTTTCTTCCTTATAGGTTCATAGGATCTTAAGATTTAGAGTTGGAAAGAAGCTTAGATATCATAAAGTCCAAGGGTAGGGAATCTATGATCTCAAGGCCATATGTGACCCTCTGGGTCCTCAAGGGTAGCCCTTTGACTGAATTCAAACTTCACAGAACAAATCCCCTTAATAAACAGATTTGTTCAGTAAAACTTGGACTCATTCAAAAGACCACATCCAAGGACCTAGATGGCCATATGTGGCCTCAAGGCCCTGACATAGTCCAACCTCTTCATTTTACAGACGAGGAAACTAAGATTCAGAGAAATTGAGTGATTTGCCCAAGGTCACACAGGTTATAAAGAACATGACCAGGCTTCAAAACCTAGTACCTATAACTATAACTTTAGCATTCTGTCCATTGTATCATGCTTCCTGGAACTACAAAAATAGTTTGTCATCTTCAACAAGTTCAATATTCACATTGATGGTTTTTATAATAACCTGGTGTCTTTGTTTCTTGATTTCCTCAAGCCCTGTGGACTCCCATCAACCACAGACATGGTCACACGTTAATTATTACTTGAAACTGTTTCAGCTTTGGGGAAATAGGGGATGTTCACATAGAGACTTTAATGTTTACTGAATACATCCAAAGTCTCAAACATATTTCCATGGGTCTAGCAAGCCACACTTTTGAGATCTCCAGAACCAGATCAAAATGTAATTGGGAAATATTTAACAAAAGAAATTTTAAAATAATAAAATTGTACATAAACAATGTTAATATGCAATTTTCTAAGACAATATGCAGCCCACAGAGGCCTTAGTATGACTTAGTGGGTCCCCCATTTCTTTTTTAAGTTTAAAACCACTGCTTTACATCAATTATTTCTTTTGGTCCTCACGACAGCCCCTGGAGGTGACTTGCCCTGTGTCACATATCTAGTGTTGGAGGCAAGTTCTGAAGCTGGTATTCCTGACTCTAAATCCAGTATTCTATTAACAATGCCCCCTAGTAATAAATGGAATTGTGTTCTCTGACCACAATCTGCTATTGTTCCACCTATGCAACACTTTCACCCCTCCTGAACCTGTTCATTACAGAATCTGACACAAAGTAGGTGCTTAAAGATTCATTGATTGGTTGGTTCACCCTCATTAAAGTCTCTAGGATTTGGATCTCTCCCAATTCTCCCAGCCCCTTCTTTTGGTTTCACTTCCCACTTCACCCAGTCTTGAACCTTTGACAAGCTTTGCAGTCTCCTCCAACTTTGAAAGACCTCCCTCCCCAACCCTCTGTAACCCCTCACAATTTACCTTCTCTATTCTGTCCTCAAATCAGTGAATATTGCTAGTGTGTTGCATTAATCTTTTTATGCTGCTCCTATGGACCCTTCCTCTCCACTCAACTCCCTCCATTTTATGTCTTTAACATTCACATTTACCTAAAAGAATAAGGAAGGACTCCAAAGGTACTAACTATCAAAAAAAAAAATCTGTCGCTGATCTTGTGGCTCAGAGTTATCAGTAATTTCCCTTTACTACGGCTAAGACCATAAGCAATATAATGGCTCGCCCAATACTCAACCTTTCTGAGGGACACTGGAGACCCAGAGCACCTTCAATACAATAATAAAAGAGGTTATATCTATGATCCAACTGAAAAATCAATGACCCCATCACTCTTGTCTATCTCATCCCCTACCCCTATCCTCCAGCTTTATGGAAAATTAAGGAAGACTGTGGCTTTTGAGCCTCCAAGGAGAGGACCAGGGATCAGGTTTTGAGATACAAACCAGGGAGATGGGAGGACTCCTGAAACTTATGAAACCAGCAGACTAATGAGCTAGTTTCATTTCAAAGGCATCTAGAGAACATTCAAATCAATACAACTAGCTCAGATTGGTCAGAGATTTAAACCTTGAGAACTGGATTCATCTTTCTTACCCCTACTCCAAACCTAGCCCACCTCTCTTCATCTTTTCTATAAGAATACATGAGACACTTTTATTAAAAGTTTTGCTAGAATCTAGTTAAGCTACAGATAGAATTCATATATCCCACCCATTTAGTATCCCTGACAGCAAAGGAAGTAAGGCCAATCCAGCATGGCCTGCTTTTAGCTCATTTTCTTTTCTACATGCTCCCTAAGCGTCTCTTTAAAAAGTCTTCTTCAATTCTTTCTAAGAATAAAGATGAAATTCACTTTTCTGTTGTTTTCTGATTATATTCTCTTCTCCTTTATCAGAGATCAGGTCCATATTTGCCATACTCCAAGACCAAAGGTATCTCTCCTGTTTGCCAGAATCTTTCAAATAGGTGGCCCAGAAGATAAGTTGGACTTGGAGTCAGGAAAACCTGAGATCAAATCCTCCCTTAAGCACTTACTAGCTATGTGACCCTGGAAAAGTCACCTAATCTCTCTAGGTCTCAGTTTCCTCATCTGTAAAATGGAAATCATAAGAGCACCCACCTCAAAGGGTTGTTGTGAAGATTAGATAAGTAAACATATGGAAAGTGTTTCGCAAATCTTAAAGCACTGTAGAAAAGCTAGTTATAATTATTATATCTCATTGAGAGGGGATGATCAATCCAGTCTGTCAGTTCTGTCAATAAAAGGTATAGTTCACCTTTGTCCAGTGACTTGAATTTATCAATAGTAGTTAGATTCAGAAACATACATGAGCACACATGCACACATGTATACACATAGGTGTGCACACATACCTCTCTAGAAAGACAGTCTGCAGTAGACAGCCCCTAAAGTGAGCCTCTAAGGGAACTAAATTTTCCAAGAGATGAAAAAAAGGAAGAGCATTCCAGACATTGGGCAGATGGGGGATGGGGGAGGAGATGGAATGATACATCCAAGGAAGGACAAGAAGACTTAGTTTGGAGAAAATCTAGGGTACTAAAGGGTAGATAAAGTGAATAAATCTGGGAAGATGTTTGGAGGCAGAGAGTAAAGAGTTTTAAAAACCAAGCAGGGTTAAACGTCTGTATTATGTTTTAGAGGTAACAGTGAGCCATTGTTACTACTTAGTCAAGGAAATGCCATAGTCAGACCTGTGCCTTAAGAATATCAATATGATGATAGAAGAGAGGGCAGATTGGTGATATGGGTAATTAGAATGTCCAGTGTATTGGGGAGGGGGAGGGGACAAATGGGGAGAAAATTTTGGAACCCAAAATCTTGTGAAAATGAATGTAAAAAGTTAAATAAATTTATTTAAAAAAAAGAATATCAATATGACAGCTGTACATGAGAAGGACTGGAGGGAAGACAGGCTGCACATAGAAGAAAGCAAATAGGAAGCTCTTGTTATAGTCCAAAAGAGAATTGGCAAAGACCTGAATAAGTTTGGGACCTAGATGAGTAGACAGAAGGCAATGGTGGTATGAAGTATTATAAAAATATAATCAACAATACTTGCAAACTGATTAGAAATGGGAATGGGAGGTTGTGTTGAAGAAAGTTGAATATGACTTTGACCTTAGAAATTGTTTGGCATATAAACCCTGCTGTCCAATTATAGCCAAGAAAGATGGTGTGGGAGGATAGATACATAGATGGATACATAAATGGGGCAGCTAGGAGGTGCAGTGAATACAGCACAAGTGCAGGAGTCAGGAGGACCTGAGTTCAAATCTCACCTCAGACACTTGACACTCACTAACTGTGTGACCTTGGGCAAGTCACTTAACCCCAATTGCCTCATCCTGAGTCATCTCCAGTCATCCTGATGAATATCTGGTCACTGGATTCAGATGGCTCTGGAGGAGAAGTGAGGCTGGTGACCTGCACAGCCCTCCCTCACTCAAAACAAAGTCAAGTGCAAGTCATGTCATTATTTCTCTGATGGCATAGTCTTCTTCGGCAATGAAGGATGAACACACAGATACATAGATATACACAGAGATACAGAGATCGATATAGAGAAAGATGATAGATACATAGAGATATGCATAAATAGATACATAGGTACAGGGGGGAGAAATAGAGGGGAGAGAGAGAGAGAAACACTGTAACTATGGCATACGCGATTCTTCAGCATCTCAATTGAATCTTGAGTTTTGGCCTCAACAGAATCTTCTGCTTCTCTATTCTTTCTGCTACTGTCACTCTCTGCTACCATCACCTGGTTAATTGGAGCATTGGTTTACCTGCTCTCTTGTGATGTCAACCCCAGCCAACATCACCAAAACCTATACAGCTCCAAAACTACCTAATGTCCATTTGCAAATTGTTTGGACTCCCTGGTGGGCATGAGAATGAGAATGATAGAGGGTTGAAAAGAAGGCTCAAAGAAAAGAGCCTACCTGCCAATTGCTGCTAGACTGTTGAATGTGGATAATAGCTCAGAAGGAGCTTAACAAGATAGCCTGATGTAATAATACATTGCCTTTGGACTTGGAATCAAAATCTGAATTCACATTCTACCTTGAGTACTCACCAGTTACGTGACTAGTAAGTGGACCAGTAAATTGGACTTGACTACTTCTGGGGTCCCTGCCAACATTAAATGTATGATCCTATGATCCCAAGGCAATGATCCAAATCAGAAAGAAATTATATATTGACTCTTCATTAGGAAATGGCATGGCATGAGAGGGTTGTCCACCAGAGGGAGAGCTGACTTTAGAGGCCATCCATTTCCTTCTAACACTCCAAATGCAGAGAGCCCTATGAAAGAAAGACCATCCATAGTGCCTAGATACAACAAAAGTCAGTCTGGGTCGTTCACAGTAACATATAATGCTCAAGAGATGGCAACCCCTGTCATTAAACTATGTTCATTATTGGAGCGCATATAATGTGTATTTTCTATCAAATAATGGGTGATATTGTTTAATATTCTTGCTATATTATATTTCTTTATATGCACCTGTTGTGTTTCTGTATGTAACCTACATAGTTACTACCTACAGCCCTGATATGTGAAACTGTGTTGTATGTATTACTTGAGATATACTCCTGGTTCATTGGGCTAGACATTCTTTTTCTTTAAGTGATTATTTGCTAAATTCAATTTTTACTGTACTGTGTAGGTTGAATAATAGCCTGAAACTATGTTATGTGCTGATTTATGGTGCTTATAATGTATTTCACCTCTGTCCAGCACATTTCATGTCATTGGGAGGGATTTCTCCTTCTCAAACCCTTGCATTGTTCCAATAAGCTTTATTTTCCAAATAGATTACACCACAAGAATTAGGAGTATGGTGAGTCAGAATATCCCAGGAACAGTTGAGGGTAACAAACATTGTCCATGAACTTTCCTGTCATGATATAGACAAGCACATACTAATGTCATATGCTTCTACATTCTATGTGAGGGAGGAATAGAAAAATCACTAACTCCCCCCCCATCTGTTGTTCAGTTGTGTTCAACTCTTCATGACCTCATTTGGGATTTTCTTGGCAAAGATACTGGAGGGGTTTGCCATTTCCTCCTCCAGCTTATTTTACAGATGAGGAAACAGAGGCAAACAGGATTAAGTGACTTGCTCAGGGTCACACAGCTAGTAAGTGTCTGGGGCCACATTTGAACCCAGCTCTTCCTTACTCCAGGCTCACACTCTATCCACTGTGCTGCTGAACTGTCCTGTATCTGATGCATTAGAAAAAGACAAAGACAGAGTCCATAAAAATAAGAGAGAGAATAAAAGATCAAGCCTTGTCTCCTAATTCACTTTTGTAGACTATTGAAATAGTTAATTGATTCTGTCAGGCAATGCACAGAAGGCAGATTCAGACTCTGAATCAATCAGTTAGGGCATAAGTGAAGGCACTTACATTCATGAACACGGACCATTCCATTGCTATCCAACACCCTGTGATCTCATGAGGGTAACTTCTCAAATTGATTGTAGAGGGGCGGAGCCAAGATTGGGGAGTAGAAAGACTCACCTATGCTAGGTCTGAACCCACAGCCCATAGATTTCCTGTAAAAAGAACTCCTGACAAATTCTGGAACAGTGGAAGCCGCGCAGCAACACAGTGAAGGAGATTTCTGCTGCAGAGAGCCCTGAAAAACCGACCGCGTCCCCCGGACGGGAGCGGAGTCCTGTCCTGCCGAGCGCTCCCCTCCCCCAGCCCCGGCCGCGGAGCTCTGCCCGGCCGCGCTGCACTGAGAGGAGCCAGCAGAGCCCTGCAGGCGTCAGAGACCTGAATCTCCGGGAGGCTGCGGGGGTCCCTCCACCCACAGACGCACAGGTCAGTGAGAGAGAAGGGCTGAGAGGGGAGCGGGGGATCTCCGGGACTCGGACCCCCTGGGAGGCCGCCACTGCGGCAGAGGCAGCTACGGGCAGAGCAGGCTGGAGCTCGACCGCAGCTCCGTTACAAAAGATCTCTGCATAAACCCCCTGAGGGAACTGAGCCTGAGAGGCGGCCCTGCCCCCACCTGAGAACCAGCAGATAAGCTCCCATTGAAGAGCAGTCAGGCCTGCCGCCAAAAGCTCTGAGGCTGGGGAGCAGCAGCATTTGAATCCCAGACCCCAAGCACTTGCTGGGCAGATCTAGGCCAGGGGGTGGAGAGGACTCTCAGAAATCAAATTGATTGTAGATGATCAAATGTATCACCTCTTCCCACCCCTTAATGAAAGAGCCTCAGAGACAAGGGGAGCTCAGTACTCATCCATTCTAGCCCATATCTGAACACAGATCCTCCCTTTGACATCCCTGACTATTGTTCGTTTAACTTCTACTTAAAATGTCTCCAGTGAAGAGGAGACTACCACCAGCTGGAGGAGTCCATTCTGATCTTCAATTCAATCAACTTTAATTAAGCATCAATTATGTACTTAAAGTATTTTTTTTTTAATTTTCAATTGACAAGCATTTATTTTCTCTCTCACTCACTTGTTCCCATGCTGAACAGAACAGAAAAATAAAGCCCTTGGAACAAATATATACAGTCAAGCACAACAAATTCTCTCCTTGACCATATCCAAAAATTCATGTCTTGTTCTGTGCATTCAGTTCATTACCTGTCTCAGAAATTGGGGAGCACTCCTCATCTTTGGTCCTAT
Organism: Potorous gilbertii; assembly: GCA_028658325.1. Taxonomy (NCBI): domain Eukaryota; kingdom Metazoa; phylum Chordata; class Mammalia; order Diprotodontia; family Potoroidae; genus Potorous; species Potorous gilbertii. The sequence goes on from JAQQSK010003398.1 coordinate 115,343, forward strand.
AGAATCATGGTTGGATCATTGAATAAGTTTCAACCCCTTCTAATCTCATAGGATCACTTAAAACTGTTAACAACTTTATAAGCCATCTGAGAGTCCAATTCATTCATTTTTAATCGGATTTTTTATTTTTTCAATTCCATCTCAGCCTCCTTACATTGAGTTTTTAAAATTCTTCAAAATATATCTACATATTCCAGGCAAATAAATTCCCAAATTAGTCATACCTGGAAAGGTATGTCTCTTTATGAATTTTAAGTTCATCATCACTTTGCCAAGAGGTGAGTGGCATTCCTTTGGCTTGAAGTTGCATCATTCACAATTCCAAAGTTTTTCAAAATTGTTTTTGTCTATAATGTTATCATTATAGTAATTTTTCTGGTTCCACCCATGTCACTCTACAGCAGTTCCTAAAGATCATCTCAATTCCTCTGGAACTGTCCATTTCATCATTTTGTATGGTACAATAATATTCCTGTATTTGTATTACATAATTTTGTTATTCCTTTCCCCATTGCCCCCTTGGTTTCCACTTTTGGACTACAGTGAAAAGAGATATGATATAGAGAAAGATTAGAGGTGGAGATATTTATAAATATAGATTGGAAATTTGAAATCTGGTACTTAATAGACACTCTTTCTTCCTGTTTTTCTCTATTATTGTCCTTGAAGTGCTTCACCTTTTGTTTCACCTGATGAATGTCATCATTTTTTCTGGTTCTATAAAATATTCTTTCGGGAGCCTGGTATAGCACTTTATAAGTAAATTAATTTAGGTAGTATTGTCATTTTTGTTATATTGGCTCAGATGCCAAATGAATGATTAATGTTTATCTAATTATTTAGGTCTGCTTATTCCGGCAAAGAGTGTCTTATATTTAGATTCATATAGAACTTGGGTGACTCCTTTTTTATAATTTTTAAATAAATTTTATAAATTTATTAAATTTATATAAATTTATTATTAATCTGTAGTTATTTTGAATGGAAATTCTCTTTGTAGCTCTTCTTTCTGGATTTTGTTTGTTATACATGATTGCATCATATCTAATTTTTTTTAATTATATCAACTCCCTGAGGCCCAGGGAAGTTAAGGTACTTGACCAAACTCATGTAAGTAGTAAATAACAGTAGTAAAAAACAGCAGACTTTAAATCTAAATCTTCCGTGACCCCAAAGTTAATGCTCCTTCTATTGTATCATGTATTGTATCATCCTTTGACTTGTTAGGAATTTTTTCTTTACATGAAGCTAAATTTGCCTCCCTACAACTTTCTTCAAATCTCTCTATTTTCACCCAATGCTTCTATTCTCTATGGAGACAAGCAAAATAAGCCCAATCCCTTTCCTACATGACAAGCCTCCATATATTTGAAGACAGATGTCATGTCTTACCATCAATTTCTCTCATCTCCAGAGTAAACATTTTTAGTTCCTTTTCTCATCTCATAGCATATGAGATTACCATCACACCATGAGATCACACCATTCTGATCACATTCTTCTGTATAGCTACAATTTTTCAATTCTTCGCCTAAAAATGCAATATTTAAAAATGATACTCTAGACAGGTTCTAATAAAAGCGTAACATCTCCTCCATTCCTACCTATGCCTTTCAAAACAAACTCCGATTGCCTTCTCCTTTTGGTTACCATATCACTTTTAACTCATATTAAGCTTGCAATCCACTAAAATCTCCAGATCAGAAAAACCTGGGAAGTCTCATACAACCTGATGGAAAGTGAAGTGAACAGACCCAGGAGAACATCATATACATTAACAAGAGTAACATAATGATGATCAGCCATGAAAGATTTAGCTATTCTGATCAAGGTAATGGTCCAAGATAATTCCAAAGGATTCATGATGAAAAAGTGTATTTACCACCAGAGGGAGAACTGACAAATTCGGGGAGTACAGGTCAAGGAATACGTTTTAAAATCTATTTCTCTTGTTTCAGGGTATGTTTTCTTTTGCAACATGGCTAAGATGGAAATATGATTTGCATGACTTCACACGTATAATCCGTATGATATCACTTGACATCTCAAGAGTTGGGAAAGGGAAGAAGAGAATTTGGAATTCAAAAAAATTTTAATGAATGATTAAATGTTTCACATGTAATTGGGAAATATTTCATAAAATGAATAAAAATATATCTAATAAAGTGTAAAACACAGAGCTACTCTGCTCATGTTTATCTAATTAATGTTTACTATTATTTTATTTATCTAAATAATATATTTATTATTATTACGTATCTGATCGATACAATGATCTATGTCAGTTCCAAGAGAGTCATAAAAGAAAGTGCTATCCACATTCAGAGGGGAGAACTAGTGAACTCAGTGCAGATTGAAGCATATCTTTTTCACTTGCTTTATTTTTCCTTTTTTTACAACATGGCTAATGTGAAAACATGCTTTGCATCATTTTGTTTGCCTTCTCAATGAATGGGGGAGGGGCTGAAGGGAGAGAATTTGGAACTCAAAATTTTTTTAAAGTTTAAAAAAAAGAGTAGTGAGAATAGGGAGAAGCCAATATCAGATCATGATGCATTATTTTTCTTGCTTTTCACATATTCAAACATGGTATAAAGGAAGTGGTGGGGTTTTTTATTATTTAACCTGGTGTCACCCCTTAATCAGTTTTTAAACAGTGGATTTTTAAGTTGCTGTGTGTGATCTCTATACCCTAATTTTCATGAACGGCAAACCCTTAAATTCGTATGACTATTAAACCCAAATATCACTATTTCATTGAAAATTAACATTTAACATTTGATCATTGAAAATTAAAAGGCTATAATTTTTACTACTTAATGTTAAATGAAAGTAGCAGGAATTACCTGAGATTCTAACGCTGCACACAGAGCTCTTTGAAATTATGGGGTACTCTTTCTCCTCTGTATTATAATCAAAGAGCATTTTGGATCCCAAGTCAATTTGAATGTCAAACAAAGGATCCCATCCAAGAGTAGTGGAAACATATCAAAGGAAAACTGCCTGATATCACTTGGAGAAATGTAACGAGTAAAACCTCTAAGTCCCTGAAATGTTGATCAATAACATCCTAGGTATGCTCTTCCTCAACTTGGATTAACAGCGGTCTCTTTATTTATTGAATCATGTTCTGTAAGAACTGCCAAGTCATCTAGTCTAATGTCTTACCTTCTGCAACATCCCTGACAGGTGCTCATTAAACTTATATTCCAGAAGTTCTGTTCCAGGGGACCTACTAACCTTCTGAAGCTATTTATTCCATTTGGAAATTGCAGGTTGGATAAAGAGCCGGCCTTGGAGTTGAAGTTGCATCTTTGATATTTAATACCTGTATGGACTTGGGCAAATCACTTAACTCCCTAGATTTCAGTTTCCTCATTTGCAAAATACATGAGGGGATTGGTCAATCAATCAATCAACCAGAAAACATTCCTCAAGTGCCCACTGTGTATTAGGCACTAAAGTAAGCTCTACAGACACCAAAAGAAGCAAATAATAGTCCTTACCCTCAGGGAGCTTACAATCTAATGGGGGAGACAACAAACAAACTTTATGAAGGATAAATAAGACATAATTTAACAGAGGGAAGGCACTAGAAAGAGGGAATGGAAAACGCCTCCTGTAGAAGATGGGATTTTAGTTGTGACTTAAAGGAATGAAAGGGGAGAACATTCCAGGCATGAGGGACAGTCAGAGAAATGTAAGGAGCCAAGACATGAAGTGTCTTGTTCATGAACACAAAAATGCCAGTGTCACTTGATCACAGATTATGTTGCAAGACATAATGGAGTAAGGGGTTTTGAACACCATACAGAGGATTTTGTATTTGATCCTGGAACCAACGGGGAACCAATGAATGAGTTTACTGAATGAGAGGTAACCTGGTTGGGCTTGCACTTTAAGAAAATCACTTTAGTGGCCAAATGGACAAAGGATTAAAGGGTAAAGACGTGAGGCAGGCAGACCCAGCAGCAGCCTATTGCAACAGTCTAGGCATGAGGCAAGTTCTTCATGGCCTCTGATATGCATACATTCCAGCTCCAGAGTTATGATCCTATCTATTAACATACTGGCTTAGAAGCCCTGGGCAAGTCATTTAACTTCTCAGTGCCCTAGGCAACTCTCTAAGAATATTAAATTTCAGAACAGGTGCTGACGTAAATTGGTAAAGGGAGTTTCCTCGTCCCACTGCTCCCTAGATCAGTAAGATGACAGGTCTAGTCGCTAAATCTATCCTATTATTAGTGATGCCTCCATTGTACTCCACTGGAATCTTGGTGACTTTCAGTCAGTTTCTAGAAAACAGTCCTTCAAATAGTTGGAGATAGCGATTCTATCCTCCCCACACTTTCACTTTTTGAGGTTAAACAATTCCAGTTTCTTCAACAATTCCTAAGGACAAGGTCATTAATCAACCTAGTCACCCTCCTCTGGACACATGATGATTTGTCAATAAAATGACAAGACTAAGGAGAGATATTTGAACTATTATCTTGTAACGTTAGCAGGGGTAGCTATGTGACTCAGTGGATAGAATATCAGGCTGGATGTCAGAAAGAATTACCTTCCTGAGTTCAAATCTGGCCTCAGATACTTCCTAGCTATATGATCCTGGACAAATCACTTAACTTTGCCTCAGTTTCCTCATCAATAAAATGAGCTGGAGAAGGAAATGGCAAATCACGCCAAGATCTTTGCCAAGAAAACCCCAGATGGGGTCACAAAGAGTCAGACACAACTGAAATGACTGAACAACAGCTTCAACCTACATATCTGTCAATAAGATTCCATGGGCTACATTTCTGGCTTTTACCAATGCAAATATACACAAATATATTGTTTTAATTTCTATGTCTATAATCCTTGTTACATTGCCTGCCAAATCATATGAGGCAGAAAAATCTAAATGTTAGATATTTAATCAAGCATGCATTTTAGGCAAAATGCACTTTTATAGTAATTAGTGTCTCATTAATCATATCACCCCAATTTTATTTCTTAAATGTGTTATTTTGGTTCACCCTTCTAATAGTTCATAGGATTTGGAGTTAGAAACCCCCAAATGAGGCTACAAAGAGTTGGACATGACTGAAACAAGACTCAGCAACAACAAAGAAGAACCAGGGAAGCTTTCACAACGGAGCTAGCATTCCACTCATTTGAGCTGGGGTTGAAAGATGGGGAGAATTACAACAGGTTGAGAAAGAAGAGTGGGAGATTGGGATAATTCCATGTGGGAGAGAACATTCCAAAGGAACAGAATGTACAAATGAAGAGGCATCAACATACAGGGTGTGTTTGGGGAACAGTTTGTAATCCTCTTTAGTTGGAAAGTGGGATACATGTACTCATAAAGGAGTACTGATGGGAAAAGGCTTTGAATGTCAAAATAAGGAATCCAAATTTCATTTCGTAAGCAATAGAAGTCATTAAAGGGTACTTTTCGTTTTTAATTATAGGGACTTGCTAAGAATTAGGATGGCTAATCTGGCAATGATGCACAGGACAAATTAGAGAGAGAAGACTGGAGGCAGGGAGAACAGTGAGGATGCTATTTCAGACTTGCAAAAGAAAATTATAAGGAGGAGGCGCCTGAATTAATGAGGTGATGGTATAGACCAGGTTCTTAACTTTGAACTTTTTTTTTATTTTGATGACTATTTCGATAACACTGGATTCTTTTGTAATGCTCTGAATTTTATTTTATATATTTAAAAATATCATTCCAAGTAGGAGTCTATAGGCTTCATCCAGACTGTCAAATGAGACCATGACACATAAAAGTAAAATAACCCTGACGTAGATGCAAACCTAGCTCACTGGTTTTTATATTTTCCTTTTTGTACCTTTTGAATTTTTTTAACTTTTTTTCTCCAGAAAAATAAGAGGAAAGGTTTTTTTCATGTCTGTGTCAAAATAGGAAGAAAGAGTAGAATGATCCAATATGCCAGGTGTGTGATATCCATTCTACCCCACCTGTAACCCTGGAAAGAGGGCATAGGACAGGAAGAATATCAAAAAGGAAAAAATTTAGCAGAGCTTCAGATCCCTAATCCTTTTCTTACATGGGTGTAAAAGAGGAAGCATCTTCAAAGACCACTTAAGAGCTGTGCAAGGAAGCCTGGTGATAGATAGATAGATAGATAGATAGATAGATAGATAGATAGATAGAACATTGGTAAGTGCTGACTATGTGCCAGGCACTGGCTTGAGTAGTGGTAGGGATATAAATACAAACAAATAAAATATTATTTGCCCTCAAAGAGCTTACATTCTAATGAGGTAAGACAGCACATAACATAATAGTGGAAATGGAGGTTGGGGGAGGGTACCCATAGGCAGTCATAGCAAGGAGACTAGAAAATAGTCTAGAGTCCCAGTTCTCAGCAAGATAAGACAAAAGGCTCTCTTATCAGAGTAGGGGGAAGTCATGGGTAGAGTCCAAGATTCTGGTGGAAAAGAAGTAATGAGATGGGGGACCATATCCAGAACACTGCCAGAAATGTAAAGAGTAAAATCCATTCTCCCACCATCTAGCTCCAATATGCCTTGCCATCCCTATTTTAGAGCACTTCCTTCGAGAGTCTCCAGCCAAAGTGGTCTACATCCCATCCATTCTCTTATCCTTCTTTCTTATACTGTCATTCTTTTTGTTCTTGTCTTGCCTCATGCCTACAATGGATTCCATCCCTCACCATTATCTCCATTCATTAAAATTCCATCATACCTTCAAGACACAACATTTATGCTCCCTCCTCCACAAAGTCTTAGTCAAACCCCAGGTGACAAAGATTTCTCATGGTATTTTGCCTAAACATCTCATTTTCTCCTTACTGTGTTCTACTCTGTCACACTTATTTTGCCTACATGTCATATCAATCAACAAGCATTTATTAAGTTCCTACTATATACTGGACACTGGAGAATCAAGAAAAAAGTGAAACTATCCCTGCCTTTAAGGGGCTTATATTTTATCATTACATATAAAAATATGTTCAAAATAAACACAAAGTAGTGTCTTTAGACAGAAACTCCTTGAAAGCACAGTCTTAGCCTTGCCACTTACTATGTGCATAATTTTGAGCAAGACATTCAATCTCTCTAGAACTCAATTTCCTCCTTTGTAAAATGCAAAGGCTGAACTATATGACCTCTAAGGTCCCTCTAGCTCTAACTATATGATCTCATGGTCTCTAATATCTGGTACGGTATAAAAGGTGCCAAATTAATGTCCATTAAATTGAATTTACAGAATTTGAATTTGCAGTCAACAAAAACTTCCCTACAGGGTACTTTGATTTTTCTATCTTATTTCATCCTTCTTCCCTACTGGTACTAGGAGATGGTGGTGGTAATTAAGATTGGTCTTGAGATGAGGAAATGGTTGTTATCCAAATCATCCTGGTTTCTTTCTTGTTCTATTTAAAAGCAAAAGGGCAGCTAAGTGGTGCAGTGGATAGAGGCACCAGTACAAGAGTCAGGAGGATCTGAGTTCAAATCTCACCTCAGACACTTGACACTTACTAGCTGCGTGACCTTGGGAAAGTCACTTAGTCCCAAATGCCTCATCCTGGGTCATCTCCAGTCATCCTGATGAGTATCTGGTCACTGAATTCAGATGGCTCTGGAGGACAAGTGAGGCTGGTGACCTGCACAGCCCTCTGTCATTCAAAACAAAGTCAAGTATAAGTCATGTCATGATTTCTCTGATGGCAAGGTCTTCTTCAGCAACGAAGGACAAACACACACACACACACACTTAAAAGCAATATTCTACAATCTCAGTATGCTGCCTCTTTGTGTATCTTTGCTTACATGTTGTCTCCCCAATTAGACTGTGAGTTCTTTGAGGGCAGGGTCTGTCTTTTGTCTCTTTTTGTACCTCCAGAACTTAGCACAGTGCCTGACACTTTGTAGGCTCTTAATAAGTGTTCACTGAATTGAATTGACTATCTTGACTTTACTAGAAGGAGTCATATGCTTATCACATTGTCTAGGTTCATTGGAGATCACATCCCCTGGCAAACACAGTCAATGTGATTGATGCCTTTCTCTGGTATGTGCTGTTAATTTAGCTCTCTTTAATGAGAACAACAGAAATGACTATGTTTAGAAAAATTTGACAGCATGCCAATCTCTACACCTGCATCTCGATTTTTTAAAGCCATGGGAAAAAGAAAGTAATACCAAAAGCATTTGCATATTAGCCCTCACATAAAGGCAAACTTGATGGGCTGGTTCAGTCTAGGAGAAAGTAGAGGTACTAACATGTCCTACGTCTTCTCTCTGGGTATCAAGTATTTCAAAGTTCATTTCATTGACCCAGTCTAAATATCTTTTTTTTTACCTACAGGTTAGTCATAGAAGTTCTCATTTCTAAAAATTTCTGATGTGATACTAAAGGTGGAATTTTTGTAGTTCTGCTTATGTAATTATATTGTTTTAAAATTTGATTTTGCTATGTCTGAGAAAGGAATATTTCTTTAATCTCTTGTAACATTAAGAAGAAAAACTTATTAAGGGAGAGAAAAGATCCAAGCCTTAAAATTGGAGCCTCTGATGGAAAAATAGCTGGTACCATTTTCATCTGCCTTGGAGAAAAGACTCAGAAGTCGGTCATCATCAGGTAAGGAAATCAATTTGACTCTTTAACTATCTTTTTTAATGCGCTATCAATGATTGGGATTGGGGAAGGTAGTTGTGAAAGAGCAACCAGAAGAAGAAGAGAGAAGTATTGAACAAGAATGGACTAGAATTGAAAATATCAATAAAATGAATAAATTTCTTTACCCCTTAAAAAAACTTCAATAGAGAAGATTCTGAGAAGATGGAAGAGTAGGTCAGAAAATGACAGAACATGGCTTGGAGGGAATGTAGAGCAGCAGAAATAAACAAAAGTCAGTGTAAAACAGTTATTCTCCTAAGACAACCTAAGAAGACCCCAGGAAACACCTGACCTACAGGGTCAGATGTTCATTCTCAGTGAAGTGCATATACCTCCAGCTCAGCTCTATGAAATCAACAAACACAAGCAGCTGGAGTTGGAAGGTAACCTCAGCCTTAGCAACTTTCATCTTGCAGACAGTGTGACCACTGAGTAGGAGAAGGTTACAGACTTTCCACTGTCAAGGGAGGCCATCCCAGGCTGTGACTTAGGGGAAAAGGAGCTAGCACACATCTGATGAGTGCCATAGCAGAGGAGTGGGGACCCTGCTAGCCTGTAAGCACTTACAGGAGAGCAGAGTCCCTGATTTCAGTACCAGGGAAAGGAGTACAGTTGTACTTTGCAGCCTCTGGAGGGACTGCAGAAAGTAAGATCATTTCTGTGATCCAGGCTCTACCCATGGCTTAGGAGTGGACAGGAGAGACTAAGGTTAAGTCCCCAGACAGACCTCAGAAAATAACAGTAAGAAGGATCTGAAGCTTGGGGCACTACTCCCAATACCTCAAGACTAGACTTTGATCACATTGATAGTTGCAAAAACTAAAATAAAATTAAACAAACAAACAAATAAATGAAAATGAGCAATTAAAGGAAAAAGAACCCAACCATTGATAGCTACTACGAGTGTAAAGAAGATCTGGGTTCATATTCAGAGGAAGATAATAGAGCTTTTTATTTTTTTAAAAAGTCACTCCTTTGGCAATGAGAAATGTCAAATGGTCCCAAGCACAAAAAAAAATTCTTAGAAGAACTTAAAAATGTTTTTAAAAATCAAGGAAAATCAGAAAAAAAAAAATAAGAACAATCCAAGAAAATTATGAAAAGAAAATCAACTAGTGTGAAATAGAGAACTTAAGAAAATAATACCATGAAAACTAGAATTGGGCAAAGGGAAGCTAATGACATTCTACAACAAAGAAACAATAAAACAAAATGAAAAAGTACAAGAGAATATGAAACATCTCATCAGAAAAACAACTAATCTGGAGAATAGATCATGGAAAAATAATATAAATTATTTGGACTACCTTAAAATTGTGATTTATAAAAAGAATCTTGATACAATATTAAAAGAAATCATCAAGTAAAATTGCCCTGACAGCAAAGCAGAAATAGAAAAAAATTCACCAATCACCCCTGAAAGAGATTCCAGGAGGAAAACTCACATGAATATCATAGCCAAGTTTCAAAGTTTTTAGGTTAAGAGGAAAATATTGGAAGCAACAAGAAAAAATGTTTAATATCGTGGGGATATAGGGATTACATAAGACCTAACAGCAACTATGTTGAAGGACCATAGCTCTTGTGATACTATATTTTATAGAGCAAAAGAGCTTGAATTACAACCAAGGGTAACTGACCCAGCAAAGTTAAATATAATCCTGACTGGAGGAAAAGTGGACATTTGATGAACTGAAAGACTTTTATGTATTTGTAATAAAAACAGCAGAACTTAAGGGAAGATTCAACATATAATATTCAGGAAAAATATCAAGTAAATATTAAGTAGCAATAATTATAAAGGACTCAATAAGGTCAAATTGTTTACTTCTTATATGTGAAAATATCAGTTCTATCATGGCTGTCATTTTTATTTGGGTAGTTTGAAAGAAAGGATTGGACTGAGGTGAGTGTGATGGGATGATTCTAAAAACAAAATAGAACATGTATGGAGAGATTAAAAGGAACAATGATCTCATACGAATGAGGCAAAAAAGGAAAAACTGATACAGAAGAAACTAGGAGGGCTAGGGTAGATAGTGCTGAAACATCAGGAATGGGTTAAAGAGGGAACAATTTTATACATGTGTGTATACATATATATGTATGTACATAAAATTTTCTGTATTCATAAAGAGGACAAGGGGATAGTGTGGGGAGAGAGGATAAGGGAGGGACTCTTGAAGGTTAAAGAATAGGAGGGCAAGGTGGTGGGCAGAAGTAAAGTAGAGGAGTGAGGAGGTATAGCAATAGGGTGAGAAGGATAGTGAGGAAAAATAGGAAGGAGGAAAATATACAAATAATTATAGCTTAGAATATGAATAGGATGAATTTACCCATAAAAGTGAAACTGATAGCAGACTAAAAATTTAAATTCAGCAACCTGTTGCTTTCAAAAAATTCTATAAGAATGAGACCTACATACAAATATAAAATAAAAGTCAGGAGTACAATTTATTACATTAAAAAAAGCAAGGCTAATCATCATGATTTTAGACAAAGTTAAAGCTAAAATAGATTTTATCAAAAGAGAAAAATAGGGAAACTACAATATTTCAGTCATGTTATTCAATATTGTTTTAGACCATTTAAAATATCTAGACAGTATAAAGTACCGGAGAGTATACCTGCCAAAACAGATACAGGAACTATACAAATATAAACATGAAATCCTTTTTAAACAAATAAAGTTAGAGACAATATAATTTTTAAAAAGACAACTTTGCCTAATATATTTATGCAATGCCATTCCAATTAAATTACTAAAAAATTATCTTAGTGAGGTATAAAAAAGTATAACAAAGTTTATTTAGAAGAACAAAAGGTCAGGAATTCCAAAGAAACCTGGAGAAAAAGGATGGAAAGGAAGCAGAGCCAATTGTGTCAGATCTTAAACCGTATCATAAGGTAAGATCATTGCTGAAGTGTAAAGTGGATAATTTTGATTATTTTTCATTAAAATTTTCTTGTAAAAATAAAACCTATGCAACCAAAAATAGAAGGAATGCAGAAAACTGGGGGGAACTTTTAGAGACAACCTCTCAGATAGAATAGGATTAGTCTGGAATATTGCTGTGGCATAAAAAATGATGAGCTAGTTGATTTAGAAAAACATAGAAGGATTTGGGCTTTAGAAAAAAGATGCTGTCCATCTGCAGAGAAAAAGATGACAAGTAGAAATAAGCACAGTACATCTTGCATATATGTTTATTAGTACATGTGTATATATGTATATGTTAATAGATATCTATGTGAGTGTGTGTGTATCCATGCTTAACTGTAGCTCTCTTTGAGGCTGACAGGGTGCACAGCATACAACGAAAGAAAACCTACAAGGAAGTAAAGAGAAAGAAAAGTTTTCTTGAAATAGAATTGTTTTATATTAAATCCTCTCATGTTCTGCTGTTCACATAGCAATGTTTATTTTTCTTTTTTGTACTTAAATTTAAAATAAATTTTTAAAATTTAAAAAAACCTTTCATAGCAGAAAAACCCTTAAATACATCCCTAAACATCCAAATTGAGTATTTTCAACTTTTAGTACTGATTTTAGCATGAATTTATTTTTTTGTGTAAAATGTATTTTTATTAATTAATCATTTTATGTATATCAGATTTTTATTAATAATATTTTGTTGAACTTTTTGCCATCCTACCATTTTATTTGTACACAAGATTTTTAATGTTACTTAGTCGAAATTGGCTATTTTATTTTTTTAATATATAGCCTATTTATTTTTCAGTTCTTAACATTCACTTCCACAAGAATTCGAATTCCAAATTTTCTCCCCATCACTCCCCACCTCCCACCCCAGGACAGCATGCATACTATCTACCCCTTCCTCCAGTCTGTCCTCTCTGCTATTATCCATCCTTCTTCCATCCCCCTTTCCCTCTATTTTCCTGTAGGACAAAATAGATTTCTATACTCCATTGCCTGTATAACTTAATTTTCAGTTGCATACGAAAACTATTTTCAACATTCATTCTTAAAGCCTTGATTTCCATATTCTCTCCCTCCCTCCCCACTCACCCTCATTGAGAAAACATGTAGTTCAATGTAGATCAAACATGTGTAACAACGCAAAGCACTTCCATAATATTTATATTGTAAAAGACTAGCCACCTTTCCCTCTATCCTGCCTTTTTCATTTATTCCATTCTCTCCCTTGACCTGTCCTCCCACAATAGTGTTTGCTTCTGATTATCCCTTTCCCCAATTTTCTATCCCTTCTACTATCATCTCTCTCTTGTCCCCTTCCCCCTGACATTCCTGCAGGGTAAAATAGATTTCCATATCCAATTGAGTGTGTGTTATTCCTTCCTTAAGCCAAATCCCATAAGGCTCAATTATTTCCTTTCATCTCCCTGCTCTTCCTCTCCACTACTGAAGCTCTTTCTTCTCTCTTGTATGTCAGATGATTTCCTACATTCTACCTCTCCCTTTTCTCTTACTCCTAGTACATTCCATTCAACATCAAATTTTTTTTAGATATTCTCCCTTCATATTCAGCTCACCCTGTGCCATCTGTCTGTGTGTGTATCTACATATATATACATACATACATGTATACATACACACAAACATGTACATATACATACCTACACATATATATATATATATATTCCCTCTAACTACCCTAATACTGAAATAATGTCTCATGAGTTACAAATAACAACATCCTACTATGTAGGAATGCTGAGTTCAACTTTAATGAGTTCATTAAGGCTTCTCTTTCCTATTTACTTTTTCACGTTTCTCTTGATTCTTGTGTTTGAAAGTCAATTTTTTTATTCACCTCTGGTCTTTTCAATAAGAATGCTTGGAAGTCCTCTATTTCATGGAAATTCCATTTTTCCCCTGAAGTATTATACTCAGTTTTGCTGGGTAGGTGATTCCTGGTTTTAATCCTAGCTCTTTTGACCTCTGGAATATCATATTCCAAGTCTTTTGATCCCTTAGTGTAGAAGCTGCTAAATCCTGTGTTATCATGATTGTATTTCCACAATACTTGAATTGTTTCTTTCTGGCTGTTTGTAATATTTTCTCCTTGAGCTGGGAACTCTGGAATTTGGCTACAATATTCCTAGGAGTTTTCCTTTTGGAATCTCTTTCAGGAGGTGATCAGTGAATTCTTTCCATTTTTATTTTACCCTCTTGTTCTAGAATATCGAGGAAGTTTTCCTTGATAATTGCTTGGAAGATGATGTCTAGGCTCTTTTTTTGATCATGACTTTCAGGGAGACCAATAATTTTTAAATTATCTCTCCTGGATCTATTTTCCAGGTCAGTTGCTTTTACAATGAGATATTTCACATTGTCTTCTATTTTTTTATTCTTTTGGTTTTGTTTTATAATTTCTTGGTTTCTCATAAAGTTATTAGTTTCCGTCTGCTCCATTCTAATTTTTGAAGTACTATATTCTTCAGTGAGCTTTTGAACATCATTTTCCATTTGATCCATTCTGCTTTTTAAAGCATTCTTCTCTCCATTGACTTTTTGGACTTCTTTTGCTATTTGGGTTAGTCTTTTTTTAAAGGTGTTGTTTTCTTCAGCATTTTTGGGGTCTCCTTTAGCAAGTTGTTGACTCACTTTTCATGATTTTCTTGCACTGTTTTCATTTCTCTTCCCAATTTTTTCTCCACTTCTTTTACTTGATTTTCAAAGTCCTTTTTGAGCCCTTCCATGGCCTAAGACCATTGCATATTTTTTGGAGGTAGAAGTCTTCACTTTCATGACTTCCTCTGATGGTATGCTTTGTTCTTCCTCATCTGAAAGGATGAAAGAAAATACTTTTGAAACTGTCTTTGGCATTTGTGGGTTAAGAAATCTTGGAACTGCAGCTGCTATCCATGATTCCATGCCCTGAAGCCTGCTCTAGTCATCTGTGGTTCACACCAAGGCTGGACTGTGCTCCGCTGCAAGCCAGCTATGATAGATTTTTTCCTCTCGACCTTCCAGGCTATCTTGGGCTGAAAATCTCTTTCACTCTGTCGTTTTGTGGCTTCTGCTGCTCTAGAATTTGTTTAGAGTCATTTTTACAGGCATTTTATGGGCTATACAGGGAGAGCTAGAGTAGGTTCGTCTTTCTACTCTGCCATCTTGGCTCTGCTCCCTCTTTATTAATTAATCATTAGACATTCATTAAGTGTCTACTATGTGCCTTAGGACGCAAAAAGAGGCAAAAGACAGTCCCTGTCCTCGAGAAGCTCACAATCTATTGGGTGAGCCAGCAAACAAACAAGCAAATATATACAAATAAGCTCTCTAGGATAAACAGAAAATTATTAATATTTGGAAAGCACTTTGTATCTCAGAGTCCATTTTCTCTGGGTTTGTTTCAATTTGGAATTGTACCAGATGATTCTATGACCTTTCTTCCCATTAATGAAGTCTTATTCTGCTGAGAAGACACAGAGTGTTGACAGACATGCATATCTCTAATTACAAACTATTGCTACATATCTACCGCCACCTGTGAAGTCATAGGTATGGAGAAAGTCATTATTTAAGCACTTGTTCTTAGTATATATACTAATTACTTATTAAACTCTGGGTACATTTCCAAGCAACAAAAGCAAGATAACAACAGTGCACAGTTACACTAATTCCTGTTGTGGGGAAAAAATCAGCGGAAAGAAGGGGGTCTTAAGATGCCCCCTCAGGTAGTCCCATGACATCTACTCTAAGTGAATCTATAGTAAAGGATTTGTTTAATTTGATTTCAGGCTTAAAAGGTTTAGCCTTCCAGGAAAGAACAAAATCCTTCACTTATCTTTGTATCTAACAAGATCCTCCATTTAAGTGTTATTTAGACTATTTTCTGCTCCTGGATTCTCTCTCCTCTCTGTTTGTTTTCAAGGTTTTCATGACTGTTTATATTTGTCTCCCTTCTTCCCACCTATATGACTTACTCCTTCTTATTCTCTTTTGCTGGTGCTTTATCTATATCATGCCTACCAACCATGGGTATTCCTCAAAGGATCTATCCTAGACCCTCTTCTCTCTCTCTCTCTACTCTCTCACTTGGTGAACTCATCAGCTCCCATTGTTTCAATTATCATCTTTCCTCCATGTCCACTACCCTCTACCATTGGCAAATCCCTTCTGGAGTCTCCATTTTGGGCAAAGGGCAAGGCCCACCATGTTTCAATCCTCTCCTACTTGTGCTTTTGACTCTAGACTTCACTACCAAATCCTTCTTTTTATTTCCCATTTATGTGTTATATTCCTCCATTAGAATGTAAACTCATTTAGGTAAAAACCTGTCTATTTTTTGCTTGTATTTTTATCCCCAATGCTCGACATAGAGTAAACGCTTAATAAATGCTTGTTGTCTATTGCTGAGTGATTGTGCAAATGATCCCCATAATTATTTATCCAGTCCTACCTTGTCTGAACTTTATTCCCATATCACACTAATTGTCTTTTGGATATTTTGAACCAGATATCCTATATGTAACCTGAATTCAACATATCCAAAATAGTATTCATTACTGTTCTTTTGAAATCCAGCCTTCTTCAGAATTTCCCTATTACTGTCTGGAGTACAAATGTTCTTTCAGGTGGTGGAATTCCCCTCTCTTACCCCATAATCCAATCCACTGCAAAAATCTTACTATTTCTTCCTTTACAAAATCTCCCAGATATGTCCCCTATCCTCTACTCACAGCCATCATTCAAGTTTAAGAAGGACCAATTTCATAACATTTGGAGCACAGTTCCAGGTTGCTTTCCAGATTGGCTGAACTGATTCACAGCTATATCAACAATATATTGTGCTGCCTTTTCTGTATCCCCTTCAACATTTATCATTTTCCTTTATTATAAACTTTACCAGTCTGATGGATACAAAGTAGAATCTCAGGTGTTGTTTAATTAGAATCTTGCTAATTACTAGTGACTTGAAACATTTTTTCATATGATACTGACAGCTTGGATTCTTCCTTTGAAAACTGCCTGTTTATATCTTTTGACCATTTATTGAAGGAATGACATTTATCAGAAAAATTTGCTACAAAGATTTCTTTTTTAATCGGTTAGCTATTTCCCCGTTAATCTTAGCTACATTAATTTTATTTGTGAAAAATCTTTTTTAACTTCAAATAATAAAATTGTGCACTTTACCTTCTGTGATCATCTTTAGCACTTGTTTTGTCTTGACTCCTTCTCCTGGACATAGATCTGAAAGGCAATTTGTTCCAAATCATCTAATTTATTTTTTGGTGTGACATTTTATATCCAAATTATGTGCCCATTTGTAGATTTTCTTGATATACAGTGTGAGATGCTTTCTAAACCTAATTTCTACCAGACTTCTTTCTAGTTTTCCCAGTAGTTTTTGTCAGATAATGAGTCCTTATCCCAGTAACTGAGATCTTTGGGTTTACCCAACTAGTCTACTAAGTTCATTTGCTTATATATGTTATATATGTAATCTGCTCCACTAATTGACCTCTGTTTTCTAACCAGTACCAAATCATTTTCATACTTACTACTTTGAAGTGTATTATGAGATCTGGTTCTAAAGATTCTTGGTCTTTTGTTTCTCCACTTTAATTTCATCATTATTTTTTGAGCACTATAAAGTACTTGATAGTTTAATTGGTATGGCAATGAAGAAAAGTTAATCCAGGTAGTAGTATTTTTTATTATATTTGCTTGTCCACCTCTGAGCAATTTAAGTCTGCATTTTTATGGAAATAAATGTTTTGTAGTTGTATTCATGTCTTTCTGTGTCTATCTTGGTAGGTAAAGTCCAAAATACTTTGTATATTTAAAGTTCCAAGTATTTTGTATATTCTGTATTTATCTTTAATGGAATTTCTCTATGTCTTCCCACTTGGTTTTGTTGGCAATATACAGAAATCTTGATGATTTACCCCATCCTGTTATTTTAATGAAAGTATTGTTTCAGTTAACTTTTTTAGTTGACTCATTAGGGTTTTCTAAGTAAACGCTCATATCACCTCCAAAAACATAATGGTCTAATTTCCTCTTTCCCCAGGCTTATTCTCTCAATTTCACTTTCTAATCTTATTCCTACAACTAGCACTTCTAGCACTATAACAAATAATAGGGATGCCAGTGGTTATCATTGCTGTATTCCTGATTTTATTAGAAAAGCCACTAGTTTATTCTCATTTTATATGATGGTGGGTCATGGTTGTTGTTATTTTTAAAGACCAAAAATGTGTACTAGATCTTGTCATGAGTTTTTTCTGCATCTATTTAAATAATCATTTTGTTTTTCCTCTTTGTGTTCTTGAGTTTAAGATCTCTTCAGGCCTAACACCATCTGGATCTAGATTCCCTATGGCAAATTAAGTTAGTAATACGTGTTCCCAAAGACCTGGAAATTTTAATAAATTATAATGACATTATATTGGTTGTTGTCCTTCATTCTTAATGAGGTCCAAAATAACATCACTATGCTAGAGTCATTTCAATGTGTGACTGATCAGACCAAAATGAGCTTGGAATGCTCTACTACAGATCAGGCATAAATAGTCCATGTGAATATTTGGGGTGAATTCTTTAAATTTGCACATCCTGCTTTTCCTTTGAGCTCCTTCAATTCTGCTTTGCTCATAGAGCACAACATCTTCTCTTATGCGGGCATGCCATGCTGGGCAGTCCTAAGGCAGTGTCTCCCATGTCATACAATCAACTGCAAAGTTCTTAAGAGAGAACTTGAGAGTGTCTTTATGTCACTTCTGACTACCATGTGAATGTTTTCCCTGTATGAGTTCTCCATAAAATAGTCTTTTTTGGCAAGCATACATTTTACATTTGAACAATGTGACCAGCCCATTGGAGTTGTGCTCTCTGAAGCAGAGTGTGAACGCTTGGCAAATTTAGTTTGAGAAAGGACCTCAGTGTCTGATATCTTATCTTGCCAGGTGATCTTGAGAATCTTCTTAAGACAATTCAAATGGGGGCGGAGCCAAGATGGCGGAGTAGAAAGACTCACATTTGCTAGCTCCGAATCCACAGCCCATAGATTTCC
>JAQQSK010003399.1:0-207883 GCA_028658325.1 Potorous gilbertii
GGGGAGAAGTTGGAACTCAAAGTTTTAGGAACAACTGTTGAGTATTGTTCTTTCAACTAGGAAATAAGAAATACAGGTAATGGGGTATAGAAATTTGTCTTGCCCTACAGGACAAAAGATGGGGATAAGGGAAGGGAGGGATGTTAGAAGAGAGGGCAGATTGGTGATAGGGGTAATTAGAATGCTTGGCATTTTGAGGTGGGGGAGGGGAGAAATGGGGAGAAAATTTGGAACCCCCAAATTTTTTGGAAATGAATGTTGAAAACTTAAATAAATAAAGTTAAAAAAAAGAAATTCTAGCTTCTGAGAGGCACAATGTCTCTTTACAGAATAGGAGAATCAAAACTCAAGATACATTTTCTAATAGAGATTATTACGTTAGCAAAATTTTATTGCGACTCTATTTTTCCTGAATCTTGGACTAGAAAATCTTGCCTGAGTTTGTAGAATGAGTTGGATGTCAGAATTAGGGGAGATAGGGTTATAGCTAGAGGGCATATCAGGCACCTTGAGGGGAGTAATGTCAATCAACATACGGCATCATGTACTAATTCTTACTTGAACCATCTTAAGTTTCTCATGATAATTTGCCAGGGCCTTACATTTGTCCTTTTCTTACTCCAATGACATTAGAGTTGTTTATATTCCTTTCCCATTGGATAAAGAGTTCCTTGAGAGCAGAGTTAATATTGTATCCATTTTGGCATACCTGGTACCTAGGAGAGTGTTTGACACAGTAGAACCTCTTGGATTCATCTTTCATCTTCATTCCCACTGATAATATTCTAGTCTACTCTCTCATTTCTTCCTAACTGATTTGCTGAAAGCATCTCCCTGACTCCAGGCTTGCTCATCTCACACTCATCCTTCCAAAATATTACTTTGGTCATCTTACTATCCAGGTCAACAACTGGCAATAACTCCTGATTGACTTCTGAATTAAAGCTAATCAGTCAAAGGCTTCTACAATGTGGTTCACCTCCACACACAGTGGTGGATTTATCAGACCCTGACTTTCAGCATTACATTTGTGTGATTGTAATGATGATTCCTCCCATGTAAAACAGTTGTGAGATTCCTGCATAAATGAGGCTTCATTTCCTGGTTGGGGTCCAAAGATATTTTTGGTGAAGAGACAACGGAGGCAGTCACATGCTATTCGTAGCAAAAAATTAGATGAAAGGAGAAGAAATCCATTCTAACTATAACTTTACCAGAGGCTGATAAAAACCAAGGCCATCTTTGATACGAAGATTATATTCTCTTCCCGGGCTTAACATGATTATATTATTGAATGTCTTGGAGCCCTCTTCACTTATTTAACTATTGAGATCACTCACTTATGGGCTTAAGATAAAATTATGGTCTCCTCCCTTAATGAAATGAAAGATTATAACTGAGTTAGCCCATCAGCAAGGTCTGGACAAGAACTGATGGATATATTTTTGGAGAGCATATGCTTGTTAATAATATTCACCGAAAGACAATGTCCTTCCTCACCCACTAGCCTTTTTTTTGCTATAGAGTTGGAAAGGATCTAGCTAAAGAGCAATTTTTATAACATGCGGACAATTGGTGATTCACTCTCAATTTGAGTTCTAGTAATTGAGTGCACTTTACTTCTTGAAGGAGTGCTTTCCACTTTTACTTTAGGTAAAGGTGGTTTTTTTGAATCCAAAAGACATTAATGAAGGTTTGTTTGGGCCATCTCAGACAATATCAAGAGGTAGGCAAAAATCTGTCCTTCAGCTTTTTGCTGCTTCTCATATAGACATGAAGATATCTCAGACTATCCCCTTACCTCCTCTCCCCCAATTCCATATCACCAGACTCTTCCTCCAAGTTCCCAGATGCTCTGTGTCATCTTCCCCCCAGGGTCTTTGTAAGGTGACTAAACTAATTTGACAAACCAATAATGAAGTGACTCCCACAACAACCTTGCCTAAAAGCCACCCAACCTTAGCTTAAAGATGTCCATGAATAACTCACTGCTGATTTATTTAATTTTTGTCCTAGGGGACACTGGGTTGTTAAGTTTCATTGTTTTGATTTTCCTTTGTTTAGTCTGCTTTACTGATCCACCTCTTTCTTTTTACATTTGGTTTTGATGACTATTGCTTTAAAATTTAGTATGGAGTCTGGAAGAGATATTCCCTCAATTCAAGTTTCATTGACCTAAATCTCTACCCCAAGAGGCAATAACAGAAAGATAAATCCCATTCCAAATAATTAAAAGGTACATAAAATACTTGAGGATCAAGTTACCATAGCACACATACTTCTATCAATTCATTTACAAAGTGCTCCTTAATGAAATAAAGAACAACTTAAAAGGTTAAAGACTATTCAGTATTCATGACTGGACCATGCCAATATAATAAAAATGACAATACTGCAAAAGTTAATTTACAGTTTTAATGCTATACTATTATCAATGGGATATTTTATAAAACTTTGTAGAACAATAACAAATGTCATTTGGACAAACAAAAGAGTAGAATATCAGGGGAAATGATGGAAAGAAGTATAGGCAAAGGGGCCAAGTCACTTCATGTAGCTTAACCTTCGTCTTCTGCGGTCTCATTTGTAAAATGAAGATAATGATAGCATTTCCCAGATTGCCATGAAGATGCAGTGAGATATTTGTGAAGTATTTTGCCAAAGTTAAAGTGTTACATTAATCATATATGTGTATATGTGTGTTTATTGGCAGCCTCAGAAACTTGAATGTGAAAGCTCTAGATGGACAGTAGGGAAAAGGCTCCTGCTTGACTTGGAGGCAGGGTAAAAAATAAAATGAAGTCATTCATTGTACTGCAGGTTGTTGTAAAATTTGGAGACCATTGCGTAGGGATGGGTGAGGAAACATCCCACAACAGCTACCTGAAAGGCCTTCTTGGGAGCTTCTAGATGGTACAGCAGAGAGAAGGCTGGATCTGGAGTCAGGCAGCCCTGCATTCAAATTCAGCCTCAGCTATATAGCTTTGTGACTCTGGACAAGTCACTTCACTTTTCTTTTCCTCAGTTTTCTCTACTGTAAAACGAATGTGAAAATAATAACACCCACATCACAGGGTTTCTGTGAGGATGAAATGAGATAATATTTGTAAAATATTTAACATAGTGCCTGACACGTAGTAGGTACTTAATAAATTCTAATTTTCTTCCCCTCTATTGTTCTTTTGTTGTTGTTGGTTACTGTATTTGTTTCTCTTGTATTTCTGTTGTCTGCAGTATTTGAAAAACAAATAGTATCTTCAAGTCTGGTTTTCTTTGTAGAAATATTTCAAAAGTTTTTTTTCTTTTTTCTTCATTTTAAAATTAATGATTTCGTTTGGGTTTGCAGGCATATCATCTTGGGTTGCATCTGAAACTTCTTTGTTCTTCTGAATGCATTATCCCATTTGTTCTTGAGGTTTCTGGAGGGTGGAGAATAATTTCTTGTTATTCTAATTTGCTTTTCTTTATACTTAGGCAGCTAAATAGCACAGTGGATAGAATGCAGGACCTAGGGTCAGGAAGACATGAGTTTACCTTTGGCTTCAGAAACTTACTAATTTTGTGACATTGGGTCAGTTTCCTCATCTATTAAATGGGGATAATTATAGTACCTTCAATCAGGGTTGTTGTGAGGATGAAAAGAGATAATTTTTGTAAAGTGCTTTGCAAACCTTAAAATACTACATAAATGCTAATTTTTGTTACTACTATTACTACTACTTAAAGGTCTTCTTGCTTGTTTGTTGAATTTGTTTGTTATTGGAATTATTAAATTTAACCACTATGTGTCTTAGAATTTGTGGCATAGAGCAGTTTTCTGGAGGTAATCTGTGGTTCCCTTCAATTGACATTTTGTTTTCTGTGTTCAGATATTCTGAGAAGTTTTCTTTTTTTTTTTTTTTGTATTATGGTGTTCAGGTTTTTTTTGACTTGTCATATTCTTCTGGGAGGCTTATAATCAAGTTATCTCTGTTTATTTTGTCTTTGGGATCAATATGTTTCTCTTGTATGAAGAGTATATTTACATTTTAACATGATTAAACATTATAACTTTTTGCTTCTACTCTTCAAGATTGTTCTTTACTTCTGTGTATTTGGATTTCTAATATGTTGTTCTCTCTTTTGTTTCTTTTTTGAGGTTTACCATGATTTTGAGTTTTTTATTCTGCCAATTAGTTCTGCTGCATCAATCATAAGTTATGCTTTTGTAACTGTTATTTCTCTTTTAAGTCATTTGAGAAAATGCTGCTGTGGTCCCAATGCTCTCTTGGACATACTGAGTTCTCTACCTCACCAGGTATTGATTCATTTTTCTTTGTCATGCATCTGGACTTGGATGAACTTGTAGGTCTCATTCTCTTCTGTTGTTAATATCTTCTTTGTTGATTTAATCTGCTTATATTGTGCCTTTAACTGAATTTTATTCCACCTGAGATTTTTAGTAACTTCAGTCATTTCTCTTTATAGTTCCCTACTGCTCACTTTCTGACTCATTCCCCTTTATGGTTTCTCTTTTGTTGAATTACAAAATTGTCTCAGCTTCTTCTCAGGCTGAACAATTCATTTTTCATTGCTCTCAGCCTCTGCCCTATGTGACTTCTGAGTGACCAGAATTAGCTCTAGATTAATGCCAGTCTCCTTTATCTTAGCTTTAAGGGAGAGTTACATACATAACACATGCTGGCATCCTGCTCCAGTTACCTCTGTTCCTTAATTTTCCTGTTGAGTACTTTTGAAGTACAAGGAATTTACTCACTGCAGTCTTAGCTAAGTTAAGGGTTGAGGATTAGCTTTCTCTGCTGTTCATTCATTAGGTTTTTAATCTTGTTAGGATACTTGGCATTTTAGAATATGGAGACAGCTGAAATTGATTTATTCCTAGGGCATAATTCCTATTTTGCAGAATTTTGAGAGCTCATAAGAACATAACAAAGTTTCAAGACTGTTCTCTTATTAGTCATGTGACCTACCAATGGTCTCTTAATTGTCAAATCTAATGACCTCTAAAAAATTTTCATCCTTCTTGATATCATTGCAGATTTAATTTCTTCTCCTTGATACCCTCCTTTCTCTAGTTTTTGTTGACACTGTTCCCTTCTGGTTCTCACTCTACCTGTCTGACTGCTCCTACTAAGTCTACTTTGCTGGATATTCATCTAGGTCATATCTAATAACTGTGGGCATTCCCTAAGATTGTCTTAGGCCTCTTTTCTTTTTCCTCTGCACTGTTTTGCTTGGTGATCTGATATATACCCTGTTCTCTCATATGATGCTGCTCTTATCCTGATGCAAATCCATATCACTTTATGCCTAGACTATTGGGACAATTTTTTGGTTGATCTAACTGCCTTAAATCCCTCCCCACTTCAGTTCATCCTCAACTCAGCTATCAAATTGATCTTCCTAGGGCATAGGTCTGACCACATCACCTCACTTATTCAATAAACTCCCAAAGTTCTCTGTTTCTTCCAGGATTAAATAATAAGTTCTCTGTCTTTTATTGCCTGTCAGAGTTTTGTTGTTGTTCAGCGATTTTCAGTTGTGTCCAACTCTTCACGATCCCATTTGGAATTTTCTTGGTGAAGATACTGGAGTAGTTTATCATTTCCCTTTCCATCTCATTTGACAGATGAGAAAACTGAGGCAAACTGGGTTAAATGATTCATCCAGGGTCTCACAGCTGGTAAATGCATGAGGCTGAATTTGAACTCATGAAAGTAAGTCTTCCTGACTCCAGGACCAGTACTGTATGAATTATGGTGCCACCCAGCTGCCCTACGGTTATTCCTCCCTTTCCAGTTTTCTTCCACTATATTCCCCTACCAGGTACTTTGTAGACCAGTGGCATTGGCTTCCTTTCTGTTTTATATGCAAGATACTCTATCTCCTCACTCTAGGAATTTCCACTACTTGTCTTACATGCCTAGAACTTTCTCCCTCTTCATTTCTTCCTCCTGGCTTCCTTGGTTTTCTTGAGTTTCAGTTAAAGTTTCACCTTGAGCAAGAAGCTTTAACCAGTCCTTCTTAATCTTATTGCCTTAGATTCTCCCCAGTTATCCTGTATATATATTTTGTTTGTACGTAGTTATTTCCATATTGTTTCCCCCATCATATTGTGAAGCGCTTGAGGGAAGGAATTTTTTTGGCTTTTTGTTGTATGTCCAGTATTTAGCAGAGTATCTAATATATAGTAAGAGTTTACTAAATTCTTATTGACTGACTGAAGCAAACTGAGTTAAATAACTTAGCCAGGGTCATAAAGCTAGTAAATATCTGAAGACAGATTTGAACTGGGGGTGGTGTTGAATAGAAAAAGGTACCCCAAGCACAAACATGAATCAGGTATTGAACACAGAATAGAACCCACAGAAAAAAAGACTGCTAAACAGTAGAGAATCATAGCATGATAATCTACTAGCTAGCATTTATAGACTGCTTAAAGGTTTGTAAAGCACTTTACAAATGTCTCATTTCGTCCTCACAATAATCACGTGAGGTAAATGTTATCGTTATCCCCATTTTTCAAATGAGGAAGCAGAGAGACAGTGGTTAAATAATTTGTCAATATCAACTGGACTCTTTTTTTTTTCCTGGTGGTCTCCCTCTCTGCAAGTGACTCCCGCTTTCAGCAGGTCTACTTCTGTTATTGCTTGTGCAACTGCTGAGGTAGCCTCTACCCTGTTGTTCTGTGCCTGGGAAGGGGAAGACGCCAGATACCTCTGGAGATCTCAGAAGGCTGGTACCAAAGGGAAAAAGACACAAAAGGGAGGTGATCCTATCCTAGACAGAGGTTTGTTGAGAAAGGAAGACTCCCTTACCCTGGTCCCTCTGAAGTTGTTGGAAATAAGCTCAAGGTAATTAGAAGAGTCCTGGGGAGTGGAGATTAGCCCCCTAGTCTATCCATGGGGTTCCAACTCAGTAATCAATTGAAAGTCTTTTGAAGTGTAAATTCATTTGTCATTATGGCCTGCAGGTATCATTCAGGAGATATCCTATCATACTCTGAAGTGAGAGGAGGAATAGGGAGAGCTACTCCAGTATATGCACTCATCCTAAGTTTCCATATACTTTACTAGAACGCTGCCTGAGTATATTCTAAGGGAGCTGTCCCCAAGAAGGGCCCTAAATAAAGAAGCTATTCACTTGTGGGGATCTCCATGAGACAGAGTGGGGAGGCAATGTGGAGAGTGTTGGTGTGAGGATCAAAGGTCGTCATCTCTAGCAATGGGAGTACATTACAGGCTTCCAGGTCAGCAGGAGGAACTGAATAATGAGTCTTTGATTTAGACTATGAAGCAACCCCTGAGGCAGAATATAGCCCTGATTGGGGGTCTCCAATGCAAAAAAATTCTAGTGGCACTCTCTCAGCTGATAAATTTATGACTTGCATTACTAACAATTTTGTGTTTCAGAAGGTAAAGGAAGCAATAAGGGGAACTGATTGGTGGGATATGAGTCATAAGAGGCAGGTTTTGGCTTGATGTAGGAAAAGTATTCCTAGGGAGTAGAGCTGTCCAAAAAAATGAAATGGCCTGCTTTGGGAGAGATTGGGTAATGGAAGTCTTTTTTACCAGAGACTGGAAATGTACTTGTCAAGGAATTTGTACATTAGGTACAGGTTTGACTAGATGACCTCTGAGATTGTTTCCAATTCAGATTTTATGTAGGATTCTTTGTGCCTTTATGGACCTGATTTTGGCCAAGGAAGAAGTCTTAGGTAAAGTTGAAATGAGGTAGACTTTGATAGACTGATTACATCAAGTTTGAGTTTGTGAGAATGATGGTCATAGTCTGATATATACTTTAGACTTTAGGAGAGTAGATTTCAAAGCATTCAGATAAAGGACAAATAAGATCTTTTGACCTGAGACTCTAAAAAGGAAGCCAGAGATGAGAAGTTCTCAAAAACAAAATTCTAGAAACAGTCTTAACTAATTCCAATGAGAAAATAGAAAGGGAAGGCATCAGACTGATAGAAGCTTATGGAAGGATTCAGATTGTAAAAGGGCATTTCTTTTTATTTTAAATTAATTAATTTTTAATTGTCAACATTCACTTCCATTAAGACTTTAAATCCTAAATTTTCTCCCTCTCCCCTCCCTTTCCCTCTCCAAGACATTGTACAATTAAAAGGGCATTTCTAAGAGATGGAAGTAAGGGTGGGTTTGAAGATTAATGCCTGACACTGTAAAAATAAAATAAAGAATATTGAAATCCGGTATTTATCAAACACCTTCTATGTGTTAGGCACTGTGCTAAATGATAGAGATCTAAATACAAAAGGCACTGACTTGAGAGAGCTCCCATTCTATTGTGGTATACAATATGTTCACAGATTACAAAGTACAGAGTATATTGCACCCTCAAAATGATGGGAACACTGAACTAGGGGGATGATGGAAGCATCTTTTGAAGGGGGTGGCCCTTAAATTAGATCTTGAAGAGAATGAAAGGTTCCAAGAGGGGGAGGCACAGAGGGAAAGCACTCTAGGAATAGGGAATAGCTTGTTGTTCCCCCCACTAGATAGTGAGCTCCCTGAGGGCAGGGACTATTTTTTTTACCTCTTTTTGTAGCACAGTGCCTGGTACATATTAAGCACTTACATGTTTACTGATTGATTGTACAAGCTCATAAAAGTGAAAGATGGAGCAGTATCCAGGGAACAACAGGTAAGTCAGTTTGGATGATGGTAAGTGTGAAAGACAACATAATGGAGTCATTCCAATTTAACTGGGAGAAAAGAGAATCAAAGAAAGCACAGGGACCCTTGCTCAGTGTGTCTGGCTAAGTAGTAATGGATGATAGAGATGGAGCAGTACTATCTGACTCCTAGCTTGCTTCTTTTTTCTCTTCAAAAGAGAATGATTCTCAGACTGAGAAAGATAGAACAGATCATTGTAGTTTCTCAGTTGTTTTTGACTTCATGCCCCTATTTGGGGTTTTTGTGAAAAAGATAGAGTGGTTTGCCATTTTCTTCTTCAGATCTTTTTCCAGATGAAGAAACTGACACGAACAGGGTAAAGGTCCCATAGTTAGTAAGTGTCTGAGACTAGATTTGAACTCAGGGAGATAAGTCTTCCTGACTTCAGGCCCAGCACTCTGTCTACTGGGCCATCTAGCTTCCTCTTAGAATAAAATGGCAAACAGGAAAATGAAATAAAAGATAAGTAAGGAAACAGCAAGTGAGAACCTAGCTGCCCCCAATGTGCTCAGGTCACCATACTGATAAACTACACCCCAGTCCACTGAAAGGACTTTTGGATATGATGGTTGAGCTACCATCATGGATTTCTGAGTAACTGAAAAAGCAGGTCAGTGTCTCCCTCTGTAAAATGTCCCTCTGTTAATTGAGCCTGAGACTGCATTATTAGCTCTTTTGACTGCCCCCATGTACTGCTGACTCACAGTAAATTTTCAGTCCATTAAACCATTGCATGCTTGGTTCAAAGACAGTTGGTGCTAGGGTAAGAGATGGGCATCCGTGGATCATTGTATGATAGAACTGGAACAGACACCCCTTAATCCAATCTCCTCTTTTTATAGTTTGGTAGTTGAGGACTGGACCAGTAAAATGACTTGCCTCAGGCTATACAACTAGTTAGTGATAAAGCATTGTTTTAGAGCTAGAAGGAAATAGAACATTATTATCTAGTCCTGGGTTCTTCACATTTGTTGTGTCATAGATGCCTTTAGCAGCCTGCTGAAACCTGTAGACTCTCAGAATAACATTTGTTGTTGTTCAGTCATTTCAATCAAGTCCACCTCTTTGTGACCCCGTTTAAGGTTTTCTTGGCAAAGATGCTGCAATGGTTTGACATTTCCTTTTCCAGCTCATCTGACAGAACAGGAAACAGAGGCAAACAGGGTAAAATGACTTGTCCAGGCTCACACAGATAATAGGTATCTGAGTCTGGATTTGAACTCAGGTCTTCCTGACTCCAGGTCCAGTGCTCTATCCATTGAACAACTTAGCTTCCCTGAATAATGTTCATAAATCCATAAAATAAGACAAAGGGTTACAAAGGAAACCAACCGTAATGAGTTATTAAAATACTATCAAGAAAAAAATTCACAACCTCCCAGCTTAAGAATTTCTGAAATCTACACCATTCATTTTACATATGAGAAATTGATACCCAGGAAGTGTTAATTATTTGTTTAAGCTTGCACAAATAGTGAGTGGTAGAATTGAGATTTGAAGCCAGGTCCTTTAAACTCTAGAGCCAAAGACCTTTTTATTGTAGCATGGCTGGAGCTGAGGTTATGGGAAACACTAGTCCTGGTCCTATGATGGTTATCACAAAATGGGCAGATAGTTGAATGTCTCCTTGGTAATGTTTTGACTGTCGCCTCTGCATGGCTTGCCAGATGGGGGCCATGTCTTCCTCAGCTTTCTCTGGAGCCCTGAAAATCTATCTATTATTAGTAGGAGCAATATTAAACACCACTGAGCTAACTTTGAAACTTGCCTTCGTGCTCCTCCAGAGGACTTTAAATAGACAGGGATGTGTTAATGATACAGTACATTATCTGTCTGTTACCATTTTGGCAGGCATCGCAGAAGCGTGACTTTTTTAAGAAGGAGGTAATCAGGGTTGAGCACAGTTTTCTTGTGCAGGCAGGTTGCTCAGGAAAGCTGTGATCTCAAGAGTACTGGGGCAGTCTCTGCCTCACTGTGTTAGGAAAGCTAGCTCTGATTATCTGCGTGGAAATCAGGGATGAATGGCCTTAGAGAACCTAAGACCCTAGCTGACGTCTTTGTGGTGTTGAGACTAGAAATGATGAAGTTATCCTGGGAGGGGAATTTTGTAGAAGTGAAGCCAGGAGAGTGGCAGAAGCAAAGTAGAGAAACCTAGGACTTCTTACGATCAATATATAAAAAACTGAGAAAAGTGGCTGGGGTTTTGTGCTGGGGTTTTGTAGGGTTGTTTCAGAACTTTCAGTCTTTGGAGAAAAAGAGAGAGAACCAAGAGGGATTTTGGCAGCATAGTTTGTGGTGAAGTGATGTTCTGGGGAATACTTTTCCTAGCATTCTTTGTGTGTTTCCTCCTATCTTATGCATCCCTGGGGAAGTCTTACCTGCCAGCCATTGCTACCAAACGACTCCGTGTGTGGGGCACACAGAATACTGGAGAATTACCTAGTGAGAAATCTGCGCCATGAGGTCAGTGACAAGTCACCAGCTGTTTCCTTAGCAATGCTTTCTGCGTTTTTCTGTATTCTTTCTGGAATGCCAATATCAGAGATCTCAGGATCCTTAAATTTATCACAGCACCCAGTCCTAGGGGTTTTGAATGACCTCAAACACTGCTTCCTAAATGGGCAGTCCATTTGTGTGCCTACCTGCTCATTGGCATGTAACATAGGTAGGATATGTGACTATATAATGAGATTGAGCCAACCAACCAATCACAAATGAGTCTTGTCACTTTCTAGCTACCCCATGCATTGGCACATCTCTTTGTCCTGAGGTCTTGGGTGCTCTATGAATATTGGCTTCTGCAATTCTAATACCTGAACCAGGGTCCTTGTTATAGTGAATAGGACATTGGATCAAAGTCAAAAAGACCAGGTTCCCAAATGTGCCTCTAATATTTGCCATCTGTGTGACTTTGGGCAAATCACAAGTCTGAACCTCAGTTTCCTTATCTGTAAAATAAGGCAGGTCTCATTTTCTTTTAACATCCCTTCCAATTCTAAGACTATATTGTTATGAGCATGTACCCAAGTGATGTAGAAAGATAAAATTATCAGAACAGAAACGGATTTTAGAGACCATCTCTGGATGATTTATTGCCATCTTTGAAGTCTAAATGAATTTGGGGGGGAATGAGGGCTCAATACCAAATTGTACAGTAACTCTTGAAACAGACCCTATAAATGTGTCCCAACCAACTATGACCCTTTGCTTTGGTTTCTAGGACTCTAGACAAAGGTTGGCAAGAAGCTGATGATACAAGTTGTAGTGTCCACGACTGAGCTTTAGGAGATGTCTACCCTAGATAGTGCCTGCCTGCCTTTGTCTTCTGCTACAGGACTGATTACTTTGTCTTCTCTCAGTTTAGTTAAACTCTGGTGCTTTCATGGCAAGTGTTGCATGAAACTTGTTGGAAACAGTATTATCTAGACAGGAGCCAGGAAAAGACATTATATTTTGTATTTTTCTCCCCACCCTGCTTTTTGTTAACTAAATGATACTTTTAATTACTAATTGATACTTTTAAGAATGTGATGAGAGAATTGTAAGTCTTGCTACTTTCCAGTAGAATTACAGCAATTTGGGGTGTCCAATGAGCTTGACCACTCATCTTGATCTTGGCTCTTCGGCAGTTGATTGGCTGGCTCTCTTGAATTTTGATGGATAATCCACTTAGAAGGTGGTATGTGCCGTATTGATCCAATTTATCAAACATTCAATATACTCACAACCATTCATGCATTACCCCCAAACATAATTGTGGAGGGAAGAGAATGATGGGATGGCTCTCAATGCCACCTCTGCTTGGATACCTCTGTCTAAAGGGTCTGATTATCCTTCTTCCATGTGGCCTATACTGGTAACTTGCAATTTCAAAGAAATCTTGGGTCTATCACTTTTCTAGAATGACATAAGTCAGGAAGGAGTGTGGTAGACCATGCTTACACATTGGATAGGAGAAAATACTACATATATTTAAAGCTTTGGATATGGTCTGGGTTAGACAGTCATCTTCTGACACAACAATGTCATACTTAATCTTGGGTATGACAATTGGTTTTCCTGTTTGTTCCAGTCCCTTAGATTTTGGTGCTCTAAGCAAATTTACCCACTTGGACCTGACCTACTGATTTATGTTTTGTTCCCTTTTGACCTG
The DNA here is from genome assembly GCA_028658325.1 of Potorous gilbertii. NCBI lineage: Eukaryota > Metazoa > Chordata > Mammalia > Diprotodontia > Potoroidae > Potorous > Potorous gilbertii. Next base: position 12,856 of record JAQQSK010003399.1, read on the forward strand.
GACTCTATCCTCTCTCTTCCAGGAGCAGTCTGCTTAGAATCACAGAACCAGAAGGGACGTCTATCCCAAACCTCCTGTTTAACAGATGAAGAGCTTGAGATCTAGAGATTTTAAGTGACCTTTACCAAGGTCACACAGGAATTTAATAGAAGAGTCAGGATTCATATCTCGGTCTTCTAGTTCCCAATCCATTAGTAAATAGAGACCTTGACTTAGAGTAAAAAAGGCGTGATTTTTTTTAAGTCTTGTCTCTAACATTTACTAGTTGTGTAACCACAGGGGCAAATTGCTTAGGTTTTCTATGTCTCAGTTTTCTCATCTGTAAGATGGTCACAACTCTACTGGCTTCCTTACGAGGTCATTGTGTCATTCCAGTGAAATGATATATGCAAAAAAAGCTTTGCATACTTGAGAGCACTTCATTAACGTCAGTTTGGATTATTTCCACTAGACCCTTTTCCTTCACCCATTCCATCTGCCTCAACAGCCCTTCTTTTGGAGGAATATGGCAACATCGTCTGACTGCATAAATCAGTGACTGATAGGATAATGGTATTGGTACTCACTGTGTTACAAGCTGCCAAGTCAGAGGCTCCAGAGACTGTGGACCTGCAATAACAGTAGGCCCAGCCCTCCCAGGAATTGACTGCTTCAGCAGATGCACATTTGTTCTTCTCAGAAGAGGAATTTCTGGTTTCTGCAGCTTTTGCAGTCAATGTCTCTAACAGCAGAACCTATACTGCAAAAGGAAGGCATCTCTGGGCCAGAGGGTGGAGGACCTCTTCAAAGGATTGTTGGTCTAATGGAGATTGTTCCTGGACCTCCATCTCCAGGGATCCCCCCACACTTTGAGGGCTAGGTGACCTCTATGGACCACTCCTTGGTCCTCTATTGGGCAATGGGGAGAGATAGTCTAGGATGCTTCTGACACCCTCTGCTCAATTTTGATTGGAGATTACCAGCCAGTGGATTTCTAGGCTCCAGGAGGGGCAAAAAGATCAAAACACCAGATCTTTCTGGACCCCAAGTCACAATCTGGAATGGGTTCCCTTAGACTCATGGATTGATTCTTGTGGGGTCTGGCCACACCCATCTGTGAAATATTAGCTTAAGTGGCTATGGCTGCTAAACTGCCCACTCTTGTCCCATAAGGTATGTGTGCTAAATCCCAGCTTTGGTTCTAGCTGAAGTCATGGTGGATTCTTCCATAGCCTGGCCACCATGAGGAGGGGAAGTCTGGGCTGTTTAGTAGGCAATGTGTCAGGACACAGATTTCATTAAAGTCACACTAAGGAAGTAATTATGGTCAGAAATACAACTGGGATTTTGGTCCCAGGTGTTGAATTTAGAGGGTGGTGACAGCAATCACAATCTTTTGGAAATAGAAAAATAGTAAAAATTTAACCCTACTTAGCAAAAATAATCAATTTTAAAATAAGAGGCAGCTGAATGGTGCAGTGCATAGAGTGTAGGAGTTGGAGTTTGGAAGATCTGAGTTTGAATCCTGCCTCAGACACCATCTGCGTGAACTGGGCAAGTCACTTAACCCCTGTGCCTCAGTTTCCTCATTTGTAAAATGGGTTGTGAGTAGCAACAATGAGAAAACATATATAAATTGCTTTGGATACCTTTAAACTCAGTGTGAGTATATATGTATATGTATTTCTGATAGCTATTAGCTATTGTTATTAAAAGAAAAAATTATCAGGTGGCTGACTGGGGTGTATTCCTCCCTGATCCTGCCCTACTCTCTACATTAATCTACTTCTTCACAGGATGAATACAGTGGCCTTCTCATAAACATTCTTGATTTGGGAGGCCTGAATCAATAAATCAACAAGGTTTTATTAAGCACCCACTATGTGCCAGGCATTGGGGATACACGTACAAAGAATGAGACAATCTCTACTGGCAAAGGGCTTACATTCTGATGGGAGAGACAATAAATACTTATAAAAACATAAAGTGAATTAATGCATATATCTATAAAGTAGTAAAGATTTGAGATAGTTTGGAAAGGGGGCTTCTTGAAGAAGATCATGCTTTTTACAGGCGGGGATCTTGGTCTCCCTCCCTCCAAGTTGGGATCTTCTATCCCTGTCCCTTGAACAGGGGTATTCTTTGGGTTTTTGCCTCAAGAGAATTTTGTGGTACTTGCCTGGATTGCAAAATTGTATTTTATATTTCTGGTGATAACCTTCCCATTCTTCTCAGCCTGAGACTGACCATACCCATTTCCTTTCCCTTAAGCTACTGACTTTTGGGACTGAATTGTCTGGCAGATGTGGCCCAATCCAGTCACTACATGGGACTAGGGGATGGTCACACTTCTACCCCTAGTATTGACTGATTCATTGCTTAGACCATGTATGCTGTACGTCTAGCCATAATCCCTGGCTAGAAGCCAAGGAGGACATCCCTCTCAAGTACTAGGGTTAAAGGGATATGTCAAACTTCCTGCAAATCCCATATCAGACACTTTTCTAGCTGCGTGTCCCTGGGTAATTTATTTAATCGCTCTGTGCTTCAACTTCATCATCCGAAAAGTGAGGAAATGGACTTAATGGCCTCTAACATCTCTTCAACTTCTAAATTTATGAATCTGTTTTCTGACAAATCACAGCTAATCTCCATTTACTGTTTGACCTTGGTCAAGTCACTTCTCTGTCTCTGTTTACTCATTTGCAAGATGGCACAGTGGATTAAGTGCTGGAGTTAGGAAGATTTATCTTGAGTTTAAAACTGGCCTCAGACACTTACTAGCTGTGTGACTCTGGGCAAGTCACATCACCCTGTTCGCCTCAGTTTCTTTATCTGTAAAAAAAAGTTGGAGAAGAAAATAGCAAACTACTCTAGTATCTTTGCAAAGAAAACCCTAAATGGAATCATGAAGAGTCAGGTTTGACTGAAATGACAACAAAACAGCAAAAAGTTCAAGGTATTGGATTAGATGGCCTCTGAAGCCCTTTATAGTTCCAAATCTGCAACTCTCCCTCATTATCCTGGCTAGTGGTGATATTAGATTTCAATATATACCAGGCTCTACCTCCAGGTTTCTCTTGTACAAACAAGTACTTTGTGTTCCTTTACCAAAACAATTTCCTTCCAGTTGCTTGATCTCTCATTGTGGATAATTCTTTGCCAAACCTTGAACTTGGATTCCTTCCACCATTGGCCTCCTCTGTTCCTACTTATATGCTGCTGAATAGTATGAAAGGAGGTCATACAAGCAGATGTGCCTTATTCACTTGAAATTGTTGTTATATTTATATATTCTCTATTGGGCTTTAAAGCAATTCATACGGTTCTCTCTAATTGGTCTCATTTCCCATAGAGACTTTTCTAAACCTTGAATTCTCTTCTCAGCCCTCTCACACCAACTCCTTCCTCTCACTATTAGCAGAGGACTACTCTATACCTTATTGAAAAAAAATGGAGGCCACTTGCCTATAGCTTCTCCTTGTCATTTACTCTATATCTCAAAACCTCAAAATTCTTCCCCATCCTGTCCTTGTTTAGTCCAGTCTGATGAAGAGGCTCCTGCTCTCCCCACAAAAGTCAGCTTCGCTATTTGTACTCTTGGGCCTATCCCCTCCATCTCTTCCAAGGGTCTACTTGATTATCCCTTCTTGCTCCCTTACTTTTAATCTCACCTTATTCACTGGCTCATTTTTGATCGCCTACATACACACCCAGATTTCCCTTACAATTGATGGAGAACAAGAGGGAACCCCAGGGGGCATCTAGTCTAATCCCCTCATTTTATATATGAGGAAATTGAGGTCCAAAGAAGCAACTTTCCTAAGGTTACATAGCTTGAGGAAGGATTTGAACTCAGGGTCTCTAATTGTAGAGTGAATGAATTTTCCACTTTACTGCATTTGACCCAAACACCCCCTTGACCCATGATCCTTTATCTCCCTTATTTTCATCTTCAGACTCCTAGAAAACAAAATCTACACCCATCACCACTGCTTATCTGTCTCACTTGCTTGTCAGTCTCTTGCAATGTTTTCTGATTTCATCCCTCATTTAAAACCATTCTCTCTGAAGTTATCAATGATCTCTTAATAGTCAAATCCAATGGCCTTTCTTAGTCTTTGCCCTTCTTGACTTGTCTTCAGTGTTATCATTTATTTCCTGACATTCTCTTCTTTCTATGTTTTCCTGATGTTCTCTCTGTTCTCTTTTCTCCTACATCTCTGACCACTCCACACTCTCTTTTTGATGGTGCATCATCATGTCCTGACCCCCAAATGTGGGTGTTCCCCAAGGTTCTGTCCTGAGTCCTCTTCTCTCTCCATATTCTTATTTGACTATTTCACCAATTTCCATTCGTTCAAATATCATCCCTATTCAGAGGACTCCCAGATGTAGTTATTTTCTATCTTGAACTCCAGTAGAAATCTCCAACTGCCTATTGGACATTTCCCACTGGATATTCCAAAGGCATCTCAAACTTCACACATTCCAAATAGAATTCATTATATTTCCCCTCAAGATGTCCCCTTTTCTCAATTTCCCTTATTCTACCAATAGCACCATTTATCATTTAGTTACCCAAGCTCAAAACCTCAGTCATCCTTACTTTGACATGGCACTCACCTTCATTTCCTTTCCTACTTCAACAGCTCTAGCATTCACTCTTTTCTTCCCATTCACATTCCCCAGAATCATAAAATGGGGAACTGTAGTTATCCATCCAAATATAGATGTCTTTGTTTGACCTTTAATGACCTTTACAACAGGATCTTACCCTGTCTTTTCAGACTTATAACATGCCAGTAACCTTTATCAAATCTAGTTTTAAGACAAAATGGCCTCATGAAGGAAGGAAGAAGGAAAGAAAAAAAAACATTTATTAAGCATCTACTACAGAAGGCAACCCCTGAGCTGAGCTGGAAAGCAAGTCTCTAAGGGAATGGGGGGGCAGGGGAAGAGAGAAAGGAAACTAGGAATCCTAAAGTGGGAATTTTTCTTAAAGAATCTCATTTTAACTGCATTGATTTTTGTTTGTACAAAAATATATGTTCACTTTATCTTTTAAGGTCTTCTCTTTACCTTGTTTTGTTATGAACTCTCCTGTCTATGGCTGTGACTCCTTGATCTTTTAATTTTTTTACTAGGTCATGTATCTATATGGAGTTTTTTTGGTGATATATGGTATGAAATATCAGTCTAAACTTGATTTCTGCCAGACTCCTTTTCTGCTTTCCCAGCAGTTATCACTGAATAGTGAGCTCCTTATCCCAGTAGTTGAGGCCTTTAAACCTTTCATTTTAAAGAGGCTTGCCTAAAATTGTACAACTTGTAAGTGGCAAAGCCAGTATTCAAACTCAGTTCTTCTGACTCCAAATTCAGTTAATTTTCTGCTGTGCCAAGCTGCTTTTTTCTGGAGTAATTATTTTCTGCAAAATTACATTGTGGGGTGGGATAATATAAAGTTGTATTGTGAAGAAATCCAATCCTGCTTTAGCCCCCACTCTTAAGAGATATCATTTTAATTTTTCTCTATAAGCTTTCCTTCCTCTCCACCGCTACCTGAGGTACCATTTCTCACAATTTTTGGTTTTTTAAACTTTTCATCCCAGTGCCCAGTACCATGAAACTTGGATCTATTTTCTGGAGAAAATATCAACTAGCCATGTAGCTTGGTGAGCCAGAAATCTCTTAAATATAGTAAAAAAAAACCTCACAGAGTTCCACATTGACCCATTAAGGTGTGAGATTATTTCTTTTCCCTGTTCCAAGCAAGAAAATGAGATAGGTCAAGCTAATCTCTTGGGCCTCCAGCCTCTTCTCTTCTCCTTCCCTCCACCCTTTTACCAGTCCCCAAGCGCTTTATCCATGGTAGCACAGGGTGTAAAGCCAGAACATGACTCCACATTCTCTAACTCCAAATCCAGGGTTTTCTCTACCACAACATGCTTTCCCAGGGGATAGCATCAGCAAAGACTTGAGGATGGATGACTCTTCCCCTAACCCCATCTCTCCTCCAACCCCTTATCCTTAAAATGCTTAGTGTTCCCTCCTCCTTACTGCCCATCAAAACCAGCTCCCAGGGAAAGATCAGATAAGCATATAAAAGCTGAGAGTAAAATAACTGATGTCTTATTGTACAACTCCACTTCTGGGCTTCAGAGAGGAGATAAGTCTTCAGTGAAATGGATGAATCTCCTGTGGTGGATTTTTAGGCAACAGAGAGCCAAAGGTGAAAGTGACCTTAGGACATGGAAACCTTCTCAGTGCCACTGAAATCATGCCACCTTGGAAGCCAACTAGGTTTCCCCATCTTCCCCTCATTGTTTTGATGGTGAAAATACGAAAGGCATCACGTTCTTGGGGCTCATTGATCAAGCCTGGAGTTAAACCCAGGAGCCTAGAGGACCCACTCTATTTGCCTTGACTTCAGCAATTCAACTCAACAAACATTTCTTGATTCCTCCCGCATCAGAGGCAGCACTTGACAAAGGGCCCTGGACCTGGAGTCAGGCAGACCTAAAAATCAGATCTGCCTTGGATACTTACTGTCCATGTGTGAGATTCTGATCGAGTCATTTACCTCCTCTCAGCCCAGTTTTCCCATCTATAATAGGAGAATAATAAGATCACCTACCTCCTGGAGGTGATGTGAGGATAAAATGAGAAATATTGGTAAGGCTCCATATAAATACTGTCATCACTATTACTTCAAGGCGCTGTGTTAGGCTATGGGGAAACAAAAGTGTTTATGACATAGATCTCATTCTCAAAGAGCAAACAAGTAAAATGAAGAAATCACTGTGATACTAGAAAGAATGCAAAAAGCACCAAACAGTTCTATAAGAAACGTGAGGATGGAAAAACCACTTGTCTCTTTGATGAAGGAGCAGGGAAGTTGCTACTGAAGGGGATGGATCATGAAGTGGTTCATGAAGGACCGTCTTTGATAGAAGGGAGCTCAGCTGGCAGAGATATAATAAAGAGAAGACTGTAGACTCATGGCTGAAAAAAGATCTTAATGATGATGACTGTCCAAGGTTCTTAATGTATAGATGGGGAAATTGAAGCCCAGAGACACTAAAGAATTTGCCCAAGATCACAAGGAAGCTAAACCAAAATTTGAACCCATGTTCTTAACTCCAAATTCAGTGTCTTCTCCATTACAATGTGCTGCTCTTAAGGGAGAACACAAATTAAAGCATGGAGATAGAAAAGGGCAGGATGAGAAGGGATGAAATAGACTCAGTATAGCTGGCACATAGGGTGATTATTCTGTGGATGGCAGAAAGACTTATTGCTACCTATCTTGACTTTGTTTTCTCCACCCCCAAACATTTTACCCTTGGTGTCAACTTGAATTTTCTTGAAAAAGCATTGCAAAGAAATCCTTTGCCCATACTTATAGGAAATTCATCACGGACCTTGCCATAGGTTCCCCACCTTCTTCACCAGGTGCCCCCAGCCATGTATCACAAGGGTTTCAGCTCGGACTGAAGTCATACCCTATTCTGCTTACTGGATTTATTATTCCAGAAAAAGCTGGAGGTCATGAAAAATAAACCAGATCAGGAAGCTGACCCACGAAGAGTCAATCAGAAGGTTTTTAGTTAGGGATCCAAGTGTGTCTCAATAACCAACATGAAAAAGTTTTGACCTCAAAAATTTTACTTGATATCAACATTGTTAATGGTTATATTTATATAATAATAGTAGATATAATATATTGCTATATGTGTACCATATATTATATAAAATATATTGCTATAATAATAGTTAACATAATTAAAGATTTGCAAAGTGCTCTGAAATATTATCTCATTTTATCCTTACAATAGCCCTGGGAGGTAAAGACTATTCTAATCCTCATTTTATAGAAGGGCAAACTGAGGTAGCTAGTATCTGAGGTTGGATTTGAGCTCAAGACTTCCTCGCACTAGGTTCAGTACTGTATCTGCTGAGTCACCTAGCAGAGATGGAAGAAACAGAGGAAATAGGTGGGGAGATAACTTTTTAGTTATGCTTTCCCCTTTTCCTAAAACATCCTTCCCTTTTTGCCTATTCAATTCCAACTCATGTTCAAGGCCTAGGTCATCTCACTTCTTCCAGAGAGTTCCCAAGAGTATATGAGTGCTCATGCATCATCCATCACTTAATACTAATTGTTTTCTACTTTTTCCATACTTCATATACTTCTTCCCATCTTCATTATCACACCAACTATTGTAAAAGTAAGTTCTTTTATGCCAATTTTATAGGTAAGGAAACTGAGTCTAAGAGAATTTAAGCAAAATACAGCTAGTATGTGGGATTTGAACTTACTAGGCTCGTAGTCTTTACTGATACAAGAGCACTAGAATTTATTTCAAGGACAAACTGTGTGTGTGTGTGTGTGTGTGTGTGTGTGTGTGTATGTGCCATGTCACCTCATTTCCCAAGATGGAAATGACCCCTCCAGCTCAACCTTAATGAGGGGTATAAAATGGTGTGTCTCCATCTTTGGTTAGTTCAGCATAGCAGTGGGGTGATGCCCAAAAGAAAACTTTTTAGCATCACAGCTATGGGAGAAGGTTATCCACAGAACCATTTAGTGCAGGCTGCTACCCAGAATGCACTAGCTTAATCAAAAGCTGGAAACTGCCTTCTGCCCTCTCTACCCCCACCAAGGTTCTGTCTTGTCCTAATTACTTTGATGGGATTCTACAGGCCTGGGTGTCTCTTTTCCTGCCTCAGCTGTCGGCATGATTTCATTTTGTGTTTTGCCTTGGCTAAGCCCCTGACCTGCTGTAATTATTTTCCCAAAGCGGCTGCAATCCCCATTGCATGCAGGGTAATTATCTGCAGTGAGGACAGAGTGATTTGTCAGCTTCTGACGGAGCCCTTGCCTGTCAGCTGGGTATAGGCTCAGGCTGGCATCTCTTTTTAATCAGTCATTCAGGGTTTTTTTTTGAAGGAGTGGGAAACTTCTGCAAGACCACCATCCCAGAAGAATCTGTTATGGTTATGAGTGTTGTATCTCATGGAGCAGTCCTTTATTCCTTATTCCTCCTTATAATCCTAAGATATTGGGTGGTTTTCCTATTTTGGAGACAATGTGACCATGATGGGAAATCCAGTGTCCCTAAAATCATTTCCAAAACCCTGACTCCACAGTAGTTTTTTCCAGCCCTAGGAATCTGGCTAGTGGAAGTTGAAGTTCATGAATTTTCCTTCTCCCCTCCAGCCCCATCTCACTGGGACTGGGCAAAGTTTGCTACCATTAAGCTGCCTTCTCCTATCTCTCCATTGCCTTTCATCCTTCAGGTTTAGGTCATACTTTTTTTTTTTCTGTGGTTCACCCATCACTTTTAATTTTCCAACTTTATTGCACCACATTTTCCTTTACGTGTGTGCTATGATATAAACTGGGCTATTAGGCAGTGATGTAGTAGGGAAAAAATGCAGGATGTTGGTTTTAGGGTAATTAAAGGGGTTGCTATACAAGTTTTTTTTGAATACTTTACTGGAGCTCTCTTTGGTGCCTGTAAATTCTCTATTTCATTTGTGCATATCTCATATAATTATGAGCTCTTTGAAGGCATGGACTGTGTCATTTTTCTTCTGCATATACTTCAGCACCTGACACAATGTCTTTGCATATAGTAGGTGCTTAATAAGGTGAAAGGATTTCAGACTTGGAGGGGATTTTTTAGAATGATCTGGTCTAACTCTTATTTTATTGATAAAGAAACTGCAAAACAGATAGGTTAAGTGATTTTCCCCAACTTCATCACCAGTAAGTGACAGAGTAGGCATTCCATCCCAGATCTACTTATCTGGTTTAAGAAGGATATTGATAAACTGGAAACTGTCCAGGAAAGGGTAACCAGTATGGCAAAGAGTCTTAAGTTTGTGACATATGAGGATAGGTTAAAGTAACTAAGTATATATAGGGAAGAAAAGTTTAGAGTCTAGGGGAGAAGTTTTTGAAAGGCTGTCATGTGAAGGAGGGATTGATTAGACTTATTGTTTGTCTCTAGGGGACTCAACCAAGAGCAATGAGTAGAAGTTACCAAGAACTCAGTTTAGGCTTGATGTTGGGGAAATTATGTTGGAGTTGTCCAAATAATAATAATTCTAGTTGTCCAAAAATGGAATGATTTGTCTTAAGAGGTGATGAGTTTCCCCTCCTGAGAGATCTTTAAGCAGATAGTTGGGCATATTCCATTGGTTATTCTTTTGGTCTACGTATTGAACTAGATGGATGCTGCCAATACTTAAAGTCTGTGATTCTGTGACTATGCTATTCCTGGTATCCTGGGTATATACCTCCTATTGGATTGTATGCTCACTGAGGACAAGCACTGTGTTATTTTTCACCTTCATATTCCCAAGGCTCAGCATAATGTAAAAATAAAATACACTCTAGATAAATGTCTATTGAATAACTGAATCCTCACCCAATATGCAGGCTCAATGTATTGTGATAGCGTGATTTCTGAGTTTTTCTACTGCCAGATATTAATTGAGTGACCTAAGCAACATGATACTTCAAGGAATTTAGGATTCCTCTTTGGAAATATTCCTTGGGCCTCTACCTCATTCCTACTCTAAGTGGAGAAGTGAGATGATGGTGTTTATGGCAGCTAGGGTCAGGAAGAACCTCAGATTGCCCTGTGAATACACACCTTTGATTCTTTTAGCAAAATAAATGAGTAACTTTGTACCTGTACCTTGACTTCTCTTATTACTGGGACCATGTGATAGGTACTACAAACGCTTAATTGCCAAGCATGAAGGTGAGCAGAGCTCAGGTCCAGAGCTCTTAGGAATCTTGCCTTCCACATATCCAAAGCACAGAGTTCCCACTGAGGTGTGCCGCCTGGGCCTTTCCTCTTTAATGGTCAACCCCTCCTCCCTACCCCTAGGACTGGCTTTCCATCCTTCTTCTCTTTGATGTTCCCTCCAAGTCAAGCTGTTTCTGTCTTTCTAGGGGATAATTAACTAATCTGATAAACTCATTGTATTAATGAGAAAAGGCTGTGGAAACTCTTCAGAGACCTCATTCCAGTTCCTCAACTTTGTATTTACTTCATATAGTAAGAGAGTGGCAGATTCAAAATGTGTAGTGAGGCTCCACATATGGCAGCACTTGTCATTCTGTATGTCTTGAAGGGAGGCAAAACAAACCTTTTTAGACTCTTTCCCCTCACCTTTTTCTAAGGGAGACTTTTCTGCCAGAAGGGTGTCAACTGGACAGAATTGACCTCTAACCTGTGGATGGCTGAAGTCAAACAGAGCAGGCTAGAAACAGGAGAGTCAGGAGTCAAACCAAAGTTTAACTTCAAAGTGAGGGAAATGGCTTTCAAGCAAGGATGCATGTATTGGAGCCTTGCCCTTAGTGGGGGGGGGATGCCAGACAGTGTGGGGACATCTCAATACTTAGACCAATGGTTGTGCAGGTTGCTGCAGCTCTGACAATGAGGGATCACAGCAACAAGTGATAAGTTTGATTCAAAGCAGGGCTTCATGACCAGAACATGGATTCTTGTCTGAGCTCAGAGAACACCTCTTGCTGGTCAAAGCAATACAATAGTTATATGATTTTGCTAGAGGGTGAGATCATCCAGAGATGAGTGCAAAGGATTGTTGTTATGCCAAGATGAGGGCACAGCTTGCTTGCTGGGTATTAGCTCTGGAAAACAGGGTATCTATCTTGACATTTCCCTCTTTGGGAAAAAAGGAGGGGGGTCTAAAGAACCCCTACTCTTCTGGTCAATAAAGGAAAGGCAGGTATAAGCCAAGATGCCATGAGAGGCCACTTGGGCAAGAATGAAATGTTATTCGGGGGTTAGTTCCTTGAGGGGACCAATCAAAGAAATCTGTCTCAGGTATCATTGCTAACCATTGTATACATACAGAAAATAAGCATGGGTCAAGAATATGGAGGCAGAAAACACCAACATACACTTATATCTAGACCTTGATAGGGAAGAGGATCAAAAAACTAGGATGGTATACTCTGCCCTTGTCCAGAATCTTGGGACAGCTGTCTCCTCTGGGTGACCTGCTTTTGGGTCTGTGACAAACCTTGAGATCCCTAGAGGATTCTGTCATTCAATCAGGAGCAGGGGAATTCTTCAGATGATCCAGGAGTCCACAGTCACAAGTTTGGCAGCAGTCAGAAGGACTTGGTAGGGGTTTTTAGAGAAAACACCTTTCACCAATCTTTGAATCTGAGCTTCTAGTCATTATAATATAGGTCCTCAGTTAAGAGTCTTTAAAAAACCCATAGAGATGATCCAGTTCAAGCAATGCAATAAAGTTTTTCTCACAATTCCCATAATTGAATAATTACATTAAGTCAGGTATAGATAAAATTATTTAGAGGGCTCACAATAGACTAGTTCTGAGAAGGGAGATTTACATGTCACCAAGGCAACCGAGAAAGCTTAAACATAATTAAAACCATTTTTTATTCTACGTATTCTAGTGATCCATTGTCAATATCCATTTAATCAGCACGTTTTGAGTCCCAGATTGTCTCATGTAATCACCTGGTCCCTAGGTGTTATTTAGGCTTTATTCTCCAGACATCTCTAAAAGGAGCTGTATTTCTCTGACTCCAGATCTAAGGGTTCTTAGATAATTGTGCTACTAATATCATTTAAATTGGGTTCTCTAATTTTGAAACTTCAGAGAATTTCAGTGCATATATCATTTGTTGTTTTTATCCTTACCAGTTTTATACCTGACATAAGAATCTTTTAAAAATTTATTAGGGTCCACCTGTAAAATGAACTTTTCTGCCTTTTAAAATTATCAGACAGATGACTTTGTGAGTCATTGTTGAACTGTGATCCAAAGGCTGACTTAACCCAATTAGAATCCCTCAGAGCATCCAGCTCTGATAAACACTCCCTCTCCTTTGCACTTGCTATTTTTTGTTGAATAGGACCAAATAGTAATTACTAATGCTTCATGATGGTTAATAATAACAGCTTGGATTTGTGTGCATGCCTTTAGGGTTTGTAAAGTATTTTATGTGTGTTCTCTCATTTGGTCTTCACAAGTCTGGGTCATGGGTACTATAATTATCTCCATTTTACAGATGAGGAAAACTAAGGCAGACAGAAGTTAAATGTGCTGCTTAGGACCACATAGATAGGGGATCTTTGAGTCTAGATTGAAATTGAAATCATCTTCCTGAGTCCAAATCTAGCTTCAGACACTTACTATCTATATGATCCTGGGCAAATCTCTGAACCCTGCTTGCTTCAGTTTCCTTGCCTATAAAATGAGGAGAAGGAAATGGCAAACTCCAAATGGGGTCACAAAGAGTCAATACAACTGAAAAACAACTAAACAACTTCTTGATTCCAGGGTCATTGCTCCACCTATCTGGGGTATTGCTTAACATGAACTGCTTTTGTTCATCTGCTTTGGAGAGGCATTGTGCTATCGTGGAGAGTGTTGGACTTAGATTCAGAAACATATGAATTCAAATATCATGTATGACCCTCACAAATTGTGTGAATCTGTACAAGAAACAACTCTTGAGACACAGGTTCTTCACTTGAATAACTGAAGTCTAATTAGTCCCTTCAGCATGTGAGCTCCTGGGAAGCAAGGACTGTTTTCACATTTCTTCATATCTCCGGCAGTTAAGATAATGCTATATATCATTATAATTCAGTTGATATGCTCTGTGATCCTTATATTTTCCAGTATCCATTGTTTTCCTGTAGTGATAAACTTCTTTTCATTCACATATTTATTAATTTCATTCAAATAGATATTAATTATTTCTATAATTTGTATTTTGACCCATTCGTTGGTTAGGATCTCATTGTTAAGTCTAATTTTGGGTCTGAGTTTTTTGCTTGTACTCCCTGAACTATTATTTTTATTATGTTATAATTTATAATAGATGGTTTACTATTTCTGCCCTTTTACATTTTTTCAAATATGGCAGTAAATTTTTTTATAAAAGTTCCATTTGGAACTAAGACATAAATTTATTCTTTAGCAGTCACGCTTGGAAAATGCTATAAGTATTTCAGTTTTAGTTTCTTTAGCAATTAGTTCAATTCTCTGTTTTCCCTTCTGTGTATCTTTCTGCTTGATTTGTCCAAAACTGAGAGAAGGACATTAATATCTCCTACTATTAGTGTGTCACTATATCTGTCTTCTTATAATTCAGTTGTTTTTCTTTATAAATTTGGCATTTTTAGCCTATAAGTTTGTTATTGATATTGGTTGTTACCTCAGTTTTCTTTCAACACAATTTAATTTCCTTGTTTATCTTTATATTGTGAATTTTTATTTTCTCTTTGATAGCATAATTACAACTCCTGTTTCTTGGATTTATCTTCTTGTAAAGACAACCACACCAGCATACCCAGGATGACTACTAGCACAGGTTCTTAGATCTGCTTTGCTAGAAAAGATATGCATTTAAGGGACAACAATCCTTTTTAATTACATTCAGAAAATACAGATAGAGAAAATACAGACAGAGCTTTTAACTGTCTGACCATAAGCAATACATACATCACAGATCAACAGACAGCTCTGTCTGTTACATACATACAAAGTTATCAGAGAGAGAAGCACCAACATCTGGGTTTTCAAAACTGTGGGGCTCATTAACAGCTAGCCAGATTCTCATCTGGTTCATGAAGCTCTTTCCAAAGAGTGTGCCCCAAAGAAAAATCTCACCTCAGAATATATGTAACAAAAATGGAGCTTTTGATTGTCTCAGAGTCAGTAGGCATGAAACCTACATAACTCAGCACAGCTGTGAACTATTAGGGTTCAAAGGCGATTGAACCTTCAGGTGCTCACAATTCCCAGCCTGAGCCTGGGAAACTGACCTTCAAAAAGAAAACAAAAAATAATTCCAAAATAAAAATAAAATAAATAATAAATATAAATGTAAAAAATAATAATTTGCTTGCTGTGACATTGCTGCAAGCTTGTTCCATCCTCTCATTTTTGTTTTGTGAATCTATTTGATTTTGGAGTGTATTTCTTGTAAGTAACATTTTTGTGGGGCATTGTTTCTTACCCAATTCTATGTCTTTCTTTCATTTTATTGGATTATCTAATTCATTCACATTTGAAGTTATGAGAATTAGGTTTCTATTTTCTTCCATTTGTCAATCAAAGTAGGTTGCTCTGTAGCATTTTCATCCCCAAATAATTGTAGAACATCCTTGAGAAGAAGAAGCAACATCACCAGTAGATGACAGCAGCAGCTGCTCTATTACCCCCTTCCCCTATGACAAACTTCAGACCTAGGTCTTGGGAGTCACAGAGTAGTGGGAAAGGATGGAACTTTAAAAGATAATAGTTTTGGAGGCAGTTTAGAAGGTCAGAGACAGAAGAATTCTGAAAGCATGCCAAGGTTTCTGAAAGGGGTGGAACTGAGAAGTAGTAAATCAAGCTGCTTCCTGGGACCTAGAGCTGTAAGAACTCAGGCTGCCAAAGTATACTAGCTATGGAACAACCTTCTTTTACTTTGGAACATGAGGATTTCAGGCAGTTGTTCTTTTGCCTGCTAGTATTGGAATCAGTGGGAGACTTCACTCATTGTAAGGTAGGAATGTCAAGAATGATTCTATTGTTTGAATTTTTTCTTATTTCCTAATACAATGCTTTGCAATTTAACTTATAGTTCACACAATTCACACCCTGTTTGTTGGCAGAAATTGCATTAGATGAATATTCAAGCTGAATGCTGTCCTCCACAGTGAACAGTAATGTAATTTCAGAGTAGAATGGAATATCCATTACATTTATGAACCAGTACAGATCAAATTGGTGCAAAATCTTTATGGCATCAATAGAGAAAAATAGTTATGCAGATCTTAAAAAAATGATGCAGAGCTTTAAAAAGTTACTTCCTTATATTTTAAAAAATGAGATTTTCTCCTTTAAAATATTGTTAACCCAAAGAGGCCTAAGTAGCATCCATCCATCCATCCATCCATCCATCATTGACCATCTCTCTGTCTGTCTATCATCTATCTATCTATTTATCTATCACCTTTATTTTTGCAGATACAAAGGGCATCATCACAGGATCCTTTGAAGTTTCTATGCTGCTGGAGAACTGGGATGGGGACAAGGGTATGGGCTCTAAGAATACAGCAAATGAAAGGATGAAGCATTGGCTGAATCGAAGCTGCAGTCTCCACTGTAGAATCTAGGGCTGGCCAGAGCAGGAACTGAAGGAAGGGGAAAAATCCAAGGACAGTGCTATCAGTGACCTTCACATTTTCTGACTGTTGGGAGATGAAATGACACCAGCATCCTTGCTACATGAGGGAAGGCATGACTGTGTAAGGGAGAAGTTTAGAAGGGGCAATAAAACTCAGGAAGGTCCCTTTCCTGAAATTTCTCTGCTACAGTTGACAAGACATACCCAAGATTACAACTGTTGCTAAGGGTAGAATGAGGTAAGGAGCTGGAGTGGGATGTGAGAGAGGCAGTAATGTCCTTGGAAGATATTGTTGGTATCATTTAAGTTTCCTACCCTGGAGCAAAAATTTATGATCATACCCTAGTTCAGTTATACTGATGCTTGATTTATGATGATGGGCAAATCTGATGTTATAGTGAAAAATTCAGTATGTTTAATTCATTATTATCCTGTTATACCATTTTCCAACTTAGGAGAGCTGTGGAAACTAAATGGGACCAAACTCCTTTATTCCATCTGATTGCACATGTATTTGTATAGACCTAGCAGAAACTTGATGCAATGAATCCTTCCTTCTTGAACATCTCTATTAAAAAAACAGCAAGATAAATTGCTAGTCGTAATCCCTGGGCTACACTGCATGTCCAGGAGGATAGAAATGTCATTCTCTGGATTTAAAAGTTTGACTTTTGCCAAACTTAGATTTCAACCTTGGCATTCACTTTAACAGTCCAAGGCTCTGAAAAGTCTCTGTTTCTGATTGCTGTATAGTAAGGGTCAAAACAAGGGTAGGTCATATTCTTATAGTTTCTTAGGTGAAATATGGTGATGAGATCTAGTACAGCAATCTACATCTATTTTCATCTTGCTACCACCTCATATGCTCATATTGGCTTCTCAGTCACATCCCAGGAACTCATCAGCCAACATTTGAGATGCCACTATCAACAAACAAATTTTCTGTGGTTCATCTGAGGAAGATATTAATTTATTAGGCTAATAAAACTGTTCTTTTTGCAAAAATGTCTTCAATAAAGTTATGAGTGACAATACATAAAAGAGCTAGGGAGTTTATGATGATTAAAACATACAAATGAAAGGAAAGTATTCTGACAAAGAGGCAATGGGGTATAATGGAAAACATAATAGACTTGACCTTAAATAAAAGACTTAGGTTTGAATCTCTGCCACTTACTAAGCAGTTGACCTTGGACCTATCACTCTGTCCCTCAGTTTCCAAATCTGTAAAATGTATATAATAATTTTCATTTTTCTACCCACTTTGCAGATTTTAAATCCTTTTTTGAGAAAAAATTTCAAAAAGAGAAGGTTATAGAGAACTTGAGAATTCTGAGCAAGAGATATGCTTTGCAAACTGGAAAGCTGAACCTAAAGCATTAGTAGTTATGGTAAGCCCAACCTTGTGGTGAGATAGGCTAGAAGATCCAATTCTATACATCCATGTCTGCTGCTACAATTCTTCTCAGACTTTTCCACATATATTTGCATCATCTTATGCTTCCTTTCAAATCTGTACATTTTATTCAGAGAGATCTTTGGTCATTTCTATTTTGATTTTATGTTGTTTTTTGAGGGGGCGAGGTGGTAGGGATTAAGCAGAAGAAGAATGTTGAGCTGTATTTTGCTTGCTAAAAAGTATGAAGATGAAAAGTAATAGTTTCTTTTCCTCTGCAGTCATAGGAATCACTTTTTCCATTTTCTCACCTATAGTTGAGAAAAATATCTCTGAGCTTTCCCATTGTGCGAATCTTGACAGGGGCACATTTGGGGTTACTTTTTCCGATGTGTGGATAAGACAGCAATTAATTGTTCTCACTTCCTCTAAGTTTCTCAGTATTGAAATGCTTTCTTTTTATTGAAGTCCTGTGTCCTCAACTCCTATAATAAATACACACATACCCTCTCACCTACTTTAAACCTGTCAAACCAACACTTACACAAAAATATTAGCTTGTCTCTAAGGTCCATGGAGCTAAAATTATCTCCCAGGAGAGAAGGAATTACAAACCCTGAATAAAGGCACAAAATCAAGTTATATCATGTACACACAAAGCTGAACATATGCTTAAGCAGAGTAGGCAGATGTCTATATGATAAGGCCATAGAAAGGTCCTCTTCCCCAAATACCTTCCCTAACCCCGAGGTGATTTTTGAAATGTTATGGTTAGAGTTTTATTTCATTAATTTAGGACTTTTATACCTGTTAAAACATGCATATATTTCTAGGAGCAGTTGTACTTTGGGAATTTTGTTTGTAAGCTCGTTTTACTTCCTATCACCCATATAGGTTTGTAAGTTTCTTGAGTGTTGAATTACATATTGTTTCATTTTTGTATCTTCAGCATACAGTACAATATCTTACAAATATTCAATTCAATTCAACAAATATTAAGTACTCAGTAAGTTCAATATTTACTCTAGGTGCTGAGGATATGCAGATAAAAAAATTAATGCCATCCCTGCCCTGTAGGAGTAATATAGTCTAGTGGAGGGTGAAGAGGAAAGCATCTCCATACATGATAATATAAGTTAAAATTCAACTCAACACACATGCCGAGAACAAGACACTTAGATCATAAGTATATTTCAAAAGGAAGGGATTAATTTCAAGTAGGGGAGACTGAGGATAAGATCAGAAGAGGCTTCATGGAGGGGGTAGTAGTATGCTTAAATGGATGTATTTCAATAGGTTGCAACTAGGGAAGTCTGTTCTGGTCCTGGGAGGTGGGGAGAAAGCACACATTCACAGAAGTAAGAGAGGGTGGAATGATACTAAAGAATGGCACACAGCAGTCAACTTGTATTGATTATTGATTGATTGTATTGATATTGACTAGAATAGCAATTCTCCAAATTTTTGATCTTAAGACACTTTATACTTAAATATAATTGAGGGTCTCAAAGAGCTCTTCTTTCTTGCGGGTTGCATCAAAGATGATACTTCTCATATTTGAGGTTAAAACTGACAATTTTAAAAAAATATTTATTGATTCATATAAAATGACAATTAAACTATTATATATTAACACAAATACCATATTTATAAAAATAACTGCATTTTCTAAAATGAAAAATAGTTTTTACATATTGTTTTATATATCTTTGCATATTTCTTTGATGTCTGGCTTAATAGAAGATGGCTGGATTTTTGTATCTTTTTCTGCCTCTAATATATTGCTATATATTGTTTTGCTTGAAATATATGAAGAAAATTCAGTCTGAAATATATAGTTAGAAAAGAGAGGAGTATTTTAATGTGCAAATAACATCTTATTATGAAAATATTTTTGACCTGGAGGATTCTCTGAAAGGATCCCAAAGGTCCTCACACTATGTTTATACAAGTGATGATCTAGACTCTAGACCATAAAGCTTAGGAAGAGAAATAATCTGAAAAGGAAATTGGAATCAGACTGTGGGAAGATTTTGATCGTTAGACATTTGGTTTTTTTTTTATTTTGATGGCCAATGGGAAGTTCTTTAAGTTTTCTGAGCAGAGAAATGATAAGATTGGACTGGTGAATTAGCAAAATATTTTCATTCCAGTATGACATGAATTGGAGACCTGAAGATATTGAAGGAAGGGAGATCAGTTAGGAGGCGATCATCATGGCTCAGGAAAGAAGAAATAAAAACTTGGATTAGATTGGTGACCTGGGAGTGATCAGCAGGAGACAGGTGCCACAGATGTGTATTTTAGGGGTAGAATTAATAAGACTTAGCAACAGATTAAGCTTTTGTCAGTTATTGACACCATAGTACAAAATAAATTCCAAATCTTTTCTAAGAACAAGTTCTGATAGGAAGGGAGGCAGCATGGAAGGTATTGTGTACCATTGGACTCTGTTTTACTAAGAGGTCTGAAATAAAACTAAATGTGAGAAAAGGATAAAGGAATGGAAAATCTAGGATTGAAGACACATTTCCTCTACTTCCTAACTTTGCCTAGGATCATCCCAGCCTGCACCCATGTTGGAAACATTGTTCATTGAATAACTGTAGGGAAGATAGATCTAGAAGTAGAGGGGTATTTACTAGTCATCTATCCTCCTTTCCATAGTGGGAACCTTTAGGATCAGAGAGTTGAAATAATTTGCCCAAGGTCAAGAACAAGTATGATTTACAATGAGGATTTCTAAGAATTTTTTCTAACTGCCTATTTTGGTGTGTGTAGCTATTTGTCTTTATCAGTTATCTTCCCTTTCCTCCCTCTACCTAGGAATGTTGTGGTTTTGAGTATGAAATCTGCCCCTCCCCCATGATCCTTCGTACTTTAGGGTTAAATTTGTTTCAATTCCTTCCGAAAATTTCTTCCAAAAAGACCTCCAAATTTCCCACTTTATTACTTCCACACTTCTTTCTTAGAGAAAAAGTAAACAAACATTCCCACCAACAGTACAGATGACAATTCATCTATGTTCTCACACCCTGTACAACTCAGATCTGCTATGGGCTTTCTTCTAGATCGTGATATTTTATGAACGAGCACACAGGCAGTTCAGTAGTTATCTTATTCCCCTTACCAATGGTATATAACTTTGAATTATGGTGTGGTATAGTCTCATAAATGTATGAGGGTTGCTAAGCAACTTATAAATATTATTTCATTTGATCTACATAACCATCTTGGGAGGCAGGTACTTTTATTACCTCAATTTTACAATTGGGAAACTGAGGCAGACAGTGGTTTAAGTGATTTACCCTGGGTCTGAAGTAGTATTTGATCTCAGGTCTTCCTGAATTCTAGACCCAGTATTCTATCCACTGTACCACCTAAATGCCTAGGGAATGGTAATTGGAGAATAGGCTATAACACATCACCAAGCAAGAACTGTACAAGAATACAACTTACAAAATATAAATCATGCACGTGTGTGACTCAGAAAGGAAGGTGGAGCGGTCATTAGGTAATCACAGGATTAAAATGGCATTTCCCTTACATTATCTAGGCAAACATTCTGAGCAAATATATCAAATACAAGATTCTGACCTCGGATTCTCACTAGCTGTATGACTTCGTCTGCCTCAGTTTCTTCAACTGTAAAATGAGGGTGATGGACTTGTTGGCTTCCAAATTCCCTTCAGGAGCTAAACCTATAATCATATAATTCTATAATTCTTTGGTTTTGGGGAGTGAATGATCCAATAATTAGCTCAGTATTTGGAAAACATATGATGAGAGCTCAGCAGGTGTTTGGTAATTTAGTTTGAGTATTTCAGGAACCTACTTAAGAGAACAGCATTCAAGAACTGGAAGACTTCATTTGTTTGGTATTGATAGGGAGTCATCATACACAAATGACCCATGGTCCTCACCTTGATGCTTCTCTAGGCATCCTGGATGAGGAGCAACTGCAGTAGCAGTGGGCAATTGACTAAGACCTTAACTCTTCTGGCAGCCAGGTAGAACCTAGTTGCAGCACTCCCCTCCCCCTTTCAGAATGAGTAATCAAGAATAGTCATTCTAGATACCCTTTGGTACTTTGGATAAATTAAAGATACTTTGAGCTTTGTTATTCATCAACCACTCACTATCACCCCTATGGCTAACAATTCTCCACTATCTATTTCTCTTCCTATTTCAATATTAATCAATCACAAGCCACATAGTAGAGAACTATTTGCAACTCCTACCTCCTATTCTTTCCTCTCCATCCTTTTAAATATCATGCCAACTATGTCCTTCTCCAACCTTACCCACCTCTTCCATGGTGCCTCCAGAATTCTCATTCTATAATGTACAAAATTCCTTTTGTTCTAGATTTCTTTCTTTCACACTCCCTATCTATTAGCCCTCACTGGGACCTAGCTCCCACCTGAAGACACTCCTTCCTACCCTTCTTCTTCTCTATCTTTGACTGTACCTTCATCCGCAAGCTCTGATATAGTCATCCTGGAAGAGTTAGCTCCTTGCTATCGATTGCCACTTCAAGACTCTCCCTCCAAGACTACCTCTTCCTCTCTTCCTTTAGAGTTCATGTATCAAAATGTTCTTTCCACTCAAGGTTACAGAGGTTATTTTATACTGACTTTCAGGTTATTCTGCCTCCTTTCTCAAGGAGTTTAATATCTGCCTCACTATCTTTCTCTTCTCCCCAACTCTTGTCTTTAAAGTAGGGAATGTCAAGCTCCCTAACATCTCAATTCTTCAGTTTCCCTAAGTAACTGCCACATAATTGTGTTGAGTGAGAAAATTATGATTCATATTATTGAACTTCAAATGGACTCTTACTGAAACAAGGCAATCTATTTCGACTTCCTTAATTTATTCTTCTATTTCACTCATAAAACCTTTTCCAAACTATCTCTTTTTTCTTTAAGCCTCTAGAACCTCTCCCTACTATTTCTCACTCTTCATGAGAAAATTGAGTTCATTTCATGTTAAGGATCTTAATCTCAAGATTCATTTACATCATCCTCCACTTTCTCCTCCTTTTCTTATCTCTGTCAATGAAGTAACTCCCCCTTTTTAAACCAGGATCAACTCCTTTAGATGTGCCCTTGACCCTATCCCTTCCCAGATTGCAACCCCAATTATCTCCCTCTCTAATCTTTAACCAGTTCCTGTCTATTACTTCTCTGCCATCCCCCAAATTCGATAATCTGATCATAGTCTTTTTATCATTCCTTCTTTTCTCTGTCTTGCAGCCATCAACCCTGTCATTCAACATCAACATGACCTCTAATCTTTGCAATTTTCATTTCTTTCCCAGGTTATCCATCAGCTCTCTACTGCCTATACTCTTTTCCCTTCCTTTTCTTCACCTCTTGCTAAATCACTTGTCCTATCCCTGATCATGCCTTCAAATCCCAACCTCAGACTACTACTACCATCTGCTACTTTTGCTCCTATTCATGTGTTACTGAATGGAACTAGAGAAAATCATGAAACTCTGCATACTGAATCCACTAAAATTTTATGTTACTAGTCTCAACTGGGCCCTACCTGCAGCAAGGCAATGCTTTTACACCTCCCTGCCTGATTCATTATCCCTCTCCTGACAGCAATTATTCCAGTTTTTTTCATCCTTGCTCCAGCCTTCTCTGGCACTCCATGGTCCCAACCTCTCAGCTGAGGACCTTGCCTCATACACCATGAAAAAATTCAGGCAACTTACTAAGAGCTCCCTCTTTGATGATCGCATCTCATATCACTCAGATGTCTTCTCCCACTATCTCTTCCTTAACCCTTGTCTCACACGAAGAGGTGGCCCTTTTTCTTGCTAAGGTAAATTCTTCTACCTGTACCTTCGATTCAGTTTCTATCCCATCTTCTCAATAGATTGCCTCCTCTGTCATAGTCATACTCAGTAATCCTCAATTTCTCTTATTGACTCCTTCCCTGATGCTTATAAACATGCCTATGTTTCCCCAACCTCTTAAAAATCTCCTCAATTTCTTGCTGGCTATTTATTGTCATATATCTATATTCTCCTTGGCTAACCTCCTTGAGAAGCTGCTTACACTCTCCTCTCACTTAATTGAGAACTTAGTTTCTAACTTCATTATTCAATTGAAAATGCTCTCTCTAAAGTTACCAAGATCTTAGTTACCAAATCTCATTTTCTTTTCAGGCCTCATCTTTCTTGACCTTTGAAGCCTTTGACATTGATGATCACTCTCTTTTCCTAGGTTGTCTCTTCTTCCTAGGTTTTTGTGGTACTTCTCTTTCTTTTAGGTCTTCTCTCTGCTTGACCACTCTTTCTCAGTCTATTTTGCTGAATCTTTATCCAGATCACACCCAGTAACTATGGATGTCTCCCAAGCCTCTCTCCTGGATGCTATTCTCTTTTTCCTTTATACTATTTTGCTTGGTGATCTCATCAGCTTCCATAAGTTCAATGATCGTTTTTAGGGATAGGATTTCTAGTTCTACACAAAGCCTCAGTCTTTCTTGAGCTAGTCTTATATCACCAACTGTCTACTGGACTTATCAAACTGAATGTTCTGTAGACATCCCAAACTCAATTAACAAAGCTCTGCTTTCTTATCCTTCCCCCAAGAAAGAACAAAAGAAAAATAAAAGCTGTTAAAAAAAAAACAGGTATAATCAAGTAAAACAAATTTCTGCACAGAGCATGCCCCAAAAATTTTTGTCATTTTGCATTCTGAGTCTTTCACCTCTTTATCAGGAGTAGGGTGGCATGATTCATCCTTAGTCCTCTGGAATTGTGGTTGGCCTTTATGATCGTTATGTCATCACTACTGATAAAAGCTCTTAGTTGTTTTTTAAGTTGTTTATCTTTGCCATATTGTGGTAATTGCATAAATGATTTTCCTGGTTCTGCTTACTTCATTCCACATCATACAAGTTCATACAAGTTTACCAGATTTCACTGAAACCATCTCCATTATTTTTTTGAGTACAATAGTGTACTACCATATTTATATATCATAATTTGTTCATCCATTCCCCAATTTATCAGCATTCCCTCAGATTTCCATTCTTTGCAGCCTCAAAAAAGAGTTGCAAATATTTTTATATATCCTTAGTTATAGTTAGTTTTGCTTAGGACTAGTCCTTCCCTTAATCTGTTGTCCCTCTAATTCCTCTTTCCCTCTTTGTCCCTTTCCTTCATATTTCTCTTTTGAGTGAAATGAACTTCTGCACTCAATTCTCTCTCTCTTTCAACATATGTATGTTTGTGTGTATGTATCCTTTCCTCCTTTGATTCATTCAGATAGTAGTGAGGTTGAACTGTCATCTGCTCCCCCAACCCCTTCCTCTTTGTTTATATAGATGTCTAATTGTACATTCAAATTATGTGAGATAATTTTCTTAACCTTCCTTCCTTACCTCCTGTACTTTTCTTCCTCTCATTTTCCATTCTCCTCTTAAGATAATCAAGATATACCAGAACCACTCCCAGGTTTAGTATAATTAGACTCCCTCTAGGACCACTGATGGTGTTAAAATTCAGAGGGGACACATGTATCATCTCCCCACATTGTAATATCAGCAATGTATTCTTTCTTAGCCCCTTATCATTTTCATTCGTGTTGAGCTATTTATGTTTCTCTTAACTCTTGTGCTTGAACTTCAAAGTTTCTATGTCACTATGGTCCTTTCATCATGTATGCTTGAAGTTTCTTTATTTCACTAGAGGTCCATTTGTTCCCTTTTAGTATCATACTTAGTGTTTCTGGCTAAGTTATTCTTGGCTATGAGCCTATATCCTTTGCTTTTTGGAATATTGTATTCTAAGTGCTCTAGTCCTTTATATTGATGGCCACTAAATAGTGTATTCCAGACTGTGGTACCTTAGTTCTTGAATTCTAGGTTTATGGCTGTTTGTGATATTTTTTTTTGACCTGGAAGCTACAGATTTTTAGCTATGATGTTCCTGAGAGTTTTCACTTGGGAGAATCTTTCAGGAAGTGACCATTGTTGGCTAATCTCTTTATTTCCACTTATCTTTCTGGTTCTAAGAGACATGAGTGGTTTCCTTTTAAGATCTATTGAAATATGATGTCAAGGCTCTTTATATTTTTAGTTAGAGCATATGTCCCAACAATTCTTAACTTTTTCCTTCTCAGCTCTGTTTCCAGGGTTTTGCTGTTAATTCCCTTTCTAATTCTTTTTTCCATAGCTCTCATTTCTTTTCCATTTTTTCCCTCAAGTGCTCCCATTTTAAGTAGAAAAACATGTTTGACTCAAAACAATACAAAACTAAATGCTTCCTTCATCTTTTCCAGGATTGTAGCTGAGTTTATGCTCAAGCTGGTTTTCTCTGAGACTTTCCTTGTTATTCTTGAGTCATTCTCTTCTTCTTCTTCTGGTTGGAGCTTCCTTGCTAACTTACCTACTCTTTATAGTGGGATTCTGTTTATTTGCTCATCCTTCCAGCCTACTTCCTGCTTTTGGGACTTGTTCACTCCCTCATTACTGTTAAGCATAACACTGCCTCCCTGTTACCTGGGCCTGAAATCTCAGTGTCATTCTCAGCTCCTCACTCCACTTACCAATCAGTTGTCAAATCTTGTTCCCACTTTCACCAACATCCCTCATATATATCCCCTTCTCTCTATTTATACCGTCACAACCTTGGTGAAGACCCTCATAGCCTTTTATCTGGACTATTGAAATAGCTTTTTAGTTGATAAACCTGCTTCAAGTCTCTCCCCACTCCAATCCATACTCAGCTGCCAAAGTAATTTTCTTTAAACACAGATCTGATCATGTCACCCACCCCTACTTAATAAACTCTTGTGGCACTAACACACTACCATCCTCCACTGCCTCCTCTTCATCAATGAACATCAGTGATTCCCTGTTACCTCTGGGATCAAATAGAAAATGTTTGTTATGTAAAGCTTTTTCACAATCTAGACCCTTCTTACCTTACCAATTTTCTTTACTTCACTTCAGGTACTCTAAAATCCAGGGATATTGACCCTCTTGCTGTTCCTAACACACTATAAGTCATTTCTCAACTCCAGGACCTTTCACCGGTCATCCTCCAAGTCTATAACACTCTTCCTTTTTACATCTACTTCCTGGTTTCCCTGACTTCCTACAAAATTCAAATCACAGCCTTCCTTCTACAGGAGCACTGTTTTGGTTTCTCTATCTTTTCTCCTTCCATCCTCCTTCTAAGATCACTTTCCATTTATAGTCTATATATTCTATGTGTCCACTTATTTGTTTGTTGCCTCCCCATTAGAAAGTGAGCTCCTTGAGCATAGGGACTGTGTTTTTACCATTCTTTGTATGGATCAGTCATTTCTTTTTGTGCGTGATCTCATTTGAGGTCTTCTTGACAAAGATACTGGAGTGGTCTGCCGTTTCCCTTTCCAGTTCATTTTACAGATGAGGAAACCAAGGCAAACAGTATGGAGTGATGTGCCCAGGATCACACAACTAGTACAGTGACTGAGGCTGGATTTGAACTTGGCTCTTCCTGAAACCAGACCCCCTAGCTGCTTGTTTTGTTTTGTAAATCCATTGCTTAGCACCTAATAATTGATCAATTAACATTGATAGTTACAAAACAATAACTATCATTTATATAATGCAATAAAGTTTTCAAAGAACTTTACAAATATTATCTCATCCCCTCCACAATAGCCTTGGGAAGTGTGACTCTTATTGCCCCCATTTTACAGATGAAGGCGCTAAGGCAGATCATGGTTAAGTGATTTTTCCAAAGTATATAATTGTATAGGTTATACTCGCTTTTCCTTTACCCCATATAATACAAGCTTTTGAAAGCAGGATTTTTTTTGGTTTTTGTTTCTTAAATGGCTATCATAGTCCCTGACATACAGTAGGCACTCAAAAATGATTATTGATTTATTTTTTAAAAAGTAAATGAATTACACGTCATTTTCTTCTTAAACTGAACTTAGTTTATTTTTTTCCTTGATGACATGGTTATCATTATGAAAATCAATTCTAAAACTGTGCATATAGTGGTTCCCTGGGGCAAGAGTTAAGTATTAGAATGTTTGTCCCTTGCACTAAATGACCCCCGACTGTTGTGCTGTTTGAGCTGTCTCCTCTTCCCCCTTTCACCCACAGTTTGGTGTAATGGAAAGAACATCAGATTTGAAGTTAGAAGAGTTCAAATCTAGACTCTGTCATTTACTAGTTGTATGATTTTGGACAAGTGAATACCACTCTCTGGACCAGAGATTTCCCATCTGTAAAATGATGGGGTTGGAGTCAATGACCTCTGTACTCCTTCCTAGCTTTAAATGTATTGTACTATGGTGCTTGTCAGACCTTGGCAACCCTTGTGCATTCCTAGTGAGTCATATGGGACGAATTACTATACCAGAAGGAACCTAGAAAGCTTTGCAAAGCATTACAAACTCCCTAGAGATTAGGGAGTCATCAGGGCTGCAGAGAGAACAGTTTCTCCTTGTCTCTTAAATCTCCTGCCTCAATTCAGAACCCATTCCCCATGGCAAGTGTTCTGGCAGAGCTTTCTTCAACAAAAATGCCATTATCCCTTCTGCCGTTGGCTTCTCCCTAGGTTTCCTCCTTCAAGCATTTGTAACCAATCAGACTGAGGAACCAGGTTCAGTGATAGCCTTACACCTGCCCAAGAGTGTGGTCATTTTCAGGGCTGTCTTGGGACACTTCCTTCTTTTACAAAATATGCTCCTCAGGGCAGGAAGGAAAGTGTCTTTTGTTTTCTTAAGGGTAAAACAAACCCCATTCCAAAGGAATGTGCAGTTATCTGGAGATTACTGTTTACATTTCCCAGGTAATGCCTGTTTTTCATTAACTGCTCCTTAGGAGGCCCAGATAATATGCAACACACTTGCACCTGTCCTAAATATTCACCTAAGGAACAAACCAAAGGCTCTTGATTATAGAGGTCCCACCTTCTCAGTAGGCCAAGGGGGGGACCAGGTACCACCTGCAAATAATCATCCTTCTCTGTTCCAAATGGATCTAATTCTGCCCTTATGGGAGCCTGGAGGAAGGGGGGCGGGGGGGGGGGGGGCTGCAGGCAAGGGAATCTGGGAGGTGAGGGAGCAGCAGCTTCAGTACAGAGGGAATCCATTAATAAAACATCAAAGGCTGGTGCCTTTAGAGGAGGCAAAGCTGGATATTTTATTCATGATTGTATTTTGAAGGGGCTTGCTCATGACTCACAAATTATTCATGGGCTCCTTTCTATTTTTAAATGCAAAATTACGAGGGTGTTTAAATGGGCGGAAGTCCTCTGCTCTCCCCATGCATGGCATGGCACCACCATGTGCTATTTTGGGGGATGCCTGCCCCATTTCAGGTACAATGCCAGTTTTTAGATGCTGAGTGGAAGAGGGATGGGTATGGTGCCATAAACATCCCTGACATCACTGTACTCACTCTTCCCCTAAAAGGACAGGCATCTTCCAGTGAATGGGAATATGGTCTCCTCTTCTTGCCACCTCCTGAGATTTCCTCTCTGGACCAATCAGCAGCCTCCTTTTCCCCTTCAGGCTCCATGGAGTCCCCTTTGCTTCCTGCCCCAGCAGGCCTACTGACTCAGATCCCATCTGGAGGGCCCAGCAGGAGCAGGTTCTATGGTAAACCCTTAACCCCAACCTTCCTGCCAATGCTCTCTTTCCTTCTCCCTCTCTTATCTCTATCTTGGACCACCCATCTCTCATCTCTATTTTTACCAGGGAGAACCCAGAGTCCCTATTCTATTCTAGTCTTTTGGCTCATAATCCCTTTTTCCCTTCCAGTCCTTAACTCCCTTGCTTGGTAGCCATGGCTACTCATACCACTTGGATGAATAGGGAGTCAATGATATCCTTCTATATAATCCTTGCAGAAAGATGGCAGACTACCAGACCTTACCATTGTCACTTTATCTTAAAGAACACCGTGCCTCACCATCTTCCCTGTTACTATAACCTTCAGATCTCCAGATATGTACTGCCAATGTACTCTAAGGACCCTTTGTACTTGCCATCCTCTGTGAAACTTCCTCTCTTAGGACCACTGGGCCCTTCCATTCACCTTTCAACTGAACCATCCTATGTGTGTTCTTTCACAAACTCCTTGAGAGCAGGGACTGTCTTGTTTTCTGCCTGCATCCCGAGGGCTTGGCACAGTGAGTGGCACCTAGTAATGAATGATGAAGCCATTCATTCATTCACTCATTCAGGTTCTAAACTTTCCTGATTTTTTTCAGATGGCTCAGCAGGACCCTGGGGAATTTTAAGACTGAAGATTATTTTTTCTTTGAGGGGGTCATGTGCAATATTGCTGGGCTCTCTTTCACCACAAAGAAAGGGACCTGGTGAAAGGTGGAAGGGCTTTCCAAACTGACAATATTACTAAAGCAGCAATTTGTGACCTGGGCTTACTCTTGGTCCTATCCCAGGAGTCTGGAAGGAAGGTTAGAAAGGAGAAAGCAGGCACCTCAGACAACTGGATTCTGAGTGGGAGGAGAGGCCTCAGCCTATATATTTGCTTCTCCTTCTTCAGGAAAGGGTCGTTATTGTTGTTTTTAGACAGTTAAAGGACAACAGGCAAATCAATCAACTGCCAAGACCTGCCCCAGGGCCATTTTATAGGAACCAGCATTTATTCCTTCGTATGGTTGTAACTTCAGTGAACCAGCCAGTCCTATAAAGGATTTGGTTCAGAATTACCATGGCTTGTTTGTTGCCAGTATAGCCTAGGTATTCAGGGGGAAAATTTTCCCCAAGGGATTATATTTAAGCTGGTTGATGTCCCTGAGGCCATATGTCTCCTACCACATAGGCTGGCTTCTGGGTGTTATCTTAGGGGGATAAGTCTGTATGATACATTATATTAATTATTTTCTCAATACTGTACAATGTAAGTTCCTTGAAGACTGCCCAACACAGTGGTTGGCTGATAGTAGATGCATAAGGATTATTGTTTACTAATTGCAAATTCCTGGAATGGGAAGGACCATGTCAATGAATCAAAAAATATTTTTAAGTACCTACTGTGTATCGAGCACTGTGCTAAGTGCTGGGGATACAAATATGAAAAAGAAAGATAGTCCCTATCCTCAGGGATTGCAATTTAATGGGGGGAGGGGAAGAGGACACAAAAAAAGGAAACTGAAAAGGCAGAGGGGAAGTAATTCAACAAGGGAACATCATGGCATGCAATCCAAAGGAGTGCATGCAGGCGACATATGAAGTGATGGATGCCCTAGACGCCCCCTTTAAATGGAACTTTGGAGGAAGCTCTTCCTTTATTCCTCCACTCAGAAGGGAAGAAGGTGCTGGGGGTACTGTTGAAGCATGAATACCAAAAGTGATGAAATCTTGCAAGATGATGAAGTTTTTAGGAGCATGATTGAGGAGTCAGGGATGCTTCATTTATCCCCGTGGCCCTCAGAGTACTCATCACATAGTAGGAAGCAAAATAGTATGGTGGAAAGAGTATTGACTCTGGAGTTGGAGGAATTGGCTTCAAATCTCCCCTGATATTGCCCTGCTACCATAGACAAATCACTTAATGACCTTGGGTTTCAGTTTCCTCAACTGTAAAAAGAAAATAGAAAGATAAGATGGTCTCTACAATCCCATCCAGGTCTTTGATTCTTAATAAATGTTTATTGATGAAAATTAAATTGATTTTCTTAAGTCAGATGCAAGACCATTCTCATGGCTCTCAAAGTTATCCTTCACTTATGACCTTTCTGAAGGTGACGCCTGCCCTGAGATGGGGAGGGGCTAGAATGGCTGTTTAACTCAGGCATGGAATGTCTTCTTCAGAGTCCACGAAGTGCCGTAGGGAAATCTCAGGCACCTGGATTGAACCAGAATTCCTATGACTTGAATTCTATGTATGTTTTAAGGGAACAGGAATAATGTTCAGGACTACAAAGTTCCTCTGATTTCTGTACTGACACATCATAGAGTGATAGGCAGCACATTTTAGGAAGTGTATTGACAAGCTAGAGAGGGTTCAGGGCTGGGCCAATACACTCTTGAATTCAAACCAAAGGAAAGTCATTGGAAAGAGCTGTGGATATTTAGCCTAGAAAAGAGAAGATATGGGATTATGATAGCAGTTTCCAAGTATTTCCAAGGCTATTGCTTTGGTGATTATGGAGAAATGAGTGAGGCTGAGGTATAAACAGGAGAGAGGAAAGAAAATCAGGAAGCATGTGGGTATGGCCACCAAAGACTGTCTTTTCTTTGATGGTGTGTACAGCTCAAATTAGAG
The DNA here is from genome assembly GCA_028658325.1 of Potorous gilbertii. NCBI lineage: Eukaryota > Metazoa > Chordata > Mammalia > Diprotodontia > Potoroidae > Potorous > Potorous gilbertii. The sequence continues at coordinate 44,700 of JAQQSK010003399.1, forward strand.
CTACAGAATGCTACAGAAAGAAAATATTGTTAACCATTAGAGTGTTGTCAAAGGAGAATGAGCTGCTTCTCAGGGTGGTGGACTCCATCTTCCTAGTGGTCTTCAGGGGTGGGTTGGTCAAGTGTGGGTTTAACTAGACAGCCCTTGGGGATACTGGTCTACTGGACTACACTGTGACTGGACTGGACTACAAGTGTGAAGGCCTTGTGTGCAAAAGAATCCAATTCCTTCAGTTTAAACCAGAGGGCAGAGTTTGGGTAGAAATTGTTGCTCTGTCAGGTCTGACAGCTGATGACCCCATCTGGGGTTTTCTTGGCAAAGATACTTGATTGGTTTACTACTTTCTGGAAGCTGAAGCAAACAAGGTTAAGAGACTTGCCCATGATCACACAGCTAGTGAGTGTCTGAGGTCAGATTTGAACTCAGGAATCTTCCTGACTCCATGCTCTGTGTTCCATCCACTGAGACACCAAACCACCAAGGAGTTACAAAGCACCAAATTTAGGCTTGATTTCAGGAAAAAAATCAATAACAATTCCTTCTTAATTATCAAAACTGTATTAAAGTAGAAATGTTTTCTTTTCAGGAGGTAGAGAATTCTCTCTCACTGGAAGTCTTTAAGCAAAGGCTGGATGATTATTTAGTTATATTGTAAGAGGGGACTTTTGCCCTGGTAGAGAGTAGACTAGATGGTCACACAAGTCCCTTCCTGCTCTGCATTGCTATTATTTTGTAATCTCATACTATTCTCTTGTATGCGGACTCTGGGCAACCAGGTGGCAGAGTGCATAGAGTACCAAGTCTGGAGTCAGGAAGATTCAACTTCCTGACTTCAAATTCAGCCTCAGATACTTAACTAGTTGTGTGACCCTGGGCAAGTCACTTAACTCTGTTTGCTTCAGTTTCCTTATCTGTAAAATGAGCTGGAGAAAGAAATAGCAAACCATTCCTTTCTTCCTTCTTTCTCTCCTTCCTTCATCCCTTCCTTCTCTCTCTCCTTACTTTCCTCTGCTTCATCTTCTCTTCTCTTTTATTTCTTTATTCATCCCTTTGTTCCCTTCTTTCCTTCCTTCTTCCTTTCTTCCCCTTCATGCTCCCCAGAGCCAGGTTGTGGTCATTGGTTGTCTTCCTGGTCTTACTGGATTGCTCTGCTGTATTTCCCTGCCTTGACCAGGCAGCAAAGGGGTTAACAAAGGCTAATAAGAATTTCCTTGCTCACAGCATCTGAAGTCCACCCACCCAAATTCACAGGCAGACAATATTTCATTCATCACCAGAGGAAGAAGCAGAAAGTGCTTCTCCCTAGCTCCTGTCTCTGCTCGCTGATGTCACCCCTTGCTCTTGGTGATTTGGGCTCTGTGCCCATTACAGAGTTGCAATCCAGCCCCTCTGACCTAATAAACATTTTAATAATGCTGGAATGCTCCAGGATTGCCAGTCAGCCTGTTGACACTGAGTGGCCTATTGCTTTGGGGATTGTGGAGACATGAGTGAGGCTGAGGTAGGAACAGGAGAGAGGAAAGAAAATCAGGAAGCATGTGGGTATGGCCACCAAAGATTGCCTTTTCTTTGTAGCGTGTACAGGTCAAATCAGAACCACTGGACTACAAATTTTTGTAGAACAGAGATCTTGTCTTACTCCACTTTGTATTCCACACAGAACTTTGCAAATGGTGGGCAAGTAAAAATGCTTGCTGAATTGAATGGAACACTGGACTGTTAGTCATCCTGGAGCTGCCCCTGATGGAGCTGGATCTCTGTCCAGGCCTGGGTCAACCATTAACCTTTCAGATATCCGCTATGTCTGATTAGCAGGTGAGATTGTTGCTTCCTTGAGTTTTTTACCCTCCCAGCCATCACAGATACCTGCCATACTTGTCCTTGAACAGCTTTCATGCCAGGAAGGTCAAACACATATTTAGTTCCCTAAGAATCACAGAGTAGCAGAGCTGGAAAGTATCCCCAGTGTCTAGTTGAACCCACACTTGACCAACCCACCCCTGAAGACCACTAGGGAGATGGAGTCCACCACCCTGAGAAGCAGCTCATTCTCCTTTGACAACACTGTAATGGTTAACGATATTTTCTTTCTGTAGCAGGGCTTTGATACATGCCTGGACCATCAAAGTTAGAGGCATCCACATGGGAGATACCAAGAACCTACTTCTGGGAGAAGACATCTTGTTGGCCTGCCACACAGATAGGAGCAGCTTCTTTCCATGGGTGGCATAGCTAGAACTGGCTGCTTCTTTAAACAGCCAGGCTGGGGCAGTCTCTCTCTCTCTCTTTCCAGTGGTGTCCAGGAGCGATGGTCTCATTTACCCAAAAGCATGATCACCATGCAGTAAACTGAGGAGAGGAAGAGGTACCTTCTATAGGCTTAGGGTTTTAGTCTATTTTACTTTGTCTTTTCCAGTTGTAGGTGCAGGGTTCTCAGATATGGAAGTTCAAACAATGCTGAACTCAGAGCCCAGAATTCCAGGCTGGAGGCTGCAAGTAGTCCAGGGGGAAAGCCCTGAGAGCTTAGGGTACTGGGAAATAAACCTAGAGGAGCTTTGGACTTGGGGCTTGGTAGGATTAAAGCTATTCAGGAACTGACATAAACTATAATCCTGATCCCCTCCCCACCTCAGAGACGGTGGGTAGAGAGGCTCACTTTCCTATATGTTGCTATACCTTTCAAATAAATATTTCTTTGTAAAAACTAATCAGACTTTTAAATGACTCAATGGAATTGCGATGCTTTGGCTCCTAAAATGAGGGGAGCACAATCAATAGGAACTTGAACCAGTGGCAATGATGGGAACTTCACCCCCACCCTCAACCCCTTTAAGGATACTGGAGAACCCAAGAGGAGGGGTAAAATGTAACACTACCAAGGACCAGAGGATCATTGGTAGACTCATACTAAGTCTAATCCATCCAGTTGCCTCATTGAAACTTCTGTCCATTCTACTTCTTTCCATCTACAGCCAAGAACAAGCATCATCCATGGAATGCCAGGACTCCCAACTCTACTCTTACAACTTTTCCTTGGCACCCAATTTCCCACCCTTGGCAGCATTCTCTGCCCTGCATGAAGCCTAATTTTCCTCATTAGTGCCCCCCTCTCCAGGACCACTGTTTTAGGAAGAGTCCTAGTCAGACTTCCATTCACCCCTTCAACCCATGCCTTAGTGCACTCTCAGGACTTCTCCTTGTAGAGTTTTGTGCCTATCAATTCCCTCATACCTTCAAGATTCCCTTTATATATTGTTTTTCCTCTTTAAAATAGAAAATGCTTTCTTTGTTTCTATTTGTGTCACCAGTATTTAGCATAGCACTTGGCACATATATAGTAAATGCTTAATAAATGTTCTCCCTGTCTGTCTCTCTGTCTCTGTTTCTCTCTCTCTCCTTAAAATATCCGAAGACAGCAAGTGTATCAATAAAGACTTGTTGATTGCTTGATAAGGAATATTTCAGGCACAGTCCGTACTTTCATGGCATGGACTTTCATAGTATTTAGCTTATGTATTTATTTAGCACCTGGAAAGACCAAGGTGCTACTGCTACTGATTTAAGTAGGGGTGTTTAGGTAGTGGACCATGTTTCCCTAGGTCTCAAAGAGGGACTTAATGCCTAGAATCCTTCTCCCTATTTGTGAAAGTCTAAGACTTCCCACTGATGTAAACTTTAAGGTTTATAAAGAGTTTTCTTCACATCTCCTATTTCTGTGCCTTCCCAAGGTGTCCCTAGGCCAAAAGTTCCTTTCAGAGGATTTTCATGGTCCCTCCAGCTGTTAGTGCCACCGCCCCATAAACACCACATGTAGTTGACTTATCTGTGTAGATCCATTTCCATCCACTAGATTCTAAGCTTCTGGGTGGCAAGGACTACTTTGCTTTGCTTTTGATTCTGGGAGCTTGGTTTAGTTCTTGGCACCCAGTAGACATTTCATGGATGCCTATTGAGTTGGCTTACCAGCTCTCTGAAGCAGATAGAGCAAACCCTATTATTCTCCCTTCATAGATGAGCTCATAAATAATTTGTCTGAGGTCATAGGTCAAAGTCAGGATTCAAAGTCACGTCTCTTCTGGTTCCAAATCCAATGTTCTTTCTATTCTACCAGGCTGACTCAGTCACAGAAGTGGAAAATGACCATAGGCTAAGGGAATCCTCCACTGACATCCAGATGTCAATTCTGTGCACACAGATACCCCATTCAGAGCTGGGGGCATTGCTCACTGGAGCCATGAGAAGGAGGCAGCTGGTGATCAGATGACTGGTCACCACTGGAAGCTGGGGAGTCACATTTCAGCAGAAGACATGAGGCACAGACCTCAGAGATAAACAAGCAGACCTTTCACTGCAGTGAGCCTGGGTCCACTTGTTGCTCCCAGGGCAGGGGAGGGAGCTGGGAAGAAAAGGAAGGAAGCATTTAATAGGTGCCTCCTATGTGCTGTATTAAGTGCTGAGGATTGAAATACAAGCAGGAAGAAAGACTGTCTCGGTTCTCACAGAGCTTATATTCTAGGGGGGGAAATACACAGAAGCTTAAAAAATTGGGAAAGCCTGTAGAAAGTCAGGTACAGGACCGGGAGGGTAATGGAGGATAAAAATTGGGTGCAAGCTATTCCTTAGCCCCAGCATCTTTAAGGATTGGAGTGGGGTCATCTTGTGCTATTTCATCAGCCCTCCTGAGTTCTTTGCTTACCATCTGACTATCTCTATTTCTGATGCTTAAAGCAAGCAGGATGCTTAATGCCTGCTGGAGGCACCAAGGTGATTCTCTAAACCAGGCCTTCTAACTTAGCTAGCTGAAGGAGAGGGACTGGAGCAGAAGGAGACGTTGGATACAATCCCTTGGTAAGCTGAGGCCTGCCCACTCTTCTCTGGGAGTAAGCAGCTCACCCTGATGGGCTGGGAGTTGCACAGCTGTTGTTGAAGTGGGTGGCAGCTGCACATGTCTAAAATTGCTGCAATATTAGTGTATCACTAACCAAATATTCAACAGAGTCGGATCCAGGATCAGCCACAACCCCACAGGCAGCCTAGTTAGAGACCACCTGACTTCTTAGCCACTAAGGGCACTGTCAAGAGAAAAGAATTTCTCTGAAAGGAAAGCAGTTTTCCAGTCCCACTGAAGTCTTCCAGAATGGAAAATGTGGTAGAGATAACTACAGTCAATCCGGCTGATTGCCCACTTTGGGAGTTACCAGTCTTTGTGTTTTCTTCTGCTGTTTAGCATTTTCTCTGCTTATTAGTATCTGGAGAGGGTGGAAGGAAGGGGGAAACTATAGTAGAAACTCAGCCCTGTCACCTTGGCAGCCCTGACGCCATTGTCCAAATGAAGATCTTAGAATACTAATATAAATCCCTTCCGCTGGTATCAGAATCTATTTGAACTTTTCATGCTAACAGTGGCTCATCAACAAAAACTAATTATTCTAAACACAGTAAAAATCCTTCATAAGGAAGCCTGCTAGGCTTTGACTTGAGATGTATTGCTCTAATAATTGTGAAGGTGTTTGGACTGAGCACTGGACCTGGGAGTTGGGAAGACCCAAGATGAAATCTGGCCTTAGACATTTACTGAAGGGGCGGCCAGATGGAGCCATAGTGCACAGAGTGCCGAGCCTTGAGTAAAGAAGACCCCAGAGTTTAAATGTGGCCTTAGACACTTGTTAGATGTGTGACCATGGGCAAGTCACTTAACCTATGTCTGCTCAGCTGCCTCAATTGGAAAATGGATATAATAGTAGTAGCCACATCACACGGTTATTGGGAGGATCATAGGAGATAATATTTGTAAAGTTCTTCACACACACACAATATCCGGCACATAGTGGGCACTAAAAAAATGCTTATTTCCTTATTCCCCTCCCAACTTCTGCAGCTGCATGACTGGGCAAGTCATTCAAACTTTGTTTGCCTCAGTTTCCTCATTTGTGAAACAGGGATAATTATAGCACCTCTCCCCCAAGAATTTTGTGATGACAAAATGAGATATTTGTAAAGTGCTTTACAAACTTTAATGTACTATATAAATGCTATTGTTATTTCTTCTACTCACCTTTGGAATTCCTCATTTTACGCTGGGTGTATTTTCTCTCAATACCTTCCCTCTGGCTCATTTTCTTTGTCTTTACTCATGTGGTACATTTAAAAATATACTGCTACTACTGCTGCTGCTGCCGCTGCTGCTGCTACTGTTACCACTATTGTTGCTACTATGGCTACTATTGCTACTAGTCCACTAGTACCATCATCACTAATATTGCCGCTATTGTCTCTGCTACTGCTATCACCACACCACCACCACCAACACCACTACCACTACTACTACTATAGCTGCTGCTACTAGTACTACTTCTAACACCACCACCACTACTATACTGCTACTACTATTACTAGCTAGCTAGCTACTTAGCTCTATCCACTGGGAAAATTGTTGTTTACTCTTATCGCAGAGAAGATGAAGAGGTATAGATCAGACGAGTGGTGTCAAACTCGAGTAGAAATAGAGCCTTGTCAGCTGCACGTTGTCATCTTCAAATGAATATCTCATCTATGTAGTATTGTATTTTTGTTTATTTTGTTTAACGTTCCTCAGTTACATTGTAATCTGGTTCCGGTATAAGTCAGGAATTTTGTAGCCTCTTGCAGCCCTCATGCTGTGTGATAGATACCTCTGGACTAAACAATAATAAAATTAAACAGATGCAGACCTGGTTGGAGAGGTGTTGGGCGGAAGAGGCTTCTGTTTCAGTATCAATGGGGCAGGAAGTCTTTAGTGGAATATCCCATGATCTTGGCTCTAATGTTGAACCTTTTTATCATAGGTGTTTGTCCTTTGTGGCTGAAGAAGACCATGCCATCAGAGAAATAATGACATGACTTGCACTTGATGTTGTTTTGAGTGAGGGAGGGCTGTGCAGGTCACCAGCCTCACTTCTCCTCCAGAGCCACCTGAATCCAGCAACCAGATATTTGTCAGGATGACTGGAGATGACCCAGGATGAGGCAATTGGGGTTAAGTGACTTGCCTAAGGTCACACAGCTAGTGAGTGTCAAGTGTCTGAGGTGAGGTTTGAACTCAGGTTCTCCTGACTCCTGCACTGGTGCTCTATCCACTGTACCATCTAGCTGCCCCAACATTTTTATCAATGACTTAGATAAGGGCATCCACCAAATTTTCAGGTGACACAAAGCTAGAGAGTGTAGCTAATATATTGGGGAGTAGGGTCAAAATCCCTGAAAGGTATTGATAGGCTGTGGACTGAAACAAAGATGAAATGCACTAGGGATGAATGTGAGGTCATGCTTAGGTAAAAAAGATCAGCAGCATCACATGTACAATGGGGAGAGTCATAGATAGACAGTAGTTGTTCTGAAAAGGGTCTGGATGGTTTCATGGATTCCTTATGAGTCAGCAGCACCAGTGGGAAACAAAAAAAATGGCTAATGGGACCTTGATCTTGAGCTGCATTAAAAGGCACAGCTTCTAGGTATAGGTAGGCTAGAGTCCCACTATGCTCTGCCCTCATGTAGACCTCATCTGGAGTATGATGGTCAATTCTAGGCACTGACAAGCTGGAAAGTGTTCAGGGAAGGAAAACAGGATGGTGGAGGGCCTTGAGTCTATGTCATATAAGGAATTATTGAAAGAACCAAGGGTATTTACTTTGAAGAAAAGTAGTGGGAACATGTTAGTTGTCCTTAAGTATTTGAAGGGCTATCATATAGCAAAGAGATTAAGTTCTATCTAATCCCAGAGAGTGGGATCCGTAGCATTAGGGAGAAGTTATAAAGAGGTCAGAGTGGGGTAGATATCAATAGCAAACTTATTCAAGTTGTTCCAAAATGGAACATGCTATTCTGAGGACTGGTGAGATCCCCCTCCTTGCAGAAGGTCCCTTACAGATCCATATTTCTGTGATTCTGTGCTTTCAGCCATCTTCCTCTGTCCTCCCAGTGGTTTCCTTGAATTTACCTTGGAGTCCTAAGTTAGGTTACCTCTGAGGCTGGCCATAGGGACTGCCCTGAGAAGTGAGAAGGCTGCATTATTCATATTTTTACGGACTTTTGTTTGGGAACATTTTTCTCAGGGGAAAATGAAATCCCTTTAGAAGAATGGAGAAATGGAGAAACCACAGTTCAGCACCACTTTTATAAATCTGGGTCTTTGCCTACATGAGCAGCTAAAATTCACAGCCTTACCTGCCATTCCAAGCTGGTTTTTTAAACCTTTTATCCTTCACTTTCTATTTCATTCCTCACACCTGCATATGGCACTTTTGTTCTTCTAACTTGTAACACCTCTTTATCCGCTGAAGCAAACACAAACTCAGTGGGTCAGAAAAGGAGACAGGATACTAGTATCTGAAATACAGCAACACCCTATTCCCTTTCAACCCTGTCTGCTCTATGTTCACAAGTGTTGCTCGTAATTTTGGTAGTAAGGGCAAACATACAATGTATTTGGAACCAAGCAGCTGAAATGTGTGTAGGGATTGGGGGTTGGGTGATGGGGCATAAGCAAAGATCTTGAACCTAAACACACAAGAGTCTTATGGTGGAGACACTTAAGAATGCCAGCTCTTGATGGGCAGAGGCTCTTGAGAATCCTTCCTAGGGAAATAGGCCAACTGATCGATCAATCAATCATTTATTAAGCACTTACTGAGCAGCTAGGTAGTATAGTAGATAGAGACCTGAGTTCAAATCTGGCCTCAGACACTTACTAGCTGTGTGATCCTTGGCAAGTTTCTTAATATTATTTGCTGTAGTTTTCTCATCTATAAAATGAACTAGGGAAGGAAATAGCAAACCACTTTAGTATCTTTGCCAAGAAAATCCATAACAAAACCAGCACACACCAAAGAGGTCACAAACAGATGAACTTGACTGAAATGACTAAACTACAGCAACAAAAAAGGACCTACTATGTGCTGAATACCAATTTAAATGCTAAAGGCCACTGCTGGGGTTAAGCAGAGTTGGGTCAGGAAGGAATTCACTTGCAATGCAGGATAAGGAAGGCAGGTCACAAAATAGTTTATTGTAATAGATTATTCTTGCTAACCAGGTGCTAAGCTCAATTGTTTCTAAGTGTTTAAGAAATACCACATCTGTCCTCTCCCAGGTTGGCCTGCCTTAGTCAGAAGGCACTATAAGCACAGTGAGAAGAACAAAAGTTCTGGAGGAGAAAGATCTGAGTTCAAATTCCACCTTTGAGGTTTTTCAGTAGTGTGACTTTGGGGACCCATCTATAAAATAAAGATTTCAACTCTATTTTGAATAAAGAGACTCTCAGGATCCTTTCATCTCTGTTTACAGTCCAGTTATAATTTATATATCCCTCCACAAAATGAGCTAACAAGCCCTGTGTTTCCCCATGGAGGCCAATGTGAGTGGAGCACAGCTGTTCAGCCCAGCAGAGACACACATCCTGGACACTTGGTGCCCTGATTGCACCTTTTCTCTTTTTCCCATTTTTTTTGCATATGACCAGCTCATATGCATACATGCATGGATACTTTCTCCTTTCATTGTCCTCTGCTGTGCATGCACTAATCCAGGGATCCTCAGATGCTGGCTCTCTGAATTTCCATGTGTCCTGGTTAGCCACATGGTTAGCTTTTCTTAATACTAGTATTGCCTTTTTTTTTTTTTAACACGGAAGTTCAGATTGATGAATTACTCTGGGAGGTATGTGTTATGTGTCATAAAAGCACATTCTTGATGACTTTAACTTATCTCCACTGTGACACACAAAGCTATTTGGTAAACTAACTTTCCAGGCAGCCAATGTAACTGCCTTCATAGCTTGTGTTCCACAAAATAGCTCTCCCATCTCTAACAAGTACCACATGTGTTAAATGTATAAATAGTTTCTGAATCAGTGTCTAATGGAAAAACATACTTACTCATCACAGAGACAAATCCATTTACCTCTGTAGAGTTATGCCTGATATTGTGGACTGTTGCAGAGATTTGTTGTGGTAGGATTTCCCTCCCTGGGGAGGAAGGAATATTATGCACACTCACAACTCCTATGTCTTTGTGCCATGCTCACCCTTACTCACTTGCAATTCTGTAGGCACACAAGTCCAAGCTTAGAACAGTGTTGAGTGATAATCACTTAGTAGATTGATTGTTTCCTTATTTTATTAAAAAGGAACTAAAAGGGGGGAGGTAAGAGTGCACATTGTTCATTCACAGAAAGGTGACAGAAAGCATCCAATCTGACAGAACAGATGCATTCATTCCTTTTTTTAAAAAAATATCTCCTGGAAACAGAGTTTAGTATGTGTTGTTCAGCTGCCCTTCCTATCAAGAAAGAGAAGAAAATGTAGCCCTTCCCGTTCCCCACCCCATGCTTATCCCCAAGGTTTTGTAGTGACTCTTATAAGCAAGAATTGCGTTACAGACATTTTTTCATTTTTATTCTTTTAAGAGAGGCAACTCACATTTGTTACAGGTTTCCCTTTCTTTGGCTTATTCTTCTCTAGGCTGGGACATATAGATGCATTTGCTCCCAAACTTTGGCAACCCCAGCAGGGTGACACTGCTCACAAGCCCAGATGTCCTGTTTGTGAGGCAGTAACTCATCTCTGGATGGGTGATGAGGAGAAGAAAGCAGATGCCCTGAGAAAAGGGATTGAGTTATCACTCCTGAAGTAGGAAAGGGAATTTGCTTAATTTTATCCCATCCTCTATAACTTTTAGATCTGAAGTGTACAAGGAGATTCTAGTGACAGGAAAGACTCTGGTCATTAAAAAAAATTTGGAATAATTGAAAAGAGTCACTGGAAAACTTACTGTTTTTAGGAACTCAGGTTCACAGAGTCTCCCTATACTTCCCCAACCTTCCCCACTTTTTTTTGGTCAAGTAATGAATGACAGATGTTGAGTATGTGTTCAGCTCCAAGACCACTTGGAACAACGGAATGATGAAAGCAGAAAGGGCATGTTTAAGAGGGAGGCTGTATGTGGAGAAAGGAGGGATGGAGATGAGGTAGAGATGGCAAGGCTTTATGGGCATTACTACTGATCCCAATGTCTTGGAGATCATCATGATCTATCAAAGTTCTTCTAGCTTCAAATCTATAACATGACATGACATGACATACCATGATATAGTATGATATGATAACAATATAGGATCATAGGCTCAGAGTTTAAAGGGACCTTAGAGGTCACCTGGTTCAATTCCCTGATTTCACAGATGAGAAAACTAAATTAAAGAATTCAAATGACTTGTCCAAGGTCACAAGGCAGAATTTGACAGAGTTCGTGTTCATACTAACATTCTGTGACCTCAAATTCAGTGATCTTTCCATTATACCATACTGCCTTAGTGCAATAAATGATATATCACATGTCATGCCAAAGTATGACATGGCATGATATGACATGATGTGACATATGGTATGACTTAGAATCCTGAAGTCCCAGGCCTGAGATAAAGGGCAATAGGTTAGGAAGGGGGTCTCTCTGTTTTCACAGTTCACATTTTTTATCCTGCATGTCCATGAGCTCATGTTTCTTAATTTCTGTTGGTGCTCTCTCTTTCTCCTGTTGCTGTTCTCCTCTGGGCCAACTCTCATGGCAAGTGTTCACCATTGCTGTGTTGGCCATTGATCCGTTGTTGCTACCTAACTGGATGTCATCCCTGAATTATCTGCTCTCAGTATATTTCAGGTGTCTTGGATTGTTTGTTCCCAATAGCCTTCTGTGAGAGTTTTGTAGAAAGCTTTGTGTAGCTTTGTACTGTAACTTTAAGAACCAAGTTGGAGCAGGAAAAAAAACCATACATTTTTGTTGGTTGAATACATACTGTATTTAACTTTTTTTTAATCCCAGAGAAGTGAAATGCAACATCTGTTTGAGTTTCGGTAACATCCAAAGACTGAAGAGTCAGAATTTCCTTCTAATTAAAGTCATTTTAAGGCACTCTGCAAAGCCAGCTTTCATTTTTTCCTTCATTGGGGTTTTCTCCAAACCAAAGCAGAATACCTGATTTCTTTTTCTCCAAAATGACACACATACACACACATGTGCACACATGTGCACACACACATACATGCTTGTGTTCTGAACCTCCTCTCCCATCCTTGGTAACATCAAACACTACACAATTCAAAAAGAAAATTGCAAAGAAAGGACAGCACTGAGAAGGAGAGATGAGAAGAAGCAAAACAAGTGACATCAGGGGAGCAAAAGGCAACAGGCTGAAGTTAGGTGGTCACCAGACAGTAAAACGGAAATTGATACTTTAAATTTCTTAGGTTTCAGTTAATTTGGCTGGTTCCTTTAAAATGCGTCAACAAAGGGACATTGAAAAGAGAATCTCAAGACAGTGGAAAGTACATATATATTTCCTTGGGTCTGGGCGGTGTTAGTCCTACCCATAGGCAGGGTAGGGAGTCCACATGTTGGCATGGTTTGAGGAACTTGCCTTTCTAAAAATATCTCCCATTAGCTCATCTGCCTAAATATATCCTCCCGATGGACCTACTAAAGTGCCTAGAATGTCTAAAATTAGTCACTCTTTTGGGTTAAGGCATAATTTCTAGGAGGTCCGGGTTAAATTATGTATTTACTTAGGAGGCATAATAATTCAGCCTATTAGCACCCACCTTATGGAAGAGCTGTTGATTAGGTTGTTCAAGTTGGCACATAATGAAGGTCAGGATTTGGGGGAGCAGGAGAACAAAGAGATAAGTTTTTACCTCGGTGAAGGTGTATAGCATAGGGAGGGATATAGGGAAAATGGATCTAATTGAGATGGAGTGGGGGATATAAGGTAGTGAGTACCTAAGGATAACTGGGAAAGTTTTTGAGAGCATAATTTCTAATAGAGGGTTAGGGGAAAATGGGAAATGACCAAGAACCAATGATAACTTTGCCTTTTTAGTTATAACCTATTATATACATCGCAATAGTCTCAGTTTATACACACGTGGATTCTGGAGTTCATATAGACTCACCATGGCTATAGCATGGTGAAAGTTTAATGAGTAAGAAATACTGAAAGTCGTGAATTGGTTCTGTTTGAAATTCCATTTAAAGTGAACTTCTATGTGCCTATAGACATGGACAACATATCCCCTAATGTGAACATAAGGGTACTCTCCACAGCTGTAAAGATCATAGTGATACCATTCAGTCAACCGACAAATATTGGACATTCACTAATGTCACTGACTACTTTTACTGACTTTGGGGCAATATTATTTTTTTTCTTCAAGTGCCACTGAGGATTTCATTTAGGGGCTCCCAAGGAATGTCTCAGGTCTAGGCATGGGAAATAGGAAGACTTACTTCATAGAGGGAGAGTGGAACATCACCGAATTTTCCTAAAAACCTTTAGAGTCTTCAACTCTGATGTTGGCAGAGGAATATAGAAGGAGGATGGGGATCTTGGAGGAAGATTTATGGGAGCAGATTTATACTGTTGGATCTCCCATATGTTGACCAAGAATGGCCTGGTGGTTCTTTTTGGATATCCCAGAATCTCAGAGTTTGGAAGGACTTCAGAAGCCATCTAACACCCCCTATCCCAACCCCAAAGAATGACATCCAGTTTTTCTTTGAAGACCTCTAGTGAGGGGAAACCCATCACTCCTGGAAGCAGCCTATCATTTGGACAGCTCTAATTATTAGATAGTTTTCCTTTAAATCAAGCCTAAACCTGCCCTTCTGCAATTTCCACTCATTGCACCTTGTCATGCCTTTCAGTAGAACAAATATAATCCCTCTTCCACATGACAACCCTTCAAATACTTGAAGACTGCTTTAAATATTTGAAGCGGTATGACCGTCCTGGTCGTCTTAAGGTAAAAAAAAATAAATCCAATACTCTGTACTCTCTTGTCCATCCACTTTTGAAATGTTTTGCAAGTTGGGTTTAAGGAATGGGGGAAGGTTCAATGGGGAGAATGGAGTAGGAGGAAGGGTAAAAATAATTCTTTCTTTTTCCAGTTGACAGTACTTAAGGAAACACCAGATCTTGGAGGTGAAGGGCCTTTGGAGGATGCCAAATAAATGACAAGGAGTCTAGATCCTTAACTGGTGGTTTGGATCCTGACAGCAACTTCCTATCCCAATATTACATAGGGGTAGAAATGAAAATGGATAGAACGGTAAAGGTCTTGAAGTATGAGGCAATAGAGAGAGCACTGAACTGAGTCAGGAGACCTGGGTTCTTGACGACTTCACTAACTGTGAAACCTTAGACAAATCACTCCCCCTCTCTGGGCCATAGTTTCCTCAATGATAAAGGGAGATATTTTGATAAGACCCTAGATTTAGATTGGGAAGGAACATTAGAGGTTATCTCATCCAAAATTGTACTAGATTGCCAATTTCCCTTTCAACTTCAAAAATAGTTTTTAGTGCTTCATCTACTGCATGATAGAGTCAGAATTAGGGATAGAGGTGGAATTAGCATTCTGAAGGAGGAGAGGGCTTTTTGGTGGAATGAATTTAAGAGAGAATGTTTTTGGAGCACTCAGTGTGCTATAATGGTAAGAGCTCTGATTTTGGAATCAGAGGACCTGGGTTTGAACAACAGCTCTACCCCTCCCTAGCTGTGTAACCTTGGACAAACTACCTCACCTCTCTGTGCCTCTCATTCCTTGCTTGTAAAATGTAGGGGTTGGATGTGATGACCTCATGGGCCCCTTGAAACTTTAGATCCTGTCACCCTTCTCTGTGGTTCCAAAGAAGACTATATTGCCCTGTCCTGTGGGTAAAAACTGAGGCTAGTTATTTCAAAGATGGAAGCCAGCTTTCCAGTTTACAATAAATACATATTTTTAAAAATACATATATCAATGCAAAAGTCAGAAAATGGACAAATGAATGAATGAATAAATGGCGATTCCTTTGGGTGGTTCTCCCCTCATGCCATTGCCAACACCAAAAAGACCCTGGTTGCTCATGCTTGACTTTCTGTAACTTCTGAAGTTTCTTCCATGGTCATCCAATTTTACTTGGTCCTTGTGACAAAGCTTCCCACAGAGGGAATTTACCTTTACTTTCCTCTGGCCCTTCCCATATGGAAATGTCTTTGGAATGCCTTGAGAAAACGCTCAATACTAGCTTTCCACACCCTACTCTCTTGGTTGATATTCAGCAGGTGTGGGGTTGGGGGGCAGAGAGAAATGAAGAAAGGAGAAAGGGAAGAAACAAATGCTCCCCCTGCTTCCTGCCCTAAGCTGATCTAGGCAGAACAGCAGCCAATCAGAAAGGCAAGAGGTAGGGCCCTGGTGGCTGGTGCCAAGAAGTCTGATTTGACCAAATCTTTGCCCCTGGAGTAGTTCGCCACAGGGCAGTGGGGAGAAGGATTTTCTGTTTAGATTAAATTAATCTCTCTCTATGCAAGACATAGACTCAGCAGGCACTCCCACGTCTGCACAGCTCCCAGCAGACCATTCCAAATGACACCCAGAAAGTCAATGGCAAAGTTCTCATGGCACCACAGGGTTAGGTTGGATGGGAAGCATCTGGTCCCAGAAATGGGAAGGCGGTGAGGAAAGAAGCTGGATGGTACTATTTTTTAGCTGGGAAGCATCTGTCCAGGGCTTCAGCTTCGAGAGCCACAGGCCATTTCTCATTTATATCCTGCTAGTTTCTGCCATGTGGTTCTGCTGGCTGGACTTGCCTTGTCCTATTGGGAGACCTGTATATGGACACGGAAAAATGCAAATAAAATGGGTGTTAAGAAAGGAATTGTTGACCAGTGATGTTTCATCCCTAAAGGAAAATCCAGGATAGGAATGTATGGCTAGGGTAGAGTGGAAGGAATACTAGATTTCTAATCAGAGGAGCTGAGTTCAAATCCTTAATCTGACTCTGACTGCAGGCAAGTCACCTAACTTTTCTGGGCCTTTTTTCATCTATATAATTAGGAAGTTGGGTTAGGTGACTCTCTGAGGATCATTGAGATTCTATGCTGTGATATCTTAACCAGGACAAGAATTATGGGAAATGAGTGGTAGTACCAGACACCTCTGGCTTGTGCTCACAACCCTCTGAGGCAGAGAGAGATCTAGGAAGGCCATTGACTCTGCAGGTGCTCTTGCATAATTGATCTAGTCAAGCTCTGGCGAAGCTCAACGGTTTAAAAAGTCAACTACGGCTCCCTTGCATGTCAAGACAACAGGCACGAACTGGGACTCCTGGAAACCTGGAAGGCATTTTAGAAAATGGCACAATGGATGTCCGAATATATGATTCTAATTAGTAGCAGTACCCTCCCAGGGGTTAGACAGAAAGGGTGGGGTGGGCTGGGCCCCTATTGTAGTTGATGCTCTGAGATGTAGCAGACCTATAGCACTCTTTTGTGACTGGGTGGGTAGGAACCCTGGGTCAGCTGAATAAATAGGTATGCAGAGGACCTATATAATCTTTTCTCAGTCCTATTCCTTTTAGACTAGAGGTGTCAAGCATGCTACCAGTAGGCTCAAGCCAAATTAAATTAAATGAAAATACAATAAAACCTAAATAATGTTAATATGTGTAGTTTTTTCCCTACCAATACATGCCTGCAAGAATCCTATACAGTGAAGTGGCCTCATTTCTATCGGAGAACTACTACTATCTTAGATTAACCTGGGGAGCTCTTTAAAAAGCAGTGCTCTTTTTCATTTTGCACCTCTCTAATGAATTTCAGAAACCTTCTTGAGTATTATTAGCTTTATATTAGTGTTATTGGCTTTGTGTTTATATCATCTCCTTACTTGACAATAAAGAAAGGGAATAAGCTTTTATATGGCACCTACTGTATACCAGGCACTGTGCTAAGCTTTTTGCAATTATTTCATTTGGTCTTCACTACAACTCTGGGAGGTACATGCTATTATTCCCCCCATTTTACAGTTGAGGAAACTGAAAAACAGAGGTGAAGCAATTTGCCTAGGGTGACACAGCTGGTAAGTGTCTGAGGCCAGATTTGAATGCAAGTCTTCCTGCCTCCAGAAATGTCTGTTGCATCACTTCATGGCCTCCATGAAGTCAAGGATCTTTTCTTAAGCAGACTTGGACTCTTCCTTGGACACAGTAGACACCAGTGATTTCATGTGTGACCTTGGGCAATTTACTCAATCTTCATGCGCTTCAGTTTCCCCATCTATAAAGTGAGAGATTTAGACTAAATTCTGAGTCCCCTTCCAGGGATAATCTATCTATAATCCTATCAATGAATATGAATTCACCAAATGAATGGTTAAAAAAATAATCCTTTCATACCTAATGGTGAAAAATGACATTTCCTTTTGGTTGTTTTTTTGGGAGTCACTGTAGGGAACAGATCTTTTCTTATTATATTTGGGTATCTTGGGGTTCATAGTGAACAGGAGTGGAGTAAGAGAAGAAACAAACCACAGAGAACAGAACCTTTATGTGTGAGTGTGTGTATGTATGTATGTGTGTGTGCCCAGCAGTGTGAGGCTGTGTAGAGATGGAACAGTATTCACAGTAGCCATTCATCTGATGTGCTGATGCAGAGTCCTTTTCTTTACTAATTAATTAAAAGTAATAGCTTTCCACAGTTTCTGGTACGTGAGTGAGTGAAGTGGGAAATAATTTAATTGGCTGTCTTGATTTCAAAATCCAATTTAATGAAATGGTTCTCAGCCTGAAGTGTATGCATTATCTTTCCTGTTATTTTTCCAATTAACATTTCATTGGATCAGGCCTTCATGGTGGAATATCCTAATTGGTTTGAAAGGTGGAGATAGGGACAGAAACAGATGGAAGAAATAACTGGCTCTCTCTCTCAAAGATTTGTTGAAAATACTACCAAAGGGTCAGGAATGAATTTTTCTTCACCGTATCCTGCTGAGAAGCTAACAGCCCTTCACAGGCATTCCATCCATAATATTGACCCTCATGGGGTCCCTCAGGAAGGTCTGCCTCAAGGACAGAGCAGCCAATTTTGTGAAAGAGTAAAAAGGCTAAGTCAGCATTTTCTAGGTCCAGGGGTTCAGAGTAGAATGTAGGAGAGACCACCAGATTGGAACTCAGAGGACCCCTTCACCCAATGGATGCTCTAGGAAGCAATCATGAATGGGAGAAGAGGACTGGGCATGGGAGGACAAGAATATTCCAGGATGAGAAGACAGCAGAGATGGATAGATATTTCAGGGTGAGGAGGCCCCAGATGCTGAGGGAAGTTCTAGGATTAGACAGTATAATATGCATGATCTTAAAGTCCAGAGAAAGTTTGGAACCAGGACCAGGAGGGGAATGAAGAGGTAATGATAAAGAATCAGTTGTTACTATGTTTTTAGATAAGCCACTCAAACCCTCTCTGCCGCTTTTCCCCCTCATTTGTACAATATGGCAGGATGATCTCTAAGCTGCTTAGTGGCTGTCACATCTCTGACCTCTAAAGCCTATATAGTAGAGTTCCTTGGCCCATTTTTGCACTGAACAGGCTAAGTCATTAATGACATCTGACTTCTTCTTGTATAGAGGGGAAGTCTTTCTCCTTTATCTTCATGTCTTCTTGCTAGGTCTAAGAGCGTATAGAGAGTGACAATTAATTTATTTAACGGGCCTTTATTAAGCATCTCTTAGGTGCCAGACACTGTGAATGAAATAAAAAACTTGGGTTTTATTCTCTCTTCCCTGTCTTTTCCTGAACCCCCATTCCAACTGTCTCATTAATCCTGTTTGATCAGTGACAAAACAGAGTACTGTATTCTATATTACATATCTCCTGGACCTCTTTTCCTCCTACTTGTGATAAGCTTTCCTTTCTATTTATCATTTTCTAGCAGTTGTCTCCTTTAGGTGTTGACCTACACTTCTCTGGTTGGCCAAGGCTGGATCTGGATCTGGGCAAAGAGGACAGGATCTCTGCCAGCCCTCCCCCAAATCCTGCCTCAACTTTGAGTGTGTAATGTAGGAAACATGGTCTCTCTAAAAGACTACCCTTCAGTTGTACAAAATAGCAAATCTCTTTTAGGACAGAGCATAGAGATTTGAAGTAAAGCTGTGGGGGAGGAGGTTCCCCTGGGCTGGGCAGAATGGGAGTGTCTTGGGAAAGTGAGGAAGCTGGATGAGCACTAGGGTCCCTCACTAAGGATCCATGAAATTCTTTGTGGTGAATAAACATGGCTGACCTAGTATGGGGCATAGAAAGGTAAAACGATACTTATGGGAAATAATGTTTTCTATAGCTAGACCCCCTTCAATTAGAAACTGGAAAGGACCTTGGAACCATACTTTAAGAACTTTTATTTTACATTTATTCCCTTGGATCAAAAGACTAAGGGGCACCTCCAAGGTGGCACAGTGGATAGAATGTTGGGCCTGAAGACAGGAAGACTCATCTTCCCAAGTTCAGATCTGGCCTCAGATAATTACTAGATGTGTGACCCTGCACAAGTTCACTTCACCCTGTTTGCCTCAGTTTCCTCATCTGTAAAATAAGCTGGAGAAAGAAATGATAAGTCATTCCAGTATCTTTGCCAAGAAAACCCCAAACTGAACACCACTGAAAATGATTGAACAAGAGAGCAAAACCACAGGTCCCTTATTGACTCGGGTTTAAATTAGACGAAGACTACAGAGATTTCAGAGTTCAGTGCTCCCTTCCCTTCTAAGATGCCTCATGTCACACTAGATTGTTGCTATCTGCTCTTTTTTCCTTGGTAAACCATCAATAGCTGGACTTTTTCCTTTCTCTACTCTTTGCTCCTTTTCCTTAGAATAGTTATTCACTCCAGAACACCAAAAATGGCCTTGAGAATATTTTAGCGTTACAGGATCATATCTAAAAAGGATCATGCTCCCCAAACTCTACTGAAGAAACTAATTTTTCTAATTTTTACTAATGAAGAAACCAGGAGAAATGACTGGCCCAGTCCCACTCTAACAGAACTGAGATTTGAACCCGGGTTTTCTGACTCCAAATCTTATGTTCTTTCTACTACACCATCCCATGTCTCCCTGTACTTAATCCAATGACTATATTCTTGTGTGTGAAAAAGGTCTTTTTTTAACCTTATGATAAATTAACACAGAACCTCTACAAAAGGTTGATAAAATGTGTCATATGCCTATAGATCTGCCTCAGAGTTGGTAATACAAGGTGTCCCAAAAAAGTCTTAGTGTAATTTTAAGCTGTTGAAACTTAAAGATATGAAATATTTTAAAGTTAGCATTTTTCTGTTAGGAAGTAACTCTTTCCTCCTCTTGGGTACCTTGGCTCATTAACTCCCAGCAAGTCAATTACATCCATGGAAGGATTACCCCTCTATTACTAATCTGACTTCAATGTGTTTAGAAATCATAGATTTTTTAAAAAAAGATTTAATAGCTTAATAGTGCAAGACTTCTGGGATACCCTATATAGTAGCAATATGCCAATGACACTCAAGACCTTATTGGTATAGTACTTTTAACTTTAAAGTATTCATTTACATATTTCATTTCATTCTCATAACTATGAAGGGGAGAGGGAAGGTGTTATGATCTTCATTTAGATGGAGAAACTGAGTCACTGAGAAGTGCTTAAGGTCTCAGAGCTAGTTAGTGAAAGAGATGGGCTTGGAAGATCCAGCATAACATTTCCCCTCTTTTATAATACTTCTTGAGACATACTGACAGGGCTGTTCCCTGCAATGCCAGATAGAGATCTCCAGGTTTGAATATTTCCTTATTAGCCCATCAGTGTCCAAGATTTATTCCTCTCTGGACCTAGGTTCCAGCTTTGGGTTTTTTCTGGCATGCCATGTAATAGAATTCTAATGATGGAGTCCCTGAGTTAACTTTCTTGTCATGTTTCCACAGGGACCTGAACGGTGTTGGGTGGGGAGGCGATGTGATGGAGCCTGTACCACTCATGAAGTCATATTTATCTGACTTCTTAACAGAAATTATGTGCCTAAAGCAAGGAACAGTGGCCTATGAGCAAAGCAGGGAAGATGGGTCATTTGTGAGACCAAGTTCTCCAGAGAGCACAGGGTCTTCATGAGGGACTAAATATGTTTTGGCATTCCTCACCCATAGGGCAATGCTCTGGTCATCACCCGGGAGTCATCTGTAGGCATGAATGTCCAGTCATTTATGGAGAACTTATTTCACCAGGTGAAAGTGATCCCCAGGAACAGTTAAGGTCACTAGGCATGTAATCTCTCATTCTATCCTCCATGAGCAATGAAATTGGGCAGGCAGAGAACACAATCTTAATTGCATTTATTACCTATGTGCCTGCCTCTCAAGTGAAGCGTGAGCTGGCAAGGTTTTATTTGCCTAGCACAAGTTCACTTCTGTTGTAACATTGCTCTTACGGTAACCAGAAACATAGAAAGCTTCTCCCTGTATTATAGGAGAAATGCATTCTTTTTCACTGTGTAAGATGGGTGGGAATGATTTGACTCTAAGCATAAGTGAGTTCATGCTAACGGAACTGTTTTACAACAAAGATTTACTGTAGCTACAAGGTTAGCCCATGGTCTTTCAGTTCCTCCCCATGATAACAGTATAGCTCCTCCTTTTACCCTGGGAGGAGGTGTGACGTTATAGAAAGAACACTGAATTTGGAGGCTTAGAATATCTGGGTCTCAATCCTGGCTCCAATTTTGAGAACTGAGCAAGCCCTCAAGTACTTGACTTGGCATTGGCCAAGTTACTTAACTGGGTCACTGTTTATTTTTCTCATCAATAAAATGGGTATAATAACATCATCCAGACCTTCCCAGAGGCTGTAGGGATTGAATGAGATGATCACAATGCAATTCATGGTATGTGAAAGTGAGCTATTGTTTCTGGCTGTTTCTAGGCAGAGGTGTTTCCAACAGACTGCAGGGAAAGGGCAAGTTGCTTTGACCTTGACTCTTCTCAGTGATCTCAGTAATACAGAATCGCAGAATTTGAGAGCTGCAGCCACCATCTATTTCATTCCATATCTGAGAAAGAATTCCTCCCCCAATATACTGGACAATTGATCATTCAGTCATTGCTTCAAGACCTTGAGTGTGGGAAATCCCCTTGAGCTAGCCAAGGCCAAATATGCCACTCAGACCCTCAAGACTCACTGAAGGTCCCTGATGGATAGATGTTCTTCTACCAAGGAGACTGGAACCAGATGTGCTCAAGGACTCAGAAGGCATTAACAACAATGAGACCTTGGAGTAAAAATAACTGCCTTGCACCAAGCTTGCTCACTCAGCTCCTTTTCTATGTAAGGATCGTTTGGGCTTAATTATAGAGTTCAGCCGTTCATCAGGTTTTGATTAATTTTCTTTTCAGCTTGAAGGGTGAATGTGTGCATATATTTACATCTTTGTTTGTATCCCAGTTGGGAGCCCTCTTGGTTGATATGTAATTGTCCCCTCAGCTCTCAAAGGGAAGCTCTATATGCCAACTGAACCTAAGAAAGGCATTATCTCTCTTCCCTGCCTCCTTCCCTGACTGACTAAGCTTGCTCTCAGTTGTATTGGGAGTTCCTTGGCAGCATGGTTTTTGCTCAGCCATGGGGAGTTTCTACTTCAGAAACAATGTTTCTCTCTCCCTTCCCCCTCCCTTTTTGGGATGTGTGAGATGTTTGATGACTAGGAGATCAGCTCTCTCAATTTATTAGACCCTGACTCTACATAAAGACCCCTAGAGCATTAGTCAGTTCAATTTAGCCCATTTTATAGTCAGAGAATATTAGGAGTAGAAGGAATATAAAAATTTATATAGTCTAAGCCCTCCATTTTATAGTTAGGGAAACTGAGTCTCAAAGAAGGGACATGTCTTAACTATGATCATATGTCTATTAAAAGGAAGATTCAGAATTTTGCCTTGTTTTACCCATATTTTACATCTTGGGGATCACAAAGTCATCACATATGGAAGCAGCATCCTTACTATGATATGGTTACCTTCTAATCTTTTTTATTTTCAAATGTCCATTTAAATCATTGAAAGGTTGAGTGAACCACAATGGCAGTGGCAAGATCTTAGGATTTAAAGTCAGAAGGGATGTTAGAGGTTATCTGGTCAAATACTTTTACTTTTCAGATGAAGAAACTAAGACTTAGAGAAAAAAGAAGGAATTTGGCAAAAGTCACACAGGTAGGTAGCAGAGGGAGGGTTTGAACTCAAGTCCTTTGACCTCAAACCCATACTCTTTCACTGATGCCTGAATAGATTCTCTTGTCTCCTCATTTTCACTTCCTGCTTTTTCTCCGACTTCTTCCCATCCTCTATCCATTACCAAACATGGAAGATAAACTCGATGTTCTAAAGGCTGATTCTTTGCCCATAGCCATTTCTTATTTAGATCACAGTGTTGGTCTGTGAAAGGTCACCTCCTGTGCCTACTTGGGACTTGGCATAGTAGGAGGTGCTGTAAAAAAAATGACTTTTGAAGGGACTGAGGGAAAATATGAGCTATGGATAAACAGTCACAATTTCTATCTGCAGAGTACTGTAAGGTTTGCGAAATTCTCTTCTTATAACAGTCCTGTGAGGGCCTTGATGCAAGTACTATTACCTTCTTTTTATTGGAAAAAAAAAATAAGTTCAGAAAAGCCAAGGGATTTGGACATATAATTGGCAAATGCCAAAGCCAGGATTAGGTTTGCCAAAATAATCGCTATTTCCACTAATTAACCTACTATGAACCAAAATTACAAAATAATGGAATGCTGAAATGAAGGGCCACCTAATTTATCTAGTTTGAGCCCATTATAAGAAAAGTATGACACAGCAATCCAAATCCAGGCAGCAAAAAGTTTAAGTGAAGAGTACATCTCAAAATAGAAGATGAAGGGACTTAATAGCAATTATGTGTATATATATGCATATATAATATGTATGTGTGTTTATACATACACACCCACATATAAGTGTGTGTGTGTGTGTGTGTGTGTGTGTGTGTGTATGAAATGAAACAACTTGTCTCCAGATGTGATACTAATCAATCTGTGGGTGAGAGATTGAGGACTGATAATTTAAAGCAAAAGCAGGTTTGTAAAGATATGGGGCTAGGATAAGGTAGCCAAGTTCAGCTAATATCTCTCTGTAGACATAGGGCTCTCTAGAGTGATATTAGAATCTCTAGAATAATACCAGAAACTACCCTAATTCTGCTACTAACTAGCTATGATCGTAAACGCTTATCGTCTTTCTGTTTCTCAGTTTCCTGATCTATTAAATAGGAACGAGGGGAGGGCTAAGGTCGCTCTAGCTCTTTATTCTGTGCAGCAGGGTAATGGACTTTTTTGACATGATCTGACTGATAATATAGATAGAGCCAGAAGGCAAAAGAGCCTTATGCTCAATTTACTTGGAAAATGAGTGCTACCATGGTGCCAAGACTTTCTCACTGCAAGTCACCATGGCTCTAAATCTGTAACTCCAAACTGACAGTGCCTGGTATTGGGGCTTAGCCATACTCAGAGGGAAGAAAGCCTGAATAGTGTCTTGGTGGAAACCCAAATTGGAGATGGAGTCAAGAGAGTTGGGTTTGAATTCTAGATATGGAATTTCCTAGCTGTGGGATCATGTGTAAATGACAGTCTTTCTGATTAAGTCCTCACATGTAAGGTAGGGATGAGAATACTGATACTACCTCTTTCACAGGGGTGTTGTAAGTAAAATGCTTTGTAAACCCCAAAAGTACTTTGAAGTAATTAGATGATGTGGTTGAGTAGAATACCAGCCCATGGCTCAGAAAGACCTGAATTCAAATCTGACCTCAGACACTACTAGCTATGTGATCCTGGACAAGTCACATGGTCTCTGTCTACCTCAGTTTCCTCATCTGTAAAATGAAGGTATAGATAGCACCTACTCCCAGGGTTGTTGTGTGCCTCAAATAAGATAATATTAACAAAGCATTTTCCATATAAATGCTCTATATAAATGCTTACTGTTATTACTTCAAGGTAGTTGCTTCTTTCCTTAAATTACCCTTTCATGGATGTAATCTTGACTAGTTGAATGTTAATAAGCTAAAGTACCCAGAAGGGGACAGTATTACTTCCAGAAAATTGCTAACTTCCAAATATTCCATAGACCTACTGCTTATCTGACTTTGATATTTTTGGAGATCATAGATTTAGAACATATTACAGATGAGGAAACTGAGGTTCAGAGAGACTGTGTGACTTACCCAGAGTTTCATATCTAATAAGTGTTAGAACCAGGATTTGAACTCCAATTTTTCTGACTCTACATCTAACTCTCTATGTCATGCTGTCTCCTCCTTTATAATCCACAAACATATCCATGATGATGATCAGAGCTAACATCTTTCTGTACTGTATGCTTAATTTGACTAAGAATATTTATCTTCATTTCATTATTACCTTAGCTCCCAGAATCTATTAGACTTGCTATGAGAGATACTGTAAGATAATGGAAATGGAATTGGGGGTGGGGCTAGTGGGCTAGATAATGGCATGATCTTTGAAAAAAAAAGTGTTCAATTTCTCTGGGACTTAGTTTCTTCACCTAGAAAATGAGGGACATGGATTAGATGATCTCCAAGTGCTCTCTCAATTTAAAAACTCTATGAAGCCAGACTAACATTCCTTTACTTTGGAAGATTTGTTTCAGAACTTTGAAAAGTGTGAGGTTAAGAAAAATGTTCAGGTTCACAATGTACCCTACCTTGTTTTACATATAATAGATTAATTCCTGAAAAACGATGAAGAGAATTTGCATAAATTAAAGCCAATTTTAAATATACAGGAGAACTTGTTGTGTGAAAGAACCCTGTGGTGAATCTTTCAAAAAAGCAAAGAATCCTTTTGTGATGCAAATGATTCACATTCATCTTTTGTTTTTTCAAAGTTCATATTCTCCTCTATCTGATTTCCTTAAAGATTTATGCTCCTAAATGGTGCAGAGCAGATATCCCTCAATGGTTCTATGGCACCCGGTATATTCAGCATGAAAAAATGTCTTTGGAGAGTTGGTCTGCCTTAGGACTGAAATCAGAACCCCAAGATGGTGACATTTGAGAGAATCATAGGATCATATCTTTACAGCTAGAAGGGAACTTGGAGAGCATCTAGTTGATTCCTCTACTTTTACAAATGAAGAAACTGAGGCCCAAGGAAGTTAATTGACTTTTCCCAACCAGTACATAACTGGTGATTAACAGAGTCAAGATTTTAACCCAGGGTTCTTTGATTCTAAATCTAGTTTTATCCCCCTCCTCATTACACCATGCTAGGAATTATGAAGTGCTAGAACAGAAGTGATTATAGTTTTACCTAATCAATTCATCTCCCCATTTTATAGCTGAAGGATTTGAAAACCAACAAGACAAAGTGATAGCCACCTAGCAAGTGGAACTAGAATCTCAGTCTTTTGACTCCACCCAGGGCTCTCTCCATCACACCATACTGCACCTACTCAGATAGTGTTCCTGTAGACTGGTGATTTTGATATCAGAGTGAGGACTGAACAAATCCATTCTCCAACCATGAAGATTCCCCTGTTTGAGCAAGCCTCCCACAGCAAACAAGAAAGGGAAGGGAAAGAGAGAGGGGAAAAAAATGCGCAACTAAATTATTTCTAAATGGAATGTTTCCAGGTCTTCTGTGACTCACTAGTGGGGTCATTAGTGTGTTAGTTATAAATAGATTTGCTTACTGTCAACAACTAATATATTAGATAGTACCTGGTGGTTGGGGAAAAAGGGTAAAAATCAGGAATTTCAAGACCAGCCCTCACTCATTTTGGGCAAATTACTTAACTATTTCATGACAATAAGCATTGTTCTGCAGGAAAGAAATTATTTTTCTTTTCTTTTCAGCATCATTTTTAACTTAAGTAGAAAATCTGTTCACTCCTCCATACCTACTTATAATTTACTCTTTCAGACTCCTCAAACTATGTGCTGTCAGATATTCCATTATGATAGTAGTGGTTAATATCAGTGAGTAGATCATTGGAGTTTTATCTGTCTACAAGCTTGTTGGAGCCTTTCTTTATCTGTAGCTTCATCATTCCAAAATATGGAGCTCACAAGGGCCAGTGCACAGGGCATTGTGAAGATTTTAAGATGAAAGTTCATTAAAGATTTTGAATGAGGACTCCACTAAATATCACCAATGCTATGGTTTGCTTCCTCTGTAGACCAATTTCTAGTTTGCTTAAAGAAAAATAAATTAGGAGGTCTTGAAATATACAAAGCTTTATGACAGTGGAGGATGAAATCACTTTAGAAAACAGCATGTTTCATATTGATTTGGTTTAAGAATGAATGGCCCACCATTTTAAATGACCTGATTCATGGAATACAAGATTTCAAAACTAAGAGACTAAATAATCTCTGAAAAGTTTCTTCTAGTTCTAAAATGCTATGATTATATCTATGGTTGCAGACAATTGTTTGAAAAAAAAAGCTCTGTAGGTGACATATGATAAGCCATTTTCTACAAACACCCATTCATTTGAAAAGTTATTTGAAGCTTCTGTAAAATGGAGGTTACCTATATGCACATATATGAATATATAGTATATATACTACATATGCACATATAGTACATTTATATTTGCAGAACTTTGTGTAGTTTTATTATTTCATTTTTAGAAATGCATCCCATAGGACCTGCCAGCCATTCAAATCTAAACAAATAGAAAGAAAATACTAGTCAAGTTTGTTGAAATGCTCTTGAATCCTAAAGTAGATCTGTGGCTCCACCATTCACTTAAAAATGATTTTCTTTTTGCAAAATTAGGGCTGGTAGTATGGAAGGAGTGGATCATTTGTAAAGGAAATCACAATTTGGATTTCACTGACAATGTGGGGAGGGCTCCTTCAAGCATCATAGCTACTGTAGGATACAGGAACTATGCATGCAAAATACTAGACTTAAAATTATTCTGAATAAATAATTATTGGAAAGAGGAAGGTAGATGAAACCATTGGCAGTTCATATTGTACTTTGCTTCAGCACCTAGGACAGTTCTATGTAGCCAGCATCACAGTTTAGAACACATTCCCACAACAAACATTCCCAATTGCCCCCTTTGTAAACATTCCTTTCATTCCAATGAACAAGATGATCTTTTGATTATCAATTAAAATGCATAGGTATAAATACGGTAACAACTCCTCCCCCTTTTTGTCCCTTTTCCCCACCCTACTACCACCCAACTTTCAACCCCATTTCACAAGACCCTCTGATCAGTCATCAGGACTGTATGTCTTACAAACACCTGGTAAGGATGTTTTCCATTTCCACTTCTAATGGTTGGGAAGCAGCATTTGCCACAGGCACTGATTAATTGTGTTTTCATTCCTTGTGTCTCACTGCAAAGGATTCAGTTCAGTTGTGCAGGTAAAGGAAGCCTCCTTAATCAGCCCTGAACTATGGCTACCCACAGGATACATCACAGGAAGTCCATAAGATTGGTAATTTCCTTTCCTCAATAAGGAGGGACCTTCCCCGGGAATACGATTCCTCTGCCTGAAGAACAACCCCATTTTTTACTGGTGGCTGCAAAGGCAGGCAAACCCGAGAGGTCTGCTTTGGCTCAGAATATCAGTTTCACTTACACTATGCCCTGACAGCATCATTATACTCCTTGGCTGTGTGTACCAGACACACAATCATATTCTATTTAGGAGGTATCACAACCAGAGGCTGTCCTCGCTTGGGTCTCCACATGAGGACTTGGGCATCATTGGCATTAGGCTTCACTAGTGCATTGGGGGGAATGGGTTCCATTCGATTCAAGATCTTAGGCTGTTCTTGCTGAGTCCTGCCCACCAGCCGGGCTCGGTGCCCCAGAAGCTGCAGGGGATCCACCTCAATGTCCACTCTCATCCTCCACTTGATGGTCTGTAGGATAATCTTTTCTTTTGTGGTTGTGTTCATGGCCACTAGCCAGGTGGTAAAGCTTTGGTCCCTCTTGATCCTCGTCAGCAGTGGAACATTACTGTCACTCACAGGGACAGCCCATGTCACACTAGGATAGAAATTGTCATTCATACTGACTGAGAACCTGGAGATCTTGTTGGTGGGGCCGACCAAGGTCACAGTCTCGGTGGTATTCCCATACCAAGGATAGCTCACTCCATCTGAGTCACTGATGGCTTTTACTCTCCCTTCCCTTAAGTCTGGCAGTTCCCAGCTTGACCTAGGAAAGCAGAAGAGATATACAAGAAAAGAAGAGATTGCGTTAATTCCACACAGGATAGAGTGGTGCTTCTGTCTTATTAACATGACCCTACACACCAGCAGGGGAGATCTGGCAGAAGAAAGGATTGGTTAAATAATTTACACTATCCTATTGTAGAGTCAAATTAAAACCCCCATACATTTCAAAAATGACATTCCCAGTTGGGAACAATTGGTGCAAAGAGGTGGGCATCACTAACTTGCAGCCATGAAGCCTATAGATGTGTCAATCAATAGTGACAGTGGAATGGCACCCAAAGGTTTGAAATCATCTCCTTGTTACACATGAAAAGAACCATCAAATCAAAAAGAAGAGGAAGATGAGTCAATCTATCTGGAGCTTATGGGTCAGAGTCTGTAAGGATGAAGGAATGTTGAGGATGATAGGAATATATTAGGGTTTAGGGTGGCATAAGTGCCCTAGCAATAGGATTGTTCAAGACACATAAGTTTCAGCTACCTACCAATTTAGCCAAAAGAAAATTAAGGAACAGCTAGAATGAGGAGACAACTCTCATCTTTCAGCAACTACTTAATTTTCAGAAGAGTAGCACTTCACATGGACACCTTCCAACATACTGTTCCCCCAGTTCAGTTGCGTTCAGTCATGTGCAATTCTTAATGAAACCATTGGGGGTTTTCTTGGGAAAGATACTGAAGTGAATTGCCATTTTTTCTCCAGCTCATTTTACAGATGAGAAAACTGAGACAAAAAGACTTAAGTGACTTGCCCAGGGTCAAACCTCTAGTACATGTCCAAGAATAATTGAACTCAGGTTTTCCCAATGCCAGGCCTGGCACTCTATCTACTGTGCCACTTAGCTGTCCCACTCTTCCTCCATTTGCCTTCCAATACATCCCTGATGTTTATTTGTTTAGTTTTGAATGCTTGTCCTTCTGGGATCTCCTTCCTTCTGGTCTTTCATGATGTGAAAAGTGTCTCCTGAGAGGATTGTGTCCCCCTGTCCTACATTCCCCAGACCCATGTCTGCTCCTCATGCAGGGAAGACAGAGTATATGACATAATTTCAGACCACACACTTCCCCACAGTTTGCTCTTTCTGTTTTTCCTTATGAGGGGATGGAAGAGGAGATGTAAAAGAGATGGCTACAGCTATGAAAGTGACTTTCCAGTGTCTGGAGCCCACTGCAGATAGTTAGACTTGACTTGTTAAGGCCAGCCACAGGTAGCTTGTGAAATGGACCTTGACTTCATAATTGATTTCTCCATCCCTAGAGCTACTAAGATCTATAATCAAGAAAACAATGATAAAAACTTGAGGTTTCTCCATTCACCTCCTGTCAGAGAGATAATACTGATCTGATCTGATCCACTTTCGATGAAAAATGATAAAAGAACATTTGAGGGCACACAGTTATAAAATATAGTTATATTGAAGAACCCATACCGTCAGTACCCCCTCTGAAACTCTTAGCTTCAGGAGGAAGATATTGAACAGAGGTAGAAAGCCCTCCTCCCCTGGGTGGGGGCAGGACATCTTTGACATCTTCTGAGCTACTTCCCTGCACAATTTAAGGTTGAATGTTGGATGACGGGGGGGGACAAACTAAGGCCATGACAACACATGTTTCCTCTCTTTTCTCATTCATATGTCTTCCTGTCACAACTATAATTTCACCATCGCGCATCACTGTTGGCAATAACACCCCAAGTACAAGGTAACCTCACTTGTAGATTTAGTGAGATACTTTACATGAAACATTACTTCAGATCAGTGCCATTGGGTAGTTTCCAAACAATGCTATTGCCCCCTTGCCAAAAAGCAAAATGAAATAAAAGATAGAGGTGCTTGCCTGAGTAGAATCTAATTATACATAGATCAGAAGTTGGTCATCGATCCAACAGAACTTCCTTTCTTGAGATGACAAAAAAGGAGATGAAGACCAGGCTTTTTTGGTCCAAGCAGAGGAAAATGGTTGAATTCCTGAGGCATTTAACCACAAAATTACTTTGACACATGTTCATTTTGACTAGGGAAATTAGATCTGGGAAGCATTTGGATTTTTCTAGGTTTGGATGGCAAAACTTTCTAGCAAAACCCATTCCTCTCACTGGGAATCAACTGCTTCCCCCTAAATCCTCCTGATCATGATATGGCTCTTGGGAATCTCTTTTGATTTGTGTACCATTGGACTCAATTTAATAGATTTGTTCTTTTTGATTTCTCTGAAAGATTTGTCCCCAGAAGGATTAGAGAAGTCATTAGCACCTAGTATACAGTGCCCTGAACCAGTAATATATAATTCAATTAACTATTTTTTCAAAACTGTGTTTTTGAAAAGAAGTTTATTGAATTGAATTATATTTTATTATAATGGATACAGATTTTTCTGTTTGTAGGATTATATCCTATTTTCCTGTAATAAAGCCAAATGGTAAGAGCCTTGGACTAGTGAAGATCCTTGAGCAAATGGCTTTGTTTCATTGGACCTCAGATATCCCTAATACAAATGATAAGAAACAAATGATGAAGATACAGATGATAATGAAAATATATAACAAATAAACAGATGGGGTTATGCAGCATATAACAAATATATATTTGCTAATGGTGGAGGAGCACCAGAATAACATTGGTATAAGAAAAATTTGTTGGGGAAGAGAAACTGGATGTGCAGTCAAGGGATTTCAATGATGACATTTAATTTACTTGCTGGTTACCAAGGGAAGAACAGTTAACCTCTCGGAGGCTCCTCTTCCTCATCTGTAAAGTAGACATACCAATCCCTGCTTTACCTCTCCTACGCAGGATCCTTTGTGAGACAAGCATTTGAGAAGCTTTAAAATATTATGCAAAGACAAGCTGTCATATAAAGAGTAACAAATGGAAATGGCAATGAAAACAAAATTGATACTTTTTCATAATCAAGGATGAACCTCCATATCCAAGTTATGTCCTTCAGAGTGGTCACAGAACTGCTCTTGTGAAACTGCCTCCAGAGCTGGCGGGAGATCTTAGGAAGCAAAATGGTACAATGTCAGGCTGCACCTGGGGTCAGGAAGACCTGAGTACAAATCCACCCTCAGATACTTGTTCATTGTGGGATCCTGGGCAAGCCACTTAATATCTGTTTGATTCAGTTTCCTCATCTGGAAAATGTTTTTTTCTTTTTTCTTTTTTTAAGAAAACCCTACCTCCTGGGGTTGTTGTAAAAATCAAATGAGATCATATTTTTGAAGTTCTTTATCAACCTGAAATTGCTCTATAAATGCGAGTTATTGCTATCATTATGAAATGTGCTCAATGATGACATGTCTTCATCTTTTGAATATGGGTTTGACTGTTGGAAACGCTGAAAACCTTCTTAGAAGTAGGTCTGGCAAATTAATTGGGTATAACAAATGTTAGCATTTTGCATCAAAAGCCAAGTGTACTAGATTGACCTTATTTCCATTTTGGATGGGGTTATGAAGCTGGATATAAAGGTTTTTTAGACTTCAGCAAAACATTTGATAAAGTATCTTGTTCTCATGGAAAGAAGGAAAAGATAGGAGTTAGATAATAGGAAAATTAATATTCAGAAGGAGCTGAATGGTTTTACTCAAAGAATCCATGCCAATATAAACTATTAAGAAAATATTTTGAAGTCATCTATTGCATATTAAATATCATTAATATATAATCTTAAAAATTAATAAAATATTGATACATTTTAAAATTTTGCATCCTAGGCATTGTTAAGGTCATTTTACTCCCTACATTTATAGGCATAGTTTGCCTGCAAGACGCTTTTATTGATTTTTCCTTTTAAAGAAATTATAAAAAGAAAAATCTGACCCTTTTTTCATTATCTGAAAATCGTTTGCTCTAAGGTTTTTTTATCCTTTCATTTATTTGTCATAGAAAAGAGCAATTTGCCTAAAAGGGTACACCGAGTATATACAAAATGTTTATAATTCTTTGTGAAATTATAGTTTATTATCCACTTGTATCTGAAAGTTATTGTTATGATATGTGATCTGCATTTTTGAAACTTATATTTTTGAAACTTGGCAATGAATTTGCTTTTGGAATTAATTTTTCCAATTGATTTTGGTTCCATGTCAACTTGGAAGGACGTCTCTAGTGAATGGCTCCTGGTATCTGTATTTGGGTTTGCATTGTTGAACATTTTTTATCAATGACAAATTAAGTCACAGCCAAAGTCTTTATCAAATCTGCAGATGGCACAAAGCTAGCTAAAACAATGGATTACGGAGTTTGTATCCAAAAAGATCTTGACAGGTTAATCTAGTAAGATGAAATCCAATAGAAAGAAGTTTAATAGGGTGAATGTAAAAGTTTATGTTTAGATTTAGTAAATAAATTTCACATGTAATAGATGAAGGGAAACATGATGAGACAGCAGTTTATATCTCATAAAAGTTAGTAGAAGTGGTAGTGGACTGCAACCTCAAGATGAGTCAGATATACACTTTTGGCATATATATATATACACAGATGTATGTGTGTGTGTGTGTGTGTGTGTGTGTGTGTGTGTGTGTGTGTGTGTGTGTGTATGGCAGCTAGGTGGCACAGTAGATAGTGTT
Organism: Potorous gilbertii; assembly: GCA_028658325.1. NCBI lineage: Eukaryota > Metazoa > Chordata > Mammalia > Diprotodontia > Potoroidae > Potorous > Potorous gilbertii. The sequence goes on from JAQQSK010003399.1 coordinate 78,387, forward strand.
GGCTCTGGAGTCAGGAGGACCTGAGTCCAAATATAGCCTCAGACACTTACTAGCTGTGTGATCCTGAGAAAGTCACTTAACCCTGTTTTCCTCAGTTTCCCTACTTGTAAAATGAGCTGGAGAAGGACATAGCAAAACATTACAGTATCTTTGGCAAGAAAATCCCAATCTCAGAGAATTGGACTCAACTGAAACAACTGAATCATGTGCATACACAGCCAAAACAGCAAATGTAATCTTAGCCTTAAAAGAGGGGTATACTATTTAGAACAAGGTAGGTAATAGTCCCACTGTACTCTGCCCTGGTCAGACAACATCTGGAGTATGTTTAGTTCTGGGCACCATATTTAGGAATATCAGATTGATGCTGGGCCTCAAGCACATGCCATATGACGGTCAAATGGATTTGGTGAATAAACTGATTCCAATAAATTTTACCATTTTGCATCAAAAGCTCAGTGTATAAGATGAACTTTATTTCCATTTTGTATGGGGCTATAAAACTGCTACATAATTGCTCCTTGAGGGCAGGGGATTATCTTTTGCCTTTTTGAATCTCCAGAACTTAGCATAGTACCTGGCACATGGTACTAAATGCATTGATTGATTATTGATTGATTGAGTGTACCTAATTTATTGTGGGCAAAGGAGCAAGGGAAGAATATGATGCGCAAGACAATAACTATCTTTAAGTAGTTGAAATGGTCCTCTGTGGAAAAGGAGAAGACTTGTTCTGTTTGGTGTAGACATGGTTTGGTAAATGTTTAATAAATAACTTGATCGCAATAAAAGGTATGTAAGACACATTTGTAAGTTTAATCTGTATGGGTAACATTTCCTCCATCACCTTCCTGTACATAGTCAGTAAAACAGTAAATCAAGTCTTGATTTGTAGCATTTGCTGATTTTTGAGGTATAAACTCACCCTAAAATTTAGCAATCAGCCCATTGGCTGGACTGCTGAACTGCCTCCAATATACTCTTTGTTGACCTCAAAAAACAAAATGAGGATCAGTGGGTGGAAGTTACAAAGGAAGGAATTTAGGCTTGATAACAGGAAAAACTTCCTAACAATTAGAGTTCTCCAAAAAGAGAATATAATAGGCTGCCTTAGGAGATAGTGAGGGTTTCCCTCATGGCTTGTGTAAAAGGAAAGTCTGGATGACCACTTGTTGAATGTGCTTTACTGGGATTCTTAATTGAGTATGAGTTGGACAGAAAACCTCTGAGATACTTTCCAACTCTGAGATTCTATAATTTTATTTTTGTGTCATGGGACCAATTTTGTTGGTTGGCTTGCAAACTAGTTCTAGAGGTAATTTTAAAAGAGGAGGTCAGCAAGAGGAGTTTTGAAAAATGGCAGTGGTATGGGGATAAATGTTTGGTTTTCTAAGTTAACTATGTTGCAGGAATAAGATGTAGTATGTTTGGAAATAAACCAGTCGGTTTTATTTACCTATAACCATACCTGCAGTATACAAAATGACAAAGCGCTTTATTGTCATGTTCTTTCCTTTTCTTCTCTTTCTTCCCTTTCTTCCCTTTGCCTCCCTCCATTCCCGCCCTCTTTCTCTAAGTGTTTATTATGTACAGAAGATTGCATCCTTATGGGCTATGCAAAAGAAATGGAAGACAGCCCCAGACCTCTTGTAACTCACAATATGATAATGGAGACTCATACAGAACAGTTAAATAATACAAGACAGTCTGGAATTCTGTGAAAACCTAAGTGGTACTTGTAGATTTGCTTATGAGTTCAGAGAAGGAAAGTTTTTGTGTGGAAGAATAGTTGGGGAAAAATTCATGAAGGATATGGAAGTTTGACAGAAATATGGGTAATGTTTATTACATAATCATTCGTATGTACAAGGTCTTGGGCGACAGAGTCAAGAATGAAAACAGTTCTGGTCCTCAAGATGCTTGCATAGTCCCAGGTAAGTAAAAACAAAGTAATTTGAGGAGGAAGATAGTGTTAACTCTCTGATAGGATCAGAGAAGGCTTCATTGTAGAGGCAGAACCTGAGCTAAGCTTTGAGGGAAGATAAGGGTTTTGAAATATGCAGATGAGGAGAAAGTGCATTCCAGGCAGAGAATGGAGGAGGCTTGTACAAAGGGATAAAAGGAAGACTGAATGTTGTTGAGCTTGGGGAATAGCTAATGCTACCTCTTGTCTGGAAGGTACTTTGTGTGGAAAGAAATAAACATTATTTAACATAAGCTTGGGAAGGTAGATAGAGACTAGATTGTAGAAGGGCTTAATAACAATTGGTCTGAGAAGATTGTAGTTTTATTCCAGAAGAGAGAGCTATTAAAGATTTTTGAGATGGACAATGATATAATCAGTCTCATGTCTTAGAAAGACTATTTAGGATGGTATTGATGGGAGAAACTAAAGGGAGGGGGACGAAGTGGGAGGCTAGTGGGATAATCCAGACAAAAGGTAAGAAAGACCTGAACTGGTATGGTGCCCACGTGTGTGAGGAAAAGTGGTTAGATGTGAGGAGTGTGGATGTAAATGGATAGGATTTGGTAATTGACTTTCTATAGGTGTGTGGTGATGGAAGGATAGAGAGCTGACAATAGGAAGGGAAAGAATGGGAGAGGAAGGGAGAGTAGAAAGAGAGAGACAGAATCAGAGTCAGAGACAGAGACTCAAAGAGATAGAGACACAGAGAGAAAGAAACAGAACCATTACTCTGAACTTATAAATCTGATGCAGAGAGGAAAAATGTGGAAGAGACAAGTCTCTTTTCACAAAGTAGAGACAAAATTCAGTTTTGGACAGATCAAATTTGAGATGCCCCTGGGACATCGTTGAGATGATAACTAAACATCTGTAAGCTGACGAGTTCACCAAGGGAGTATAAAGAGAGAAGAGTAGAAGGCTCATGGTAGAAACTTGAGGGACACCCATGCTTAGAGGAAAGGGACTGGATGACAAATCAGCAAAGGAGACAGAAAAAAAGCAGATAGGGAAGAGGAGAACCGGGAAACAGGCATTGGTGTCAAGGGAGCTGATAAAGGAGAGAAAGTCTGGGGGAGTCAGGTGATCAATGGGATCAGAAGCTATAGAAAGATCAAGGAAAATGAGGATGGATATTGTGGATGGAGGATGAGATGTAATGACCAGTGTCTCTCAGAGGGAGCTGGTGTCCTCAAGGCTGTCCTGAAGGTTTTATAAAGAGCAGAAAAGGCTAGTGTCCCAAGTAACTGTTGGTGTTGACATCAAACTTCCATTTATATCAAGGGTACGAACTGGTCTCTTCCACTGTTTGGGCTCTTCCATCTCCTAATCCCTTCCTCAAAGATCTGAGAAACTAACAACTTCAAAGTGATGATTGCAGAAACTGTACGGTGAGATGCAGAACTGGTGAAGGAGCTGACTTTTCATGGAAACTGGGGGAGGGAACGTGAGGCTAAGAGCCCCAAGAGTTCTTGGGAAACTAGGGATTTGTGGGATGAAATTATTTCGGTATGATTGCTCTGTTATCTTTATCTGACAGTTGACTAGTGACACCTTGGTAACTGTCACAGAGGGGTTACTGTAGGGATGATGAATGTACCAGAAAAACTGCAGGGCAGAGGAACCCTGGCCAATCATCAACCTGACCCTGGCCTCCTTCCCCAAAATGAGGGACAATCCTGCAGTTTCCTCATGGAATCCATCCGAAATCTACTAGGCTGGGACACCTGCTTGGAATGGGGAAAGTGGGGTCTGGAAGTGGGGATAGGTACCTATGAATAATTACATTTTGATTGGGATTTAACAGGTTAGCTAAGGGCTAGCAACCTGTTGCTAGCGACTAGCGCACAGGACCTGGAGTCAGAAGACCCAAGTTCAAATCTGGCCTCAGACTATTACTAGCCATGTGGTCTTGGGCAAGTCACTTAACCCTGTTTGCTTCATTTTCTTCATCTCTAAAATGAGCTGGAGAAGGCAATGTCAAACCACTCCTGTATCTTTCCCAAGAAAATCCCAAATGGAGTCATAAAGAGTCAGACACGACACAAACAACTGAACAACCACACACAACAAACAAGCATTGGAAATGTTGCTGAATTTGGAATCAGAGGATCTGGGTTTGTATTCTGACATTTGGTATCTATGTGACCTTGGGCTAATCACTTTTTGGCCCTCAGTTTCCTCATCCATATGATAAGGGGGTTTAATGAGATGGTCTCTTAGGTTCCTTATAGCACTGAAACTATAATCCAATGATCCCACTGTATTCCAAGAACAAAGTAGAAACTGAGTGGATAGTAGGTACTTCTCAGAGGACAGAGTCAGTGTAAGAGAGGCAAGATCTCAAAGAATTCTGGGGGTTTACAGAAGGAAAAAGGGGGGGTTTGAGGAGCTGGGTTGGGGGTAAGGAAGGGGACCAAGAATGAGGTTGGGAAAGGAGTAAGCAAAGTTCGTTCTCCATTTTCAAATTTGTGAGTCACGGAACCTCCTGCCTGAGGCCAGGCACTCAGCCTACTCACATGCAATTTCCCAGCCTCAGTGCTGGCTCTCATTCAAATTTTCAGATATTTTGTTCCATTATTCCACAGTCAGTTTTTCTTTAAGTAGGCTTTTATTCATCTCTATGTTTATGTCAGATTCTGAGAAGTCTTAACTACTGTCAACCCGCCTCCACTTTTCCCCCCTAGTCCATTGCCTTTTGCCTTTTGGACAGAGTCCGCTTTTGGCTAAACAGTGAGGGGAATGCTTTCTTTGTGGGGTTTTTTTCTCTGTAGAAGAAAAAAGATAATATCTAATATTTTTTAAAGGAGCTGCAGCAGTAGGAGGGAGAGGATGGGGGTGGGGTGCAGTTTGATGTTTAAAGTTACAGAATTTGCAGTGGAAGGTCTAACTCATACTTGACTTTATCTGGTTTCCCTACCCCTAATTTGGAAGCATTTGAGAGAAATTCCCATAATCTGAAAAATTTGATGGTTATAAACTTGGCACCCCCCTCAATGGCTAGGTTGATTTTCCTTGGTCAGTGTTCACTTAGTGGCCACATTGTCTGAGACCACATCTAGTCCTCTCAGTTGTGTCCAAGGGCTATATATACCTCTAACTTCTTGAAGGGATCCCACAATCTCTGACCTTGAAGGTTCAGAGGCTGTTGAATGCAGCTGCTCGTGGCACAGGAATCCTTCCTACAATTTATCCAACCAGTATACAACCATTCTGGTAGTGAAGGCCTGAACTAAGGGGGATCTGAAGCTTCTGGAAGCAGCCCATCATTCTTGTGGGCAGTTCTAATTGTTAGGAATTCTTACATCACATCTGGATGAATCTAGTCCTCTGCAAATTCCACCCGTCCCTCCTAGTTCTGCCCTTGGGGAGCACAAAGAACAAGGCTAAATCCTCTTCTATATAACCGTCCTTCAAATACTTGAAAACCATTAGAATATCTGCTCTGTCCTTCCATATTTTTCTTTTCTGGGCTAGCCAACCTTAGTTTTTTAACTGAATCTTATGTGCCATGGTACCCAGTATCCTCACTATCTCAAGCTGCTCAGTGTTGGATGGTGTTCCTAAAATATGGTGCCTCAATTGATGGTGACCCAGCCCTCCATCTGTGGTCAGACCAAGGAATTATACAAAGGGGACTGACCAGAGTAGAATCCAACAGACCTTTTCAGCACAGAAAAGGAAAGAAGCAGAACCCAGTGGCCTTGGGTAACAATGTCACTAATTGGCCTTAAAGAATCTAAAATCTCTAGTCACAGCAAAGTGAGTATGTAAATTGATGAAATGCAAATTGCCATTGCCCAAGGATATCAATAAACCCATCAAATAAGGAAAATCATGCTGTAGTGAAAAGACTAATGGATTTGATTAGAGAAACTTGGGTTGCTACCTAGAGGATGCTTGAGTCTGAATACTAGCTCTGCATTGACTAACTATGTGACTTTAGTTAAGTCATTTAATATGCCAGGCCTTAGTTTTCTCAGCTGTAAAATGGAGTCCTGGTATACTGAATGTATGTCAGGTCACCTCTATGTAAAATTCTCCAATTCTTATGAAATACTTTTAAAGCATTACTATGTACAAAGACCTGTGCTAGGGGAATACAAAGTAGGTTACAATCTACTTAGAAAGGCAAGACTTATGTAATACAAATTGAAGGCAGTAAATGATAAAGGTCAAATGAGTGGTAAGTCAATAGCTGCCCTAGAATTTCACAGGAGAGATTTTTTTTAGTCTGTGGTCGTCAAAACAGCTTTCCTAGAGGAGGTGAAACTTAAGCTGGGCCTTGAGGGATGAGTAAGGTAGATGGGGCATATGGGGTAAAGCAAAAGTTAAGATAGAAATATGCTAATATTCTTTAAAGGAGCTGCTTCAGTAGGTGGGAGAGGATGGGGTGGGGGTGTCGTTTCATGTTTAAACTTACAGGATTTAGGGTAGGAGGTGTCTAACACTCATATTAGGCTTTATCTAGTTTTCCCTATCCCCAATTTGAAAGCATTTGAGGGAAATTCCCATAATCTTCAAAACTTGGGAATTATGAAACTTGGCACACCTCCTCCCCCGCAATGGCTAGGGTGACAGTAATAAATAGAAGACTGGCTATAGTGGAAAGTTGGAGCAGGAGTTTGGGACCAGACTATGGAAAGACTTGAATGCCATGCTAAGGGACTGGTATTTTTTAGTTTAGGTTTTTGTGATATCTGACTGATTCCCTGAGAGTGATGCAAAGTGGGAAGAGATGTACCCAAAGGATGAGAACATACTATGGACTTCTGGAAGGAAGGCCAGAGGAAAGGGGCTAAGAAGAATTAGACAGCAGTAAATCGGGGTAAGTGTTCCCAGGATTCCTTGTTCCATTACTATAGTGCCTTTTCTCTTACAACCACGGCGATTAAAGTACAGGACCCTAAAGCATGGCTGTTATAATAAAGATGGGGATAAACTGAGAAAAAAGTGGAAAAGTATTTTCTTTGCCTATCAATACCTGAACTAGGTTAGAGCCTGTCTATAATTTAGTCTTAGAAAACTGCCTCATCTCACCCATGATCAGGATGTGAACCCAGGTCTTCTTTTTCCATGCTCACAGCTCTAACCACAATGCCATGCTTCCTTTCCTTTCCCTAATAGTTGGAGTTATACCAATGCAGAGGGCTGCCTAGGAATGCAATGGGGTTAATTGAGGGGGGAGATCATTGAACAGAGATTGTAGACCTGGTAGGGGATATTAGGGAATTTTTATTCAGGTAAGTGTTGGATTAGATGAATTCCCTACCAACTCTGAGATTCTGTATTTCTGGTACATGGAAGCAACTAAGATGATGGCGTCAAGGTTACTTTCTATGTCAAAATTCAGGACTTTTCCTGGATAATGATATCTCATTGGGTTTCCTGCCCAATCATGAGCCTGGGAGGCCATTTTAGATCTTTAACATCAAACATCATTATGATTTACCAATCAATTGATTTACCAATTACCAGCTGATTTACTAATTAAACCAATGCCTTCTTCCCCATGCTGTCAGAAAGCTAGATGAGTCACTACATCCTGCCATTAGATAGACTAGGTTCTAGCTAGCAAAGTCAGATCTCTGTATGTTCATCCACTGGATTCTAGAATTTGATAGCTCACATCTCCTTAGTCATTTTGAATTAAAATTCTTTTTCTATTTTTCTTTTTTCATCTATTTCAAATCTCTAGGTAGAAGGCAGGGGAAAGACCCTACTAATTTGTCTTTATCTCATGTAGGGTAGATTTTTATGGAAATATTTTGACTTAAAAAAATACAAGATGTATCCATGCACTCTGACCCATTGATACTGAAAAATGTTTGCATCAATATTAGACTACTAGAACTTGAAAGGATCTAAGAGATCATTTAATGGGGGATAAATGAGTCTCAGACAAAGACGAGGCCCAGAGAGGTAAAATGATGCTGCCAAAGTCACACTGAAATGGCAGAACCAGTACTAGACTTCAATTCTTCCATATTTTAGTTTGATTCCATGAATTGCTACATCAAGAATGCATGATGCTCAATTATCCAAAAAGTAAAACCATTGACTGAGTCTTCTGATGAGTACAGAGCATATTGCTCCATTGAGAAAATGGAATCTGACTTTAGTTCATAAGCTCAAGGTTCCAATTCACTATGCTTGTATGTCCCTGTTTGAGCCCTGCCCATGCCCTGATGCTAGGAAGATATCCTGAGGGAAGCTCCTGCTCAGCTGTCATAGATCTCTCAGGGCTCAGCCTCTAAACTTTTCAGTCCTAATAGAACATCTCTAACTGGGCTCCTGGAGGAAAACTTCCAGTACCTTCATCTAGTAGAAGCTCGCGCATAATTTGGTTGAATAAAGCTGGCTATGCACCATAATCCAAATTACTAGCAGCAGTAAACAAAAGCCACTCAATGTTCTTGTCTTGTGATCTAATGGAGGGTTGTATCAAATCAACTCTGCATCTTTAACTACTATTTATACAGACATAATTAGTTTTTCTTTGGCTGAATTTAATAGCACATCTGTCTGGAGATGAAAATAAATGATAGGTTTACTTATGACTTGACTGGAAGTTGGTGATGTCCTGAGTTCAGAGCCTGCAATCTCTTTTCCCTAATGTTTGATCTGAATGTTCCCTGTATTAGTCCCAGTTACCAAACCATGAGTTCAAATTCATTATTTGCCCAGGGTCTGTTGATATGGATGCTGATCCATTAAAATTTACTTGTATCTGCATTCAGTGATCAGGTAGGGGTAGGAGTGGAGAGAAGAAGATTCTTCAAGGTCAAGGAGACATTTGCTATTATTCTCTGACCAAAAGTTTCCTTCTTGAAGAGATCTGGTATTTAGCACAGTACTTTCCACATGTTAGTGACTCAAGAAATATTTATCAAATGAATGAATGAAACATCGTAAGGCTTCCCTGGCATGGGTTCAGTCATCATCTCAAGGCAGACAACCCCAGATCTATATATACAGTCCTAGTCTGAGTCAAATCATATATCTCTAACTGCTTACCAGATCTTCCCCCAGTGCCTCAAACATAACCTCTGACCCCGAGCTCATATTCTTTCTCACTAAACCTCTTTCCTCCAACTTCTTCTTCTTTTTTTTTGGTGAGGGTAACTCCATGTTCCCAATCACTCAATCTTGAAACCCCAGGATCATCTTTGATTTTTCCTCTAATGCACTCCACACATATGACCATTGGCACAGGCTGGTCAATTCTCTTGGTCTGTCCCTCCCCTTCATTCACAAGGTTACCACCCTGACTTGTGCCCTCATTATCTTGTCTAGTGCAATACCCTTCTAATTGCCTCTTTCTTCTTCAGTCTCATATTCCCTAGTCCATCCTTCATATAACTGCAAAAATAATCTAATCATTTCCTTTCTCACTTACATTCTCCTCCATGAAAAAAACATTGTCAGTAACTCCCTATTTATTACCTATGTGATAAAGTGCTGACTTCTTAGACTAGTACGCAAGATTCTCTGTAATTTGGCTCCAACCTACCTTTTCAATCACATTCCATGCTGTCCACCCTTCACATATCTTCTGTTCCAGCCAAACTGGACTACTTATTATATCCTCAACATGCAATATATATTCCTGACTCTGTATTTTTTTTATCATATTCTCCCCTTTTTCCCTATCCTATGAAACCTGTGTTATGTCTCATCTTCTTCCTGTCTACCTTAGAGTATAACACTCTCTCTGCTTCTTCTGAACTTCCATAACACTTACTGTCTTTACCACTGGATGGGCAGCAAATATAGACCTTCCAGTATTTTTAGTTATCTATGTATCATTTCTTCAGTTAGATTGTAAGTTTTTGAGGGCAAGGTATATGCTTGGTGTTTCGTCATATCCCCTCATGTTGCCTGGAAACCTGTGATTCATACAGGAAATACTCAGTAAACACTTGTGGATTGATGGATAGAGAGGTTATTAAATCTAAATGTGGTACATGAGGGTAGGGGGAACTTGGATAAAACAGACAGAAGCTTTAAGAAATGCTATCCAGCTTCCAAGGGAGTCTTGCCAAGACATCCTTGGCAGAGGAAAAATGGGAGTCTTTTCACTGTAAGGGCTGAGACAGAAGGGTTGTTAGTGCCTCACACAGCTTGTAGCAGCTTATCCCCCTGCTCTCCTTACGTGAATTTCTTCCTGAGATTGGCTTCTCTGATCTTTGGTCATAGATTTGGTGCCCATCACTGGGCACCCCCCTCTTGAAGGATCAAACAGTAATTACAGTGAAGGCAGGTGGTTTTAAAGCTAAGGCTGGAACAGAACTTCATAGTAATTTTCTTGTCTAGTTTTAGTGTGTGAGCAGCATGATCTGCTACCCTGGACCAAGACAGAGACCTATGACCTCCCACAATAAAGGCACAAGGGAAGAGAGGGTCAGATCTTAACACTAGACTTTGCAAAGCTTCACTCTGCTCTCAGACTCACTTGGCCATTATGCCTAAACATACATCCTTTGTTACCCCACACCGTGCTCATCTCTATTGTATAAGCTTTTCTGATCCAAGACAGACCTCCCTCACTGTCTGGCTGAATCAAAGGCCACTTGATTCACTTATTTCTAGTAGCCTTAATTCTATGGAAGCATGCAGCTAGGTGACTCAGTGAATGGGGAGTAGGGCCTGAAATCAAGACAAATATCTTCCCAGTAGAAATCTGGCCTCAGATGCTTGTGATCTGTGTGGTCCTGGGCAAGTCACTTAATCCTACTGACCTGTAATGTTAATGAGAGTTAAAAATCTTCCTCACCCATTAATGGGCTTGTCCATTAAGGGAAGCTTGATTAGGGGAGATTTATTTTGTAGGAAGGCCAACACTTTTTGTTGATTTCTAATGAGGTGCTGGTTCTCCAAGATCCTGATGACCTCTGGCTCTGAAAAGTGTATATATACTTTGAGGTGAGGTCTTGTTTTGGGGTTTGCTCATTAGAAGTGTTTGTTTGACCCAGATAAGACTCTGGGGAGCCACTGAGGAGTCCCCTAGCTTTGAAAACCCAGATGTTGGTGCTTCTCTCTCTGTGTAATGGTCAGGCTAGATGACCCAGCGGATAGAGCACCAGTGCAGGAGTCAGGAGGACCTGGGTTCAAATCTCACCTCAGACACTTGACACTCACTAGCTGTGTGACCTTGGGCAAGTCACTTAATCCCAACTGCCTCATCCTGGGTCATCTCCAGTCATCCTGATGAATATCTGGTCACTGGATTCAGATGGTTCTGGAGAAGAAGTGAGGCTGGTGACCTGCACAGCCCTCCCTCACTCAAAACAAAGTCAAGTGCAAGTCATGTCATCATTTCTCTGATGGCATGATCTTCTTCGGCAATGAAAGAGGAACACACACAATGATCAAACAGTTGGAAATCCTGTCTGTTGGTCTTTATTTCTCTGGTCATATTTTCTCGAAGTTCAAGGTGCTAATTTTCTCCCTTGAACTAAGTGAATGATATAGGTGCTTGATTAATGTAGATTATTGACCTCTCAAAAGTTGCTTTCCTTTTAGAAAAGCAGATCTAAGAACCTGTGCTAGCAGACCTCCTGTGTATTTTGGGGTCCTTGTTGATAGATTACCTCAGTTTCCTCATCTGTAAATGAGCTGGAGAAAGAAATGACAAACCATTACAGTATCTTTGCCAAGAAAACTCAAAAAGGGCTCATGAAGACTTGGACAGGATTGAAAAAATGACCTAACAAGTGATTCTATAGATTGAGATGTGTACAGGATGCCACCATTTCCCTTCTCCATATAGTTACCCTCCATTATCTCTACCATATGACACACTGGTATCCCTGTAATTCCTAATTCTCTCTATTTCTTCACTGATAATGGAAGTGAAGGAAAAGATCCAGAGGTGTGCTGGAGTCAGCTTGATTTGGCTTATGAGAGCTGATTGTTAAAACTTCATCATTTACACCTTATAAATCAGTAAATGCTGCAAATCAAGGACTTGACATAATTTTATTGATTGTTTAGACTTGAGAAAATGATGGAGGGAATGTTAATAATGAAATTCCCCTACTGCTGAGAGTCAGTTGTTAAACAATTTGGCACCAACACGCCTTGGAAAGACCTCTAGGGAAGAAAGGGCACCACAAATTCCAGACTTTTTTTTTTAATAATTACGAATATGAGGTAGTGAGGTGTAGTGCACAGAAATCTGGGCTTGGAGTCAAAAAGGCCTGGGGCCAAATCATTCCTCTGACAACCAGAAGCTCTATGACTTAAGTTACTTAATCTTCAGGACTTATATGTGAAGTGAAAGATAGGTAGGTGGAGGGAAATCTTATGCCAAGAATTCCTGATGTTAATGAAATCACAAATCTTTCATGTATTCTGGTATTGTTGGGTGCAATCAGCCAGCTGTGCTAAGGAAACATCTGGAGGGCAACTACCTGACTTCCCAAGCTTCCTTCAAGTCCAGGCTAAAATCCTATCTCTAGGAGAAGTTTTTCCAGATTCCCTCTTCATGCTGGTTCCTTTCCACTATTTATCCTCAGTTTATCCCACATTTATCTTGTTTGTCCAGAGTTGTTTTTATATGGTCTCCCGCATTAAACTGTGAATATTTTGAGAGCAAGGATTCTTGCCTTTATTTTATTTTATATATCCTAGGACTTAGCACAGCACCTGGCACTCTGCAGATCCTTAATAATTTTTTAAATTTTACAGTTACTTCCCTGAGGCTGTAACTAGATCTCAGCTAGAAACAGGTTCTAGTTGGCCTTATGGTTCCTTCCTTGCTAGCTGGCAAGAGTTCCCATCCCTTTACTAGTAAGGAACCTTGTCTCCACCAAATTCCATTTAAATAGGGAAGAAAATAGGAAGAAGGAAGTGAATAAGATTCATGAAAACAGGGATGTGGGGCAGGAGGCAGGCAGATGCAGAGACACAGATGGGATGACGCTTGGGATGGGGGTGGAGTGATCTATCCAAATAGACTTAAAAAATAGTTTACTGTTTTCATTACCTTTTTTATTTGTGCTTTACACATCCCACATTTTGCTGCCTGCTGGGCAGGGTAGCAGATGTGGAGACTTACCAACAGTGACATAACAAAGACTCCAAGATCTAGTCAACCTACTGTATAAGCTGCTTAGATGACCAGGGAAATATGTAAGAAGACTTGTTTGTGATTTTAGTGTTGTTTGTAGAAAGGAAGCCTGTTTGCTTCTTGCTTAAGTGGAACAGAAGGAAGGAAGAAATGCTAAAGATAAATGGCATATACATTTTAAAATATTCCTGGAGTATCTCTGCCTATCCCTGGCCCTCCCTACATCCAGTGATTAATTTGTAGTTATGGCTCTTACATATCCGACCATAGGATGAAACATAGTTCAATGCAATGGATGGAGAACTGGCATAGGAGTCAGAGGTTCAAATCCCACTTATGACACACAACCTGCATGACCTTGAGCAAAGTATGTTTTACTTCTCAGTACTCAGGCAATTCCCTAAGACCAAGAATCTGAGAAAGGACTGGTGTCCATTGGCAGAAAGAGCTTTTGTGTGAAAGGAAGGAGCTCCAAACACCAATAAGAATGCAGGCACAGTCAATCCAATGACTGGAGGCATGAGGAGTCTTTGGAATTCTCTGATTGCAACCCCTCTGCAGGCTAATAGAAGGTCTTTGAGTGTCATTAAGGCCTAGAGAGTCATCACTTTGTAATGAAGCTCTTGATAAAGTCTGAGCTCATCCTGGTTCAACAACCATATAGGCTGTCGCCTGGGCAGGATCAAAACTGTTGCCGCTAAGTAGAGTTTACCAGAACTAGCTCCACACTGTTTGAAAATGAAAAGTAACATCCATTCCACAGTGAGGCATTTGATAATGTTAATTTGTGGTTTTCACAACTTAAACTATCAGCTCCATTGTTTCATTCTCTTTTCTTCTCTTACCCTAAAGTCTGTGGTTACCCACCGCATCCCGGGTCATTACCAGTTATCTTGACACGTTCTGCCACTGAACTTTGATGACTCTGGAGGAGGGAGTGAGGGTGACAGCTTTGTGTAGCTCTTTCTCTCTTAAATCCAATTTCCATGCAAGTCAAGACATTAACCTTATGATGCTATTGTTGAGAATGAGGGAGCAGTAGCAGCAGTGACAAAACAAGCACCCAAAGAAATATTCTCAGTTCTAAGGACGCATTGGTTTGAATGGATGCCATCCACTCATGGCTAAAGCAACTGCTATTTTGGACCTTAAGAACTACTTACTCATGAAGCCTTATTGGAATATGTCCTTGTATTATTTTTGACATCATTGGTCTAAAGGTATTAAATGTTTTAAATTTTGACATGAATTTATTACCTGCTCATCCTCTGATTTCAATTCATTCATTCATTGAGGGTTCATAACCTGGGGTTTAAAAATAATTTGATGTTTAAATTATGTTAAAATATTTAAAAATATTTTGATGACTATACTTCAGTGTAATTGGTTTTCTTCGCAATTTTATGTATTCTATTTTATGCATTTTTAAACATTTTATTTTGTTTTTAATACATGGAATAAAACAAGCATTTCCATAACAAAGTATAATAAAAAAAGATGATTATACATGAAACTGCAAATCCACTATGTGCAACTTGCTATTCTTTTTTGAATATGCAACAAGGTTATTATGTAAGTTTCTTTTCTCCCTCTTTTTTTTCTTCCCTCCCCCAACCGTGCCCTAGAGATGGGAACCATTAGACAAAATAGGTGTGTATTTATGTGTACACAGACATATATATGTAAAATTATTCTACATATATTTCTATTTATCAGTTTTTTCTTTGGATGCAGATGGCATCTTTCTTCATATATCCTTTAATTTAGGTATTTATAATAGTTAAAATAACTTATTTTAAATGTATGTTTGAGAAGGCATCCATAGACTTTACCAGACTTCCAGAGGGATCCAGGACATAAAAAGGGCTCAGAACTCTTGCATTCATTCATTCATTTCCTTGTCAAATATTAACTAAATGCCTATCACATACAAGGTTCTGTGCTGGGTACTGCTATGTCCAGGGGTTGGGTAGGGTGATATTGGGAATTGACATAAAGATGTATAAAATATAGTCCCTGTTCTCAAGCATCTTAAAGTTCAGAGATGAAGATAAAACAAGTTTACAAATAATAGGAACACAAGACAATACAATGAAAAACACTCATGAAATACTTTGAAAGTTCAAAGCATGACCTTTTTTGGCCCTCCAGGGAAAACTGACATAGAGAGAACAATACTACCTAATGTCATTCTAAGGTTCTGGCCATACCTATGTGTTGGCTATTGTATTTACTGCTTCAGAAGTTAGTTAAACCATGAGCCAGATTACACAGTCAAACCACTCTTGACCAATTTATACTGTCGACTAAGTTAAGTAGGCAGTGCAGTGAAATGGAAAGAGGGTTGGAATCGTAGTCAGTAGTTAGACAAAACAAAAGTTCAAGTCCCATATCTGCTCTTTAACGGTTCTGTGACGTAGTGAATCTGTCTCCGCCAAACTCAAATTGGAGTATTGCCTTTAATTTTCGATACCATGATTTTAGAATGGACGTTGACTAGAGTGTTTAGAGAAGGGCAGCTAGGATGGGGAAGAGCCTCAAGTCCATGTCACACAAAGATAACTTGAAGGAAACTGATATTTAGACCAGAGAAAAGAAGATCTAAAGGGAACATGATGTTGTCTTCAATAAGTGGAAGGGCTGTTATATGGAAAAAGGAATAGACTTTGGTTTTTCCTGTTTGGTCTCATAAGAACCATGTAAATAGGGAAACTTAAATTTGAGATCAGGAAAAAAAAATTCCTTTCTAAAAGTGGAACGAACAGCTTCCAGAAGTCCTCAGTTCCCTCTCACTAGATCTCCTTAAGCTAGGGCTGGAAGACCATTTGTTGAGGAAGCTGAAGAGGTGATTCTTGCCTAGTATGGTTAGGACTACAGGGCCATTGGAGGTCCTTTAAACCCTGAAATTCAAAGACTTTGTGATCCATCCTGGGCAAGTCATTGGGCCTCTCTGAACCTCAGTTTCTTCATTTGTAAAATGGAGTTAATAATACCAGAATTGTTGTGAGGATCACGAGATAATGCATAAAAATGCTACCAGACTTTTTTTTGGTATTGGTATCATATGAATATAGCCTAAGAGCCAAGGGCTGAGCACAGTGCCCAGACATAACAGAAACTTAAGTAGTGCTTGATGGATTTGAATTCATTGCTCATAATGATGAAATAGAACAAAGTCCCCCCCCACCCCTGAATCTTTGGGACCTTTCTATTTTGTAAGCAAGCCTCTCTTTCGAATTTTCAGCTAAAATTATAAAGATTAGGGCTTGCTTCATTAAGAAATCTATTCATCACTTGGGTACAAACTTTACTTCAGGTGAGACAGTATGATATCAAACCCTACTAGAACCTAGCAACTTCACTGTTTCATTTTTCCCACTACTTCACCCTCATCCTTAATCAAAGAAATATTCTCCCTTCTAAAGGTACATTTATATTAAAAGATGACATAAATTTATTACTAAAACAATAATTATTTTAGACCTCAAGAGTGACTTAATCCATGAAGCCTTATCTGATTATTTCAGCCTGCATTGGTCTCATGTCTTCCTAAACATCTACCCTTTTGAAGTATTATTTTCTTCCCCCATTAGAATATAATCTCTCTGAGATCATAGACTGTCTTTCCTTTTATACATATTATATTCTCAGTGCTTAGCACAGTGCTTCACATGTGGTGAGAGTTTAATAAACACATGGTTTCTCATCTACCTATCTACCTATCAGGCAACCAAGTGGTACAGTGGATAGAGTACCAGTGCAGGAGTCAGGAGGACCTGAGTTCAAATCTCATCTCAGACACTTGACATTTACTAGCTGTGTGACCTTGGGCAGGTCACTTAACCCCAATTGCCTCATCTTGGGTCATCTCCAGTCATCCTGATGAATATCTGGTCACCGGATTCATATGGCTCTGGAGGAGAAGTGAGGCTGGTGATCTGCATAGCTCTCCCTCACTCAAAACAAAGTCAAATGCAAGTCATGTCATTATATCTCTGATGGCATGATCTTCTTTGGCAATGAAGGATGAACACACACCTACCTACCAATCTCCACATCTATCATCTCTGTGTCTCTGTCTCTGTGTCTCTCTCATCTTCTATCTCTCCACCATCATTGAAGGTATGACCATGAAGCTTAATAATTTCAGTGAACAGAAAGCTAGACTTGGAGTTAGGAAGGCTTGTGTTGAAATCTCTGACACTTGTGTCCTTGGACAGGTGACTTAATCTCTTTTAGCCTCAGTTATCTATAAAATGAGGGGGTTGTATTCAGCCTTTAAGGTCTCTCTCTCAACTTTAAATCTATGACTCTATGACCAATCTCTAATTTTGTTTACGTGCATGATCATGTTCCCAATCATATTGTATTTTTAGCATCTGGAAGACAGGTACAGAATCAGGAATCATCAAGTCATGGTCCATACCTAGGCTGAAGATGACTTGGGCGCATGATAGCTGCCTTGAAGTATTTCAAGGCTGTCATATGGCACAGGGGCAAATAGGAGATTGTTCTGGAAAAGGGATTCCTTTTAGATGATGAAGTCCACCAGTTGCTCTTGTTTACTGATGACAGTACAATGATTCAATCAAAATTCACAAAATTCAGAGCCTCCTTAATGAGATCCAACTGGTCACAAAAGGGGAGGTGGGTGGAACAAACATGTCTATTATTCAACTGTACATAATGTATAAAGTTGGTTGGATGGACAGTGTTTAAAGATGATACATCACATCTATCCAGGGAGAGATGCTATAGAGTCCATATGGTCCAAGTTTTATGCAACAAATCGTTTTACTAAGGGGATTTGTTCTGTGAAGTTTGGATTCAGTCAAAGGGCTGCCCTTAAGGACCACATGTCGCCTTGAAGCTGCAGGTTCCCCACTCCTGCTAGACAATGAATAAGAGATGGAATCCCAAATTGAATAGGAGGAAGACAACATTTAACCCTGCCTATCTGAATTTTATAAGCTGAGACAAATTTCCCAGTTCTGATCCCAAAAGCAGTGTTGCCCTTCTGGCAGTGGCATCAAGTATTGGTCATATGGGCAACCTAGCCAGTTCTATCCTTGACACTGTCAACAACTGATCTTATCCTTGGATCTGGGGCTGAGGAGCTATCTGCTTCCCCAAAGGATGTCGATTGTTATGTCCCATTTGTCATGTAACTACATATTGGAGCATATGACTTAGAGAATAGGGTCTTAGAGTTCATCTAACCTTTTCATTTTATAGATAAGTAACATTAGAGATTAGAAAGTCACATAGCTAGCAAGTAGCAGAGTTAGAGTTTCAATGAGCGTCTTCTGACTTTGGACTCCATGTTATTTTCATTATGTCAAAGTGTTTAAGAAACAATTGGGAGACCCTAAGGGTATCTGAGTAAAAGATAGAAATGATCTTAGTTGTGCATTAGTAAGTTTATTAGGGATTTCTGTGGAGGATGAATTGAAAAAGGCATAGAGTGGAGCCAGTAAAACTATTTGGGAAGCTGAATGTGTGAAAAAAAATGAGGCTCTGAATAATGAGAATGAAGAGGAAGGCAGGTCACAAGAGATGACAACATAGTCATAGCAGGAAGGGGGATCTTGGCAGGGTACAAACAATAAGACCTGGCAACTGATTGGTTATAAGGGGTGAAGGATTATGATCATTCTCTGCAGCTCTCTTAATCAAATGGAATACTCATGCAAGATTGCTTGTCCCCATCATGGAAGAAGCACTTTAACATTTTTCTTTAGATTTTATTTTAAAACTTACAGTATTCCATTTGATCACTGTGATCTGTGGGGTGGAAAGAGAGAATATTTGCTTCATGGATTGAAGCTCTCAGGGGTAACACTGTACCCAGAAACTGCAGAAAATACTCTCCTTTTCCCATTAGAAGGGAGCTGGTCTTATACAGAAGCATAGGCACAAACTTAACTAGGGATAGGAATTATTTTATGTTAAGATTATGCAGTTGTTGAATAGATTCAAGTCTTTACTCTCAGGATGTGTGAGAGTCAACAAGCCAGAGGGAAGATGGAGAAAGTGACATCCTATTGCACAATGTGGGAACCAACTGAGACAGCTATAATAACATTCAAACATCATAGCCTGGAACGCTCCAGTCAGTGAGACACCAAAGCCAGGTGCTAAGTAGGAACAAAAGAAGGATGAATTCTTTAGCAGTCATTCAAAAGTCAGGGGGTTTCACAGAGGGCCAATTAGAAAGGTAGGCAAGGGTCAAGAAAAGCGCATAGGAAGAAGGGGTGGGAAATAACGATTTGTTTCACGCAAAGATTAGCTCAAGGCAGCATTATTAGAGGACTGTAGATTTGACACTTCTCCCCTATGTTCTCCCTTTGAAAGCAAGGACTTTGCCACCTAGCTGATATCTTCCCAATTTTAATTTCTTTATTGGTAAGGAGTAAAAGTAACAGTAATGTTGGACTTAACCAGGGTGAACAGTATGGAATAACTAACTTTTTTTGGCGGGGGGAGGTGGAGAAACTTGAGCAAAGAAGAGAAACTGTGGGGAAAGACTACGGAGAGAAACTGTTTGCTTCCAGTCACTTCTTATGGCTAGAACAAAGAAATGGAAGGAAAATAGAATCTCAAGGGTCACCTGTTGAATTTGGGGGATCCTTCCCCTCCCTAGGCTGTCCAGTTTGGGATTCTATCCTATTAGTAGAGCAGCATGGCTCTTTTGATGGAATCTCACTGATGGCCCATCATTATCTGCTCTGCCTCATCTAAAACTAGCTGGAGCTGAGACAAGAGATGGCCAACTAGTGGGAGTCAAGCCTCTGTTGATCCCCAGTGACAATCTTTCCATATTTATGAGGAGTTAGAGTGTCAGTGGATCCATGGATGCCTATTTTTTTTTTTCAAAAAGGGAATGATATTCAGAGCTCTGAAACAAGGCCCTGAGAAATCCTTTATCTTAAGGGAGAATTCTTATCAAAATATTGTCTTCAAGACTTACTCAGAAACACTTCAAATACAGTTGGTTTGAGTTACTATGATTTGTAAAATTTAAGATATATTTCTTTAAAAACAGATAGAGACTAGACCAATAGTTCAGTCACAACTGACTCTTCCTAATCCCATTTGGGGTTTTCTTGGCAAAGACACTGGAGTGATTTGCCATTTCCTTTTCCAGCTCATTTTTACAGAGGAACTAAGGCAAACGGAGTTAAATGACTTGCCCAGAGTCACACAGCTAGTAAGTATCTGACACCAGATTGAACTCAGATTAACCCTGTCAATCTGATGCCAGACAATATTCTATGTGCTAGGGATACAAAAAAGACCATGCAAAAACCACTTTCCCTGCCCTTAGTAGATCACGATGTAATGGGGAGATAATATAAATATCCAGATATGTATAAGGTGTGTGCACAGCCAAGATGTGTCAGAGGGAATGATTGAGACCCCTACTTTCCTGTCTTCAAGTCCAACAGTTTCTTCATTATACCACTGAATCTGTCACATTTAAAAAAAAAATCTCACAATATAAAAATATCTTATATTCTAAGGATACTTTATAGTTTATAAAACATTTCCACATCTAACATCTCATTAGATCTTCATAAAGAGACTGAGGCATAGAGAAGGCAGTTTGTTGTCATTAAAGACAAGAAAGTGAGAATCAGAGAGATGCAGCTACTTGTCTAACGTGTTTAACATTTCATAGCTGGCAGGTTGGCTTATTGATTCCAGCTCTAACACCATGGTCTTATGACACTCAGAGTCCAAAATTGTGACATTTTTCTGTTACTTTACATGGCACCACCATTTGGATTTAAAGATGACAAAGGTCACTGGCTGCCTTTAGGGACTGTGCTTTGACTCTGGGCCAGGGACAATGCAATGAAAAGCCAGAATGCATCAACCATCCAGATTAGATCTGCTCCTTTCTTTTTTTGTGACTGCTCAATTGTCCCGAGAGGATGGTTGTTCATTTGTTAATTATGTCTAACTTGTGTTTAGCAAGTGTATTACAAGTGACTTGGTCAACCCTTCCTCACTGAGAACTGGGTCCTGAGAAATTCTTCATAAAGTTACCTGGCTATTCTTGGACCCCTCCCCGACTCTTTATCTGTGGCTGTTCAGTTGCTTTTCCATCATGCCTGACTCTCCATGACCCCATTTATTTTCTTGGCAAAGATATTGGAGTGGGTTGCCATTTCCTTTTCCATCTTGTTTTACAGATGAGGAAACAGAGGCAAACAGGGTTAAGTAACTTGTCCATAGTCTCACAGATAGTAAGTGTATGAGACCAGATTTGAACTTAGGAAAATGAGTTTTCCTGACTCTATGCCCAGCTTTCTATCCACTATGTCATCTAGCTGCCCCTCTGCTCAGGATTGGGAAGTAACGAGAGTATGTCCTGGGATATATCCCTAGAAAGTTTCTATGTTGTAATTATACAGGTGTAACACACTTAATTACTTGCCTTCTCAATGAGGGGGTTAGGGAGGAAAGAAGACAGAGAATTTGGAATTCAACGTTTAAATAAAGAATGTTAAAAATTGTTTTTACATGTAACTGGGGAAAATACTAAATAAAGTCTTTTTAAAAAAAGAAAATTTCTATGTTTGAGACCTGGGAAGGAATAAAAAAAAATGTCTAATCATTGAGATATTGCAAACAAGGCCAGATACTCAGCCTGAATACTTGATAGATTAAGAGTGACACTGACATTAATTAGTCACAGGCCCTGCTAGCTTGGAAAGAACCCCGGATTTGGAAGTAGAAAGCCTAGCTATGAGCCCTAACTGCTATTTACTTACTATCTATGGGAAGAGATAGCCTGGTATAAAAGAGACCTTGCAGTCAGAAAGAGCATGGTTCAGACCCTGCCTCTGACATTTATTGTGTGATTAAGACAGACAATTCCATCTAGTAGATGATAGCTGTTCCCCGTTACTGAACCTGCATGGATGTAGACTTCCCACACTGGTGTTTCCATTCGTGAGAAGCACACATCCTTTGTCTTCAAATAGTTGCATGACCTTGAGGCAAAATATCCCACCTTTCTGGTCCTAGTTTCCTCATCTAGTAAGAAATAGACTTAATGATCTTTAAGGTCCCTTCTGGTTCTAATGTCTATGATTCCAGGAATTTAAACAGACTTCTTACCAAATGAGAGGGAGTGTGGTACAGTGGGAATGAATGAAATCTCCCAGGAGATTGTAAGCTTCTTGGGAAGTGGAAGTATGCAGGTTGATGTTTTAAAATCCTTAGTACTTCATAGCAGGCATTTAATAAATGCTCATTGAATTCAATGAGAGAATTCCCTCCATTCCTATTTTACAGTGTGGGGCTTTATTTTTTCTGGAAAGAGGAAAAAAAAGAGTGTGTGTGTGTGTGTGTGTGTGTGTGTGTGTGTGTGTGGAGGAGTGTCAAGAGTAGTCAGGCAATTTTTTGAAGAATTGCTCAGGACCCAGCTCTCGGTGAGGAAGGGTTGACCAAGTCACTTGTAATACACTTGCTAAACACGAGTTACACATCATTAGCTAATGAACTACCATCATCTCTTAATTCTCTGCACCAATGGAGGAGAACATTGGTGTGGATAATAAAAATCCAGGCCTGACTTCGCCCAGCTTGGCAGAGGTCAAAGCCTTGCTCCTTACAGCAAAGGTTTCTGTTACTTGTATTGGTTGGTGGGCTGTGGGGTATACAGATGCCACACCAATCATATTCACACAGATATCACCAGCATTTTCAATATAGGTAGAATCTCAATTTGTGCAATGGATACCTTCCTGAAAAATTGAGTATGAATGGAAATTTTGTTAAGCAAATTCTTTGCCCATTAACTTGAAAGATTATCTTAGAGATGATTTGGCTTTATTTCTGATTTCTAGTTGGCATCAGCTCCCAAGTCTTTAGCTTTAAGGTTACTTAGGAGAGTTCGTTGCAATATACTCAAAAGTGGTCATCTGGGTTTGACGGCTTCCATTGATGGAGAATTCCCTAACACCTGAGATGGTCCCTTGTGGATTCCTCTAATTGTATGGAAGTTTTCCTTCTTTTTTTTCCTATAGAATCACACTAACTATTAGGGTTCTGTCAGTCAATCAACAAGTATTTCTTGAACTTTTCTTATGTGTCAGGCTCTGTGCTAAGGACTAGAGATAGAAGAAAAGGACCTCAAGAAGGACATATATAAATATCAAGGGAAATGGAAGGTAATCTGAAAAGGGGAAGGCATTAGCAACTGGAAGGATTCTGAAAAGGCCTCCTGAAAAAGAGTAGAGTTCAGCTGAGTCTTGAAAGTAAGTAAAAGGTGGCAGTGAAGGCATTCCAGGCATGAAGGACAGTCAGTATGAAGAAACTCTAAGTGAGCCAAGGTAACTGGATAGTGAGTGCGTGTGTGTATGTGTGTGTGTGTGCATGTGCACGTGTATGTGTGTGTGGTGGGGGGAAGAGTAGGTATAAGAATACTACAGAAATTTTTTAAAAAAGAGTCATCACTCCCAGTACGAAAAAAAATCATTTTTTTTCTGGGAAAAGAAATAGAAAAAAATAAGAGAGGAATATTTTAGAATTCTCACTGTTACCTGTCAGCAAACTCCCAACTACCCTTCCCCCTTTGCAAAATTGTGAACAAAAAAAAGATAAAGGAAGAGAGAGAACCTGGATTTAGAGTAGAAGACCTGGTTTTAAACCGTTGCTCTGCCTTTCAATACCTGAGTGACTTGGGACAAGTCACTTAAGTTTTATGTTTCCTCATATGTGAAATGAGGAGGTGGTACTGGATACTCTCTAAGGTTCCTCCCAGCCCTAAATCTGTGATCCAGTGATCCTCTCATAGCTTCAAATATCACTTGTTATTATCTTTCACATACATCGCATTCTTAGCTCACTCTGGGCATTCATGTTGCTGACACAGAATCTAAAACAATGGTCTGAATTGTCTCAGAATATGGTGGTCTTCCCACTTGAGTTCTTCAGGATGACCCCTTCTCAGGGATGATGTAGAAGGGAATGGGATGGGTTAGACTAGATGGCTTTTGATGTTCCTTCCAACTCTGAGATTTTGTGAGTCATTTCTGTTGGTATTCTATGTAACCCATTATTGGCAAGATGACAGTTTTTCACAGTTTGAAGGAGGGATCATGGATGGTAGAAGCCATGTGGGACAAGAGGCCTGGGAATTTTGACTCTCTGCATAGAGGAAGTGGACTGAGAGAGCATTTGCACCAATGTGGCAAGGAAGACAGTTGCTACCCAAAATAAATATAGCAATGGACAATTAGAGTCTTGTCTAGCTCAACAATCCAGTGCAGAACATGTTGTTCATCTGGATATACCTACTTGCCTGTGGGACGTTGTGAAGCTATCCTTTACACTCTCCCTCTCTCCTATACTTCACCACCATTTGGCCTAATGGCATTGCTACCCTCAAGAATTTTCAGACGTTTTTCTTTCGTATCCTACTCTTCACAACCCCATTTGGGGTTTTCTTGCAAAGATGCTGGAGTGGTTTGCCATTTGCTTCTCCAGTTCATTTTAGTGATGAGAAAACTAAGGCAAATAGGGTGAAGGAACTTGTCCAGGGTCACCCTGCTAGTAAAGGTCCGAGGCCAGATTTGAACTCAGGAAGATGAGTCTTCCTGATTCCAGGCCCACGAGTACTTTTACAAGGTTTTTTGTCTTCACATAAAGATAACGTGATTTTTCTGCAAGTGTTTCTTCTAATGAAGGGACCATGCAAGGGAGGGAATGCTGAGATGGAACTGATATCATTTGCTTTAAACTTTAATCATGAGGTTGTGTTAAGCTCTTTCACTCACTGCACAAAGAGAGGCTTCACCCAGAATTTCATTCTCCAGGTCCCACTGTTCCTCCTCAGTCAAATTCTCTAAACTCCTTGAGGAGTTGTTTTGTCTTCCTATACTCAATGCCCGAGACAGTGCCTTAAGTCGTCAGGTAGCCTTTGTTAAGCTCCTGCTATGTGCCAGTGATTGTGTTCAGCACCATCCATAGTAGAGTTATGTTCAACAAGTTATAAATGTTTATTGAATTGAATTGAACTTCTATAGAGTACCACACTATCAGGTCATACTTATCCTTTCTCTGAACTATTGGGGAATATGTTTTCCTCAAATCTAGGCAGGGCTGTGTTGGATCTAGTTCAAAGGAGCTTGCAATAGTTCATTGTCAGTATTAGCACTGACACCTAAGGAAATTGGCAAATACTACAAATTAGGGCCTGGTTTATTGCTTTGTTGTCTAGGCTTAATAAGGTAATGTAAAAAAAATGCTAATAATGAAGATTACGTAAAAGTGTGTCATGAGTACATTTCCCCCCTCCCCTTCCCAGAGAGCCAACTGTTAAACATTTACCAGCACACTCCTAACAGTGGTGTTATTTTAGACTATACTTGGCTTTCTCTCCTCTATCACACACTGCTTGATAGAGTGGTCACTTGCCCCCACAGATCCCATCATTTATATTTCAGCATAAACACTTCCTTTTGTGGTTAGAATTAGCTCCAAATAAGCATTTTCCCTTGTCTTTTCCTCCACCTTTTGAAGAATGAAAATCATCATTAAAGCAAGTCAAAAATTTATCAGCTGTGCTACTTTTGGATTTTGGCCAAAAGCCGGAGGCCCTCGACATGCTTGGCACAGTCTGAATGAGCTATTTCTGCACTCTCACTTTGCTTCTTCCCATTCATCCATGCCTGCCTCCAGCCTGGAATGCCTGCTCTTCACACCTCCACCTGCTGAAAACCATTTCTCCCTTTGAGGTCCAGACTCAGCTACTTCCTCCTCCATGAAACATTCCCTCACACCCCAATCCCCATGATGAAAATGATCTGGCCTGCATCATATTTTCTAAGAATACTTTCTCTGGGTATTTACCCTTATCATATTATGAAGCATAGTGATTTGTAATACATGCTTTATCTCTGCCCCCACCCCCATTAGATCATAAACTCCTTGAAGGCAAGGACTCTGTTGGTTTTCATCTTTGCACATAGAACAGTGTCTTACCCATAATAGGCACTTAATATTTATGGAATTGAATTGTCTGAGATTTAAATTTGGAAAAGTATGGTGTTCCTTGGTCAATAAATCAGTCAATGAGCTTTTATTAGGTGCTTACTTTGTGCTAAACCCTGACTCAGACACTTACTAGCTGTGTGACCCTGGGGAAGTCATTTAATTCTGTTTTTCTTGGTTTCCTCATCTGTAAAATGAGCTGGGGAAGGGAATGGCAAAGCACTCTAGTACACAAACTGTCTCCAGGGCCCCATTGAGTTTAGGTAAGGTTGGCATCAATAGGTGGTATGTGAGAGTTTGCCTAACAAAATCCATCATCACCATCACCATCACCATCTATCCTCACCAACCTACCTGTGTATAGTACTGTATAAGGAAGTTAACCTGTCATAGGTTGTTATGACAATGATGGCGTTTGCATATCCTTTTGTATTCCCAAAGAAATTTGCCTACCAAATTCTAACGGATTCTTTTTCACTATTCATAGGATAGTAGAACTTTGAGAGCTGGAAGAGACTTTGGAGGTCATATAAATGAAATCTCTCATTTTACAAAAGAGGAAAGAGAAGCTCAAGGAAATATGCTCTTTGAGGGAAGGGACTGTTTTTTTGTTTTATCTATGTTTTTTCCAGGATCTAGCACAGTAGCTTGCACATAGTAGGTGCTTAATAGCTGAATCAGATTGAACCCAGGCTAGTAAGTAACAGAGACAGAATTTAAATTAGGTCATCTGATCCCAAATCCATAGCTTTTTACCTGCTCTACCTTCCTAGGTATCGTATCTAAGGATACTGGATTTTGCACTCTTTTGCTGCCTTCGGATAATGGTTGGTAAAAAATACTGTCTCCTTCTATGTGGAAGGGTCTTGGGCAATGGAAGAGTAGGCATTGAAGGATATATACCAGGACTGAGAGAGCTAGAGAGCTGTACAGAATCTATAGGTATGGGTATCAGAGATCAAGAACCTAGGATAGACAGATGGGAGAATCAACAGTAGCAGGAGATATTGGCAATCAATGAGACCAGGGGTTTTTTAGACATCAGGTAGTCTTGTTCTTTCATTTAACAGATAAGGAAACTGAGGAGCAAAAATGGAAAGTAACATCTTACTGAAGATAAACCTGACACTCAGGAAAGTTTCTGGTTTAGACCGGTGATTTTTATATAATTCTTCCTAGGATGGTAACTAATCAGAAAGCCTGAACCCACAGGTATATGAAATAAATGAATGTACCTGATGAAAAGATGCAACAGGGGTAAGATTTTTATCATAGGTTGAAAGCCTCAAAAGACCTTTCAAGGCCATCAAGTCTTTTTGATTAGTTGAGGTAACTGAGGCCCCTAGATCTTTAGTGACTTATACAGGGTCACACAGCTAGTGTGATGACTTGACCTTTGGGCATTGACTTTTGGCTTGGTGTTCTCCCCTACAGGTGGTTCATGGAGAGAATTTGAACCCTACTGTCTGGGACTCAGGTCTCCACACTTTCTCTCCACAGAATTCCCCAGAACTTTCCCCTTACCACTTCAGGAAGACATGAGTGATGAATGTAAGGACTGAATCAGAGATTACTTCCTGGAACAGAGGTCTCTGACATCTAAAACCCCACCATGGTGAAGGATTCTGCAGGAGGGCCTTTAATAAGCAGTTCTGATTAGATGAGCTTATAGGTTATTATTTTCAGGGCTGACATTCGGCCAGCAGACAGTGGGAGGAGAATAACTCCTGAGAGGAAATGGCAGTTAGATCAAGAAAATGCAAAAACCAGAAGAAATAAAGTGTCCCAGCTGGAAATAAAATCACCTGAAAAACACACTCAAAACCACACATCTTTCTGCAGAGCCCAAATGGCTACCCTCTTTAGCTTCTGGATTATAGGCTAGAATCAACAAACACCATCATCTAGAGAATACAACTGTGAATTTTTAACTTTGAATAATACCTCATATTAATGTGCAGCCTTGGTCTGAATGGCTGCCATTCCCAGAAGACTTTGATTTATTCACTATTGCTCTGGCTCATGGAAAGATCCCAAGGCTTTTTAAATTTTTTTCTTTCTATGATAAAATCCACTGATTCCTATATTTATTAAATATGTATTGTGTGCAAGGCACGCTATTCTAATTAAGTTCAGATCCCAGATTCTAGCTATCTGCCAGTCAGGTAGTTTAATTCTGTTCTGCCACTGGAGTTTGCCCCACTAAGTCTGTCCAGTATTGATCACAATAGGTTGCCTAAAAGGATGTGCTGAGTATGGTGGGATATCCTCCTTTATGAGCATCATCAACCTTTTCTTCCCATGAGGGGAAGTAATCTGAACAGAAGCATCTGGTACATATTCTCTTCAGGGATGTCTGTCAGTGTCACTCATAGTTACAAGGGGAATTGGGAGGGAGGGTAGATGAATCAGAGCAAACTCATCACCAAATACAGAAAGCATCTGTGAGAAATAGCTTGAGAAAGTCTTGGTGTGGAAACTCCCTCTCCCAACACAAATTAAACCCTGTCTATGATCTAGTAGATGAGTTCTATTATAAATCTATGATCTAAGAGGCCATTCTTGGTTCCTCCCAGGTGCTAAGACCTGAGGAGGTTCCTGAGGCACATGAGGCTAAATGACTTGTCCAAGGTCATGTTGTGCACCTAATAAATGTCAGAGACAGTATCTGAAGCCAGGACTAGATAACTCTAAGTAAGCGCTTCATCCACCACATCAAATTTTCTTTCCCACTCCTGCCCATTATTAATCCTGGAGAAACAAAAAATGAAAAGTCATAAGCTTATTTTTTGGAAGACAGGTCAGTACAAGAATGTTTCACTTGAAGGGCATTGCACTCCATTTTATGAAGTTTCCTATTCTTTCCAACTAAAGGGAGATGAGTATGATTAATAATTGGAACCTGCTTAGTCTATTGCTGTAAGTAACATATGGTTCTGAGAAAAGAATGAAGAAAAGGATCTGGTGGTCACAGTGTGCAATGGAATGGACGATGTTCAGCCTCTCCCTGTGTTTTTCCTAAAGTACAAACACTTCCCCTTCCACTGACTCACCCTTCCCCTCAGAATCAAATAGAAACCCCTCCATTTGACATTTAAAGTCTTTCTTCATCTGGTCCCTTCTTAACTCTCTAGTTTTCTTATGCTTTCTGCCCACTTTATAATCCAGAAGCTCTGACCTCTTTGCACATGACAATCTCTCTCCTATGTTCTATGACTATGTCCCCTGTACTTGGAATGTTCCAGTGTTTTTCTTCTGAAGAGAAGTGGACGAAATTCTTGCTTGGAGTTAGCAAGCCCTGGTTTCAAATTCTGCCTCTGACACTCACTAGTTGTACAGCGTGACTTTGGGCAAGTCACTTAAACTCCACGTGCTTTCCATTTACACTGTCTACATCTTGTGCATAGAAGACTGTTCGCTTGTTGTTTCTCCTATTGGAAGGTGAACTCCTTGAGGGAACTGGGTTTTTGAAAGCTTTAAATTGTTTTTGTTGTGGTTGTTGTTTGTTGTTGTATCTCCAGCACTTAGCACAGTGTTTGGCACTGTTGATGTGTAGTTGTTTCAGTTGCATCTGACTCTTGGTGATTGAATTTGGGGTTTTCTTGGCAAAGACACTGGACTGATTGGCCATTTTCTTCTCTAGCTCATTTGACAGAGGATCAAACTGAGGCAAACAGGGTTAAGTAACTTGTCCTCCAAGGGGAGGCCAGATTTGTACTCTGGAAAAGAAGTCTTCCTGACTTCAGAACCGGCACTCTGTTAACCTGGCCACCCAGCTGCCCCATCTGACACATAGTGCTTGCTTAATAAGTATTTTGCTAACTCAACTGTACTTATTTGTTAAAAGGGAGTTCTTCTGCATTTTGGGGAGGATATTAACTAGTAGACAGTAATAGAGATTTCAAAGAAGGCATCAATAAAACTTTTTTTAAATGCACCAAAGAAAACAAAAGTAGTTTAAAAAAAGAAAACACAAAAAGAATACTTTTTCTACCATGTTAAATTTAATATATGCTTTAAAATGGTGTATGAAATGGAAGTTCTCAGGTTCATATGCGATTTCTTTTTTCTTTGTATTTTGAATTTTGTTGTTGACTATTAACTTTATAATACAAAGAAAAATTGAAAAGTAGCCTTTATTTAAATCTCTTCTCTCTCCAGTTCATCCTCCACAAAGCAATGAAAGAGATATTCCCGAAGCAAATCTCTAATCAAATCCTAACCTTGATGAACTCTATGGGCTTCCCTGTTAACTCCATAATCAAATACACCATCATCTATTTGACACTGAAAGACTTCCTCAACTTGGCTCCTTGCTATCTTTACAGCATTCTTCTATTTCACTCCCCTCAACACACTTTGCAATCCACTGACACTGACCTCCTTGCTCATCTTCACACACAATAGTGCATTAGATTATAAACTCCTTCAGGGCAGAGATTGCCTTTTGCCTCTTTTTGTATGCCCAGCACTTAGCACAGTGCCTAGACACATAGTGGGTGCTCACTAAGTGCTTCTTGATTGATTGGTTTTATATATCCCTTGCTTTCCAGTCTTTCAACCAACTTTCTATCCATTTCAAGGTATCTTTTTAATCTCAGGTAATATAAATTAAGTTTAGTAATGTTGTATATGATAGGACATAAAGTATTTTCTTAAAACCAGGATAGGTGACCCTTAGCTCACTATCTTCCTTTGTTAATCTCACAATTCTCTCTCAGTGGAAGCAGTCATGTCTATGTAGCCTGATCTCGTCTAGTTAAATTCTTGTAGTGCATCTCTCTGAGGGTCCCATGATCCTTTACTCATCTGAAATTTTCAAAAGTTATTCTATTGATTTATGAGGGATTAGCTTTCTTATTTTTTTGCATTTTTATTAAAATCTCACTCGCAACCGTAGTTCCTGCATATATAGATAGATAACAATAATATATATTCGCTCCCTCCCTCTCTCTCTCTCTCTCTCTCTCTCTCTCTCTCTCTCTCTCCCTCTCTCTCTCTCTCTCTCTCTCTCTCTCTCTCTCTCTCTCTGTCACACACACACACACACACACACACACACACACACACACACACACACAAGGTTAGCATGAGTCAATATCAGGGATGCCTCATAGAAAGCCCTGTACATTTTCTCCCTTCTGCTTTTTGTCTTCTTTTGTCCCTTTATGGAAAAAATAAAACTGTCAGTCTTTTCAGAACAACAATATTTAATTCAATCTGAAAAAGATTGAATTTGGGACATGAAGGGACTGATGCTCCACAAGACCCTTTTCAAGTATCCTTGAGCTGAGATCCAGAGCCTCTCATGCTATGATTTCAGAGAAGAGGGTGAGAAGAAAGCTTAGAAAAGACTCTGTATGTAGAAGGTAATTCCATCAATCACATTTAAAAAAACAGGCAGTCCCTTCACTCACAGCGTCACAGACTCTGGAGCGAGGCCTTTTCCACCAAGTGACCACCCATCTTGTAATGATGATTGAATTATTCTGGGGGCTTGTGAAACAGAGCACAAATATCAGTGTAAGTCCCACCTTCTGCATGAAGGTTTCCCAGTCTGCCTTGATCTTACTGCCTTTCCTCTGAGATGATCTCCATCTTATCCAGTATATGTCTTCTCTGTACCTAATTATCGTCTCCCTCATTACACTATGAACTCATTGAGGAAAGGGTCTACTTTTTGCCTTTCTTTGTATCCTTAGAGCTTTGCCGAGTGCTGACCTCATTTACTCTCTATCACTTATTTCTCTCTCTACATCCATCCATCCATTCATCCATCTACTTCCTGTCTATGATCTATTTCTCTCCCTCCATCTACTATCTGTATCGTCCATTTGTCTCTATCTAATCTATTAATCTCTATATCTATCTACTTATCTCTCTATCATCTGTACCTATCCATATTTATCCATGTATCTACCATTTATCAAATCTATGATTTATTTGTCTATCTATCCATTTAACCATCTATCTACAATCTCTCATTTGTTCATCTATCTCTCTATCCATTCGTCCATCCATCTACTATCTCTATCATCTATTTGTCTGTCTGATGTCTAACTCTATCATCCATCTGTTTATTATTCATCCATTCGTGTCTATCATCTGTCCATTATCTATTTATAAATCATTAATCTATCCATCCATCTATCATCTAGATATCTGTTTATTTCTATCTATTCTTCTTGTATTTTGAGCTTCTCCTTTCTTTTTATCTCTATTTTCCTTTTCTCTCTTTCATTTTAATGATATTATTCCATTTATTTGGTGTTGTGTTTTGTGAGTCCACCTTCCTTTTTCTATTATCTCAGATTCTCATCAAGTCTTTTCCTTTTTTCTGTGGTATCTTGTAAATATATTTTTTCTACTTCTTTTTTGCTCTCTGACCCTATACTTTAGCACCAGTGATTAACCCTATTGACCATGGCTGATGATGTCTCTGACTATCTGAGTCTACCCTAATGTGGTTCCTTTGTTATCATTAACACTTCGATATATGCATTCCAACACATCTAGAAGGAAAGGAAAAGGATTTATTAAGAAGCTTCTGTGCACCAGGTACTATGTTAAAAGCTTTACAAATATTATCTCATTTGAGAATCACACCATTCTGTGAAGTAGGTTATTTACTCTATAGGTGGGGAAACTCAGGCAGACAGATGCCAAGTGACTTATCAGGTCCACCCAGCCAGTTAGTACCAAGACTAGAGTCGAAATCGAATCCTTCTGATTCCGGGACTAGTATTTTATTATCCACTGTGCTACCTAGCTGCCCCTAGAGGCAGTGGATAGGGCACTGGACATGGATTCAGGAAGATCTGAGTTAAATTTTGCTTCAAACCTTTACTAGCTGTCTGACCCTGGGAAAATCATTTAAACTCTCAACCTTTATTTCCTCATCTGTAAAATGGAGATAGTAAAGGTATTTCCCTCCCAGGGTTATTGTGAGGGTCACATAAGACAATATTTTAAAAAAACACAACTTTGCACACCTTAACGAACTATATAAATGCTGGTAATTCATCATCATTATTAATTAACATAACCTGTTTGAGGAGCATTAATATGTAATCAACCTGGAGTCAAACTAGGAAAGTCTTCACTTCAGTAAAATGTCAGGCTAACTGCTCTTTCCCGGTGGAGATGAAGGAGAAAGAAAGCAGGCTGTAAGCAGCAGGGGCCTAAACTGCTGATGAAAATAAGCTAACTAAAAGGGTAAGAATTAACTCCTCTGAAGTCACCTGGCACTATTAGAATTCAAGCTGAAAAACTGATAAAAGCTGTGCCAACATCCTACTTGGGGCACCCAGATGAAGGTTGAATACTGGCTCAGGAGAAGCCAGATAAGTTGGGAAGCAATTGACAACTTCCTGGAAAGCAAAGGTCAGGAAGCCCCTGGCCACCTTGTGTCTTGCTTAGCCAATAGTCAGCAAATATGGATCGAATGTTTGTATGTTCCTGGCCCTGTACTCTGGGGAATACCGAGAAATGTAAGACATAGTCCCTATTCTCATGGAACCTGTGATCTAGTTGAGTGGAACAAGGCTAGTTCAATTTAATATAATAATAATTAATAATAGCTCAACATGGCTAGAGTTTATATAGCATTTACTATGTTCCAGGAATGGTTCTAAGTGCTTTACAAATATTTGGTCCTCACAACAAGCCTGGGAGGTAGATGCTATTATCTCCATTTTACAGCTGAAGAAACTGAGGTAGACACAGGTTCAGTGACTTGCTTTAGGTCATACAGTCCATAAGTGTGTGAGGCCAGGTCTTGTTGACTCTACCCCAGGGCTCTATGTACTGTGCTATCCTTTCCATCCCATACAATTCAAACATTAAGTGCCTACTTTGTATAGACCACTGTCCTAGTTGATGGGGCTCAAAATAAAGGGCTTATATTGTGATCCTGTTTTAGGATCAAATTAAGCTATGTCAGAAGAGCGTATATGATTAAATGTCAAAATTTTATATGAAATAAAATAGAATGATAGGATGTGAGAGGTGAATGACACCTTGGTGATCTTCACATTCAAACTGAGTCCCAGATAGGTGAAATCACTTTCCCAAGATCCTATAGCCTATAAATGATAAAACCACACTACACTATAGTGCCTCATCTAACCCTTACCTTCAGGTTCTCCCCCACTTATAGTTCTGGAACTAATGATGATAGGAGGCAAGTATGTCCTTTCTTGGGCCTCAGTTTCCTCCTCTGTAAAAGAGGAAATAATAATATTGAGATCCTTTATACTTACATTGCAGAGTGATTGTAAGGCTCACGTGGGAAAATTTAGTTCAATTCAATAAGCACTTATTAATTGCCTATCATTTGCCAGGAGCTGTCCTAGGTGCTGGGGATACAATGAAAAAATAAGACAGTTCTGTGACTTTTTTGGTGAGAGAAATAACATGTACACAGAAAAAGAAATAGAAAGTATTTCTCAAGTAAATAGGAAGTCATTTTTTGAAGGTGTCACTACTGACTGGAGGAATAGGGGAAGGCTTCTTGTAGGGGATAATATTTGAGTTCAGCTTTAAAGAGTTCCAAGAAGCAGGACTGAGAAGGTATAATATAAAATGGCACTGAAGCAAGAGATGAAAGTGGACTGATTTGGTAACTAGGGGGTGCAGTAGATAAAAGTATGGGAGCTGGAGTCAGGAAGACCTGAGTTCAAATTCTGCCTTAGGCACTTAACTAGCTGTGTGATGGTAGGAAAGTCACTTAACCTTATTCAGCTTCAGTTTCCTCATCTGTTAAATGGGGTTAATAACAGCATCTACTTCCCTGGGTTATTGCAAAGATAAAAATGAGATAATAGTTGTGAAGTGCTTTGCAAACCTTAAAACATTATAAAAATGCTGCTTCTTCTTCTCCTCTTCCTTTTTCTCCTCCTCCTCCTTCCTATTCAAATAGATTGCTTAAGGAAGAATAATGTGTAATCAACCTGGAGCCAGATTGTACAAAGATTGCCACAGGAATTTGTATTTATTCTAGAGGCAACAGGGAGCCATTGAAACTTCCTGAGCAGGACAGTGACATGATCATTACCACGCTTTAGCGTTATTGATCTAGCAGCTATATGGGGGATGGATTGAAGGTAAGAGAGGCTGGATGTGCAGAGATGAATTAGGATGTTATTGTGACAGCCTAGGTGATGAAAGCCTGAATTATAGTTGTATAAGTGCAAAGAAGTAGATGATGTAAGAGATATTGTGGTGGTAGAATCAATAAGACTTGGCAATGGATGAGAAAAGGGGGAAGGGAGGGAAAGTGAAAAGTCACTTTTGAATCTAAGGTTGTATATCTGAGGGAATAGTGATGCTTTGGATAGAATTAAGGAAATTAGGAGAAGGGGTTGGCATGAGGGAAAATGATGAGCTTTGGACATATGAGTTTGAAATGTCAATGGACCATCACAACACTTCTTAAACTGTGAGTCATGACCCTATATGGGGTTTAAAAGTTTAAGAAGCACTGAAGAGGTCATGAGTGGAAAAAGTTTAAAAAGCCCTGATCTAGGAGCAGATGTTTAGAAGGCAGTTGGTGAAGGGAGGGGATCCAGGAAAGATAGATGAGTGTTAGATATGTAGATTTGGGATGCACACTATATTTCAAGTCATGGGAGTTGACAAAATCCTGAAGATATTGTACAGAGAGAAGAGAATAGGGTCCAGGGATACACCTGTAACCTGAGTGTAAGGATGTGAATGATGATTCTGTAAAGAATATGAGAAGGATCAGTCAGACTGGTAGGAGAAATATGGCATATTAGAGTTATGAGAACCCATGGAGGAGAGAGTATCCAGAAGGAAGAATAAAACACTTTGAAAAACCTTAAATGCCAGTTATTACTAGAGCAAGTAAGGTATAGTGGCTAGGGGCTGAATCTGGCATCAGGAAGACTTTAGTGAAGACCTGGCCTCTGAAACAAGCTACATGGCCCTAAATTAGTGTTTCATCTCTAAAAGCTTCAGTGTCCTGTGAAATGGGTAGAATCATACCCTTAAGTTCTTCCTAAAGTACCAGCTAAAATGATGCTCAATTGATATAATGCATACAAAGTACTTTGTAACTTTGAGCCACTATATAAAGACCAGTAATTTTTTTTGTTATTTACATCCTGACTACACTCCAAGGAGCCTCAGCTTGTGAAGGCATTCTCTCCGAAACCAAACCTCTCTCCCTGGTCTTGCAGAAATGGCCTAAAAGACCCCCAGGCTTTGTATGGTTCTCTAGATGATGACAAATATCTTTCATGCATTAAAGGATGATAAATCTGTGGTTTAAAAGGGACACTGATGATACTTGTCCTTGAAAAATAGAATTAAAATGTCTCCTCACATTAGACTCTCCCTCAACTTTTTAATTTTTGATTGCCATCTTCCATTGACCAAAGTAATCAAAGTATATCTGATCATAGCTCAGGTTCATGCCTTTGTATAGAGATTTACATCTTACAAATGACATTTGTCACAACAACCCTGTGAGCTCATCTACGTAGACCATAAGCTTCCTGAGGGCATTTTATTGATCTGTTTGGCACAGTGCATTATAGGTACTTAATAGCAAATACTTAATAGCTGTCCAACAAATGAAATCCTATTTTGTAGATGAAGAAGTTCAAACTCAGGAGGTTGTGATTTTTGTGTAGTCATATGGCTTAGTTAGTAGGGGGCTCGGATCTCCAGAATTCCAGAATCTGCGTTGGAAGGACCCTTATAAGCCATCTAGTATAACTTATATTCACAAAGAATCCCTTTTACATCCTGTATGACTCCCTGGTCACTACTGGCCCAGGAGATGATGCTCATGGATCTGGTGAAAGAGATAACAGATACACATGAGCTAGAGAGTAGCAGATGCCATGAATCAAATTATATCTTCCCACAGTCATGGCCAGCTGTCAACACCCAAAAGATGCCTTGAAATCTTAGAGTGGCAAAATCTGCTCCTCCCTGCTCCCCCCCTCATCTACTTGGTACTCCATGGCAGATTAATCATATGAATGGGAAATCTTCTGTAGTAAAAGAGGTAGAGATTTTATTTGATTGCTGGTGACAAGTATTTGGGATTTGATTTTTCATTTCTAAGCCAGTGAGAAAAGGAAGAAACTCCCACTGGGGGCTAAATGAGTATCTGTTTTATTTTGGTCATGGTATAAGGTATTGTATAGCTTCTGATTAGGGATTCCACTTTTCTGCTTAGGAAATCTCAGAGTGGGTCAAAAACATGGGATTAACATGGATTTTCCCCTTGCCACAAGACTCTAAAGTATATGGAATTACAGCATTCTGGAATGGCTGATTAAAAGATTCAAAACAGCTTTTAGGAGGTCAAAGCCTCCAGGTCTGGAGAAATACACTACTGAGAGAGATAAAGTGAATATCTACTATGTTAAATAGCCACTCAAACCACATTATTCTAAATGTTTAGTGTAATTTTGAATGATCCTTTGATGATTCATAGATTCACCATTTTCATTAGTGTGGAAATTCTATTCAGGGATTCTGATCACAGCCCCTCTACCCCTTCAAATCTTGTGCAATTGTTATTCATTGAATAAATGCTTTTATTAGCAGGAATTTCTTTTGAGATATGTCCAGAGGAAGAGAACCAGAATTAAATCAATTATCCAAAAGCTGTGGGATAAAAGCAATGATTTGGGGGAACTGGATATGTTCATCCTGGAGATGAAAAGACAAAGGTGTTTTCATTGCAAAGGATTGTTCTATGGAATAGACTTCCTCTGTATAATTAGCCCATCAGTCAATAAGCATTTATTAGGCACCAACTATGCACTAGGCAAGGTGCTAAGTTTGGTCAATACAAATGAAAACAGAAGTCCTTGCTCTCAAGGAGAGACAGCATGCAAACAATTACCTACAAACAAGTTAAGTCCAGGATAAATTGGAGATAATCAACTGAGGGAAGGCACTAGAAATAAGGGGGATTAGGAACAGTTTCCTGTGAAAGATGGGATTTGAGCTGGAACTTGAAGAAAGCCAGGGAAGGCAGAAGGAAAAAGATGAGAAAGATGAGCATTCCAGGCATCGAGGGAGAGCCAGTGAAAAATGCAAGGACCTAAAACATTTTCAAAGGACTCATGATGTGAAATGCCATCCACATTCTGAGAAAGAACTATGGAGTCAGAACCCAAAAGGAAGCAGACTATTTTCTTTTTTGTTATGTTTTGTTTTGTTTTGTTTCATTTTCTCATGATTTCTCCTATTTGTTTTTATTCTTAAGAATTCATGAGTAGAACTCCTATAAGATTGCATGCCACTTTGGGGAAGGATGTGGGATGAGGGGGAGAAAATTTGGAACTTAAGGAAGTGATTGTTGAAAAATACAAACAGATTAGTTTACAAAAAAAAAGAAAATGCAGAGTCAGAAGATTAAGGGTCTCCTTCAAGGCACAGCAAGGAGGTCAAATGTCACAGATCACAGAGTAAGTGGGGGCATAAGATATAAGAAGATTGGAAAGGTAGGATAAAACCAGAACCCATTTGCAGAAGTTCCAGGAAGGTGTGTGTTTGTCCTTTGCTGCCAAAGAAGACCATGCCATCAGAGAAATGATGACATGATTTGTACTTGGCTTTGTTTTGAGTGAGGGAGGGCTGTGCAGGTCACCAGCCTCACTTCTCCAGAGCCATCTGAATCCAGTGACCAGATATTCATCAGGATGACTGGAGATGACCCAGGATGAGGCAATTGGGGTTAAGTGACTTGCCCAAGGTCACACAGCTAGTGAGTGTCAAGTGTCTGAGGTGAGATTTGAACTCAGGTCCTCCTGACTCCTGCACTGGTGCTCTATCCACCACACCACCTAGCTGTCCCTCCAGGAAGGTAGGTTTTGGCTCAATATAAGGAGCCTAATTGATCACCCTTAAGACTCAGTTCAAATGCCACTTTCTGTAGAAGCAGGCTTTCTTGGTATCGCTGCTTCTAATGCCTTACCCCTGGGGTTCTCTCCTATTTGCCTTGTAGAGATCTTGTATGT
This sequence comes from Potorous gilbertii, assembly GCA_028658325.1. NCBI lineage: Eukaryota > Metazoa > Chordata > Mammalia > Diprotodontia > Potoroidae > Potorous > Potorous gilbertii. Next base: position 117,439 of record JAQQSK010003399.1, read on the forward strand.
ACATAGTTGTTTGTGTGTTGTTTCCCTCATTAGAATATGAGCTCTTTGAAAGGAAGGAGAGTTTTTGCCTTTCTTTGTATTCCCACACAGGGCAGTGCCAGGCACATAAAAAGTTCTTAATTAATGCTCGTTGGCTAATAATTAGAGCTGTCAACAGATGGAATGCACTGCCTCCTGAGATAATGAATCCACTGTTCAGAAATGATATATACTGGCTCCCTACAGCAGACTGAGGCTGATGTAATGACCTAGAACATACCTTCCAACTTCCTATAGCATTATGGTGAATTAATGGTACATAGTAAGAGCTATATATGTGTTAGCTATTACTGCTAACTCAATCAATCATGTAATTCTTTATGAAATACCAAGGCTCCTAAGATTATAGGTGTAGAGCTAAATGTAGTATGTAGGGAAATAAATGTAAAGTCCCACATTGTTTAAAAAGTCAATTATAGAAGTATATAATGGGAAACATATGGTTATAATTCAGTTCCTGTGAATAAATCCCAGGAATATTTGAGGACAACATGCTCAATAAGATTGAATAATATGATGTGGTAGCCAGAAGAAATTAACAGGATCTATGAATTTATTAATAAATGTGTGATAACCAGAAAAAAAGGACATCACAGTCTGACTATACTCTAACCCAGTCATGCAGTGTCTGGAGTAGAGTGTCCATTTCTGGAAGCCACTCTTAAAAATGAATTTGACAAACTGGACTCCATTCAGAAGAGGACAACTGGGATGAAGGGAAGAGAAACCATACCATATGATGACCAGTTAAGGAATGGCAATGTTTAGCTTGAAGAAGAGATGACAAAATGATAGCAGTATTGAAATGTTTGTAGAGTTTACCTATGGAAGAAAAATTAGACTTCTTTGATTGTCAGAACTAGGGCCAACAGGTGGAAGTTAGGGGAAATAGCAATACTATCCATGAACAAAATATCCTCAGAGGATAGTAAATCCCTTTGTCACCTTGCAAATGAAGGGTTTTGAGCAGAGACCAGATGCCCACTTTCTGGGGCTACTACAGATGTGATTCATGACTTGAACAGAGGACTGTGGGGTCCCTTCTATTTCTCAAAGATTCAAATGTCACCTATAAAAGGCATACTCTTCATTAATTTCATGATGCTAAATATATCATTCATTCTATTAGCTCTTACATTTTGCCTCATCTTTGGCCATCATCTTTAGGAACTGTTGGCAATGTTCTCATTTCATGGATGAGAGGGAAGAACAGGGGTTCAGGGACATTATTTGACTCATACAAGGTCATACAAGTCTTACCTTGGAGTCGGTCCTTTGGGTAAGTTGGACATTCATAGATCCACTGCCCTGACTGCTCCTCATTGGAGCCCAAAGCCTCCCAAGGTAAACAAGCCCTTCAAATTCTTCCTTTATCTCCCAACTCCTACTGCCACTTCCCCTTCAACATTAGCATTCACCTTCAGTTACCAAACAAAAGGACACATTTACAACTGTCTTGGTTTCAACTCTGAAAAGTCTTTTCACATGTTTCTGGGGAAATCACTTCAAGCAGCCCTGATCAGTTCAAACCATTTCAATACACTCAGTTGCCTTCAATTTCTATTGTAGCATCTAACACAAACATTTCAACAGATGAGTATTTTGAAATTTTCTTTCTTTTGAATTAAATCATTCACAAAATACACAATGCAAAAAGGGGGGGTTGTGGAGAAGGAAAAAAAACCAAATTCACTCGCCACCTACCAACCAGCACGTTGAAAAAACAAACTGCTGATATGAGACCAGATGCTTGCTCTCTGAGTGCAAGAATTCCTCAGGCTTTAAAGAATCAATCAGACTCATTCTAATGATTTATGTCTATCTCAGAGAATAGATGTAGAGATCGCCTCCCCCTCAAGCGCGCACACATACATACACACAAACACACACACACACACACACACACACACTCAAATACTTCTCTAACTGATATCCAAGGTAACCTATCTCTATTTGTATTTACGTTTCTGTTAGGTACCTCTCCAGACAGGAATGAATATTCATGGCAGAGATGAAAATACATTAGCAATCCTAACATAAGTGGTCCAGAAAATGGAGAAAAAAATCACAAATAGGACTGTGCAGCCATTCTAAAAAGCTTTACAAGGTTAATCTTTAACTGACTGGATCATTCCCTAAGTGCAGGAAAATAATGCCAGACAGATGTAGGTTTGCATTTCAAGAATGAAATCTTACAAGCAGGGCTGAGAGCTAAGGGGATGAGTCCACGGAGGAGTTGCATCAGTGATCATTCTAGTGACTCCTTCTACTTAGAGGTTGTTTTTTTTTTCATGTGGGTCAATTCTAGCTTCTTCTTTGCTTTTGTCTATGAACGGGAGGTGGAAGAGTGATTGCCTTCATTTGATTTTTCCCTCTGTTTTGTTGGACAATAGAAATCTCAGAGGCAGCATGGGAGACTCAGGATACCCAGAGACTTCCTGTGCTCCTCTAGTATGGGATGGCAGCCACAGGGTCCTGCTCCTTACCAGTCATGGGAATTTATGAATTAAAGCATTTCACATTTTTAAGTGGGCCTATTCTTTGACAGCAAATTTTGTGAGAGGAATTTGGAGAGGCAAAATATGGGACTTGAGTTTCTCTCTTTATGAATTGTTTTCTTTTTTGTTTTTGATGAATCTTTTTTAAACTTCTAGAGTCTTAACTAGAACAGGATAATTGGGACTTTGCCAGAAGACAACAAAATTTACAAGGCACAAACATTAAATATAATAATTTTTAAAATTTTGAAATTACAAAAAGTTTATATTTCAACACTATTTTCATCTTTTGACAACTTAGTAAAAACAATTAGTTAAACAAGTAAGTCAGGCTTCCTCTTTCCATGACAAAATTCATTGCTCCCTTAATCATGCCTGGTTCCTTCTCAGCTGGTGGTCTTGCCAATAAGAACCCTTTAATGTCTGAGGGTCTCCCTCCCTTCCATGGGGTTGATGTTAGAGCCCCTCTCCACAATTGATTTGGGGACATATTTAGTCTTGTTTCTGCCTTCTTTTCTACTTACATGCTGATGAGCTGAATAGAAAATCACACAATCATGCTGAATACTACAAATTTATGCACCATGACCTGGAACCAGGTAAACCAGAGTTCAAATCCAGCTTCACACACTCACTAGCTATGTTACTCTAGCCAAGTCATTTAATCTCTGTTTACTTCAATTTCCCTATCTGTAACATGGAGATAATAACTGTACCTAACACCTAGGGGTTGTGAGCCTACAATGAGATAGTATTTGTAAAGGGTTTTGCGAATCTTAAAGTGCTGTATGAATGTTGAGATTAGATAGTATAAAAATGGCATATATATAGTGCTTTAAAGTTCGCAATTATCACAGCAAAGTAACACTTCTATTCCTTGCAAATTGATTTTATTGCCCACAGCAAGCTGTTCCAAACCTCTCCTCAAACCTCCTTCATCTTCACAGCTGAGGACTTCGCCTCTCCTTCATTTGAGAATAGAGGTCATTTGTTAAGCTTTCCTCTTTCTGCCTTTTCTACATCTCAAAATCCAACTCTCTTCTATTTATTACAGTATCTGATGAAGAGGTGGCTCTTCTTTTTTTGTGAAGGACAACCTTCATCCACCCTTAATCCCATTTCTTCTCATCTTCTCCAGGTAGCCCCCTCAATCATCTTTTTTTAAAACTAAATCTATCTATAGATTTCTTTTATACTTTTTTCCTTTCCCTTTCCCAATAGCTCAAGTCTCCTCCATCCTTAAAAAATTCTCAGCAGACCACCATTGTCTCAAGGGATGATCTTTTATCTCTTCCCTTTTTATTAGCCAAACTCAAGATGTATCTATATCTGTTGCTTCCATTTTCTCTCCTCTAACTTATTTCCCAACCCACTGCAATCTGTCTTCTGACCTCATAACTAACTGAAATTGATCTCTCTCATGATGTCTCTTTTTTAAAATAGTTTTTTATGTCTTCTCTTTCTTACATTATAATAGTTATCCCAAGTATTCCTACTCCTCCCCCTCCCAGAGAACATCTCATATAACAAATGATACTTTTTAAAGAGGAAAAAAATTCTGCAAACCAATTAATATACTCTAAAAGTCCAAAAAAATGTGCAATATGCGAGACCTGTGGACCTCCCTACCTCCATGACAGGTTGAATTGGGAGGGGGATCTTCTCTCATATCTCTTCATTCAAGTCCCATTTGATCTCTGTAATTTTGTTACATTCACTTTTGATTTTTGTAAATTTCCATTTACAGTGTTGTGGTTACTGTATATGTTGTTTTTTTGGTTCTACTTACTTCGCTTTGCCTCAGTTCATATTGATCGTTTCATGCTTCTTTGTATTCATCTCACACATCATTTCTTATAGCACAATAATATTCCATTACATCCATGTACACAATTGGTTTAGTTGTTGTTGTGTTGATAGATATCCACCCTATTTCCAATTCTTTACTATCACAAAATGTACTACTATAAATATTATACTATATGTGGTAACTTCTTTTCATAGATGACTTTTTTGAGGTATAAATCCAGTAACAGAGTCTCTAGTTCAAAGGGTATAGATATTCTAATCACTTTATTTGCATAATTGCAAATTGCTTTCCAAAATGATTGGAAACTAATATGCCAACAAAGCATAAGTGTGTCAGTAATTCCTCTGGCATCAGCTATTACCATTTTAACTAATTTTCACAGTGTAAGTCCTCTGGCATCAGCTATTACCATTTTAACTAATTTTCACAGTGTAAGGTGAAAACTTGGAGTTGTTTTGATTTGTATTTCCCTCATAATTAATGTTTTGAAGCATTTTTTTCATGTGGCTGTGATTTCTTTTCAATTCTTCTTTTGAGAACTGTTGGTTCATATCCTTTGACCACTTATCTATTGGAAAATGTCTATTATTATACAATTTACTATATCATAATAGACAATATATACACAATAAATGCATTGAATATATATATATATACATATATATATATATAAACATGTATAGTATATGTGTGTGTCTATTGAAAACAAAAGCCTTATCAGAGAAATTTGATTCAAAGACTCTCCTCCCTAGTTGGGTTAAGAGTAGTACATCTCTTATGCTTGGTGAAGAGCTGTGAAAGGTATATGATCTATTTCTCTTTTAATTTTTGTAATTTAATCTTTAATATTAAGGTCATGCATCCATTAAGAATGTGTTGTGGAATTAGGTGTAGGGTGTTGCTCTAAGCCTAATTTCTGTCAAATACCTTTTTTTTTGGTTTGTTTTCCCAGCCTGTTTTTTTTTTAATCAAGTAAGGAGTTTTTCCTCTAGGTAATTCATTTTTTTTCACTTTCTCAATAACAATGATCTCTTAACTGAAAATCTCTTTCTATTAGTCCTCATCTTTCTTGACCTCTCTGTAGTCTTTGACACTGTTGACCATCACTTCCTGGATACTTTTCCCTCTCTGAGTTGTTTTGAAAAATCTAAAAGAAGCCAATGAAAATATTATTTTTTTCTTATCTTCTACTCATCTACCGCAACCTTCACATGCAGGGATAAATTCCAAATATGACATATAGACATTTGATATTAGCTGATGATCACTACAATAGCCAATAAGCCAAAAGGATGCTGCTTTGCCACATTTACAGTCAATTGATTATCCAGTTCCTCCCAAAACTGTTCTTCTTCATGGTTTCTTTATTGCTATTAATGGCATTTCCATTTGTGAGAGACAGCAAAGAGTTAAGTTTGCACAGAATTACTAGTCACTGAAGTTACTAAAATAAGCCAGATAAGAAAGCTAGCAGACTGGTGGACCCAACCAATCAGGAGATAGTTAAGAGCCTTCAGAAAACCACAAAGTTTTTGATAAAGGGCTCCAACACTGGAAGCAGCCTGAACTGGTTGGGGAAAATGACTGAGAATAACTGGGAGAAAGTTTTTCTTCATCGCACTTGCTTAATAAGCCTCATGCATATAACCAGACACACCCTGCATAAAATTACCCTTCCATTTTCTGATCATGAGACCTATGTTGAAGAATGTTTGGGAGGGAGAAACATACCAAGGTCATGTAATAGCTGGGTCAAAAGATGGTGACCCAAAAAAAAGAACAGACCAATCTGTCCTCTAATGGGAGGATCTGTCCTGAACTAACAGTATAAGAATGCTCTCACTTCTGTTTCCAATACTCCCTCCTCCTGAAGAGGCGGGGAGTTCACTTTTGGTCAAGGTGTTCATTTCCTCTGAACTCTGCTATAACACATTTTCCTTGATACCTTTCAGTGTTAAGCATGTTTCTAATACATTGATCAACAGGTTTCAGAGTTAGCTCCTTCCCCTCCTTTACCTACCCACACTGGTGACCAAATCCTCATGAATTGACATCTGTCATGTCTTTTGCGTCTAGTCTAATCTTTTCTGCTCCTATTGTCTCTACCTAGCACAAGCCCTCCTTAGGACCATTACAGTGAGTTTCTTAAGTCATCTAATTAACTTCCTTATCACCTAGGAATTCACTTGATGAAGCCAATTACAGCTTCCCCTTATCTTATCTATTTTATCTCCAGGGTGCTTCTTTACACCTAGATCTTTCCATTTGGATCTCAGAGAATTCCTCTGGGCTTGGAACAGCTCAATAAACTCACTGGACATCCAGATGTCATAGTAACAGATATTGAGATGGAAAGGACCTTAGAGAACATCTAATCCAACACCATTATTTTACAGATGAGAAAGCTGAGGCTCAGAGAGTTGAAGGTGTAGCTAAAGTACTATGTCTGAAATCAGTAAGGTTCAAATCCTGCCTCTGACACTTATTAGCTGCATGACCCTGGAAAAGTCATCTAATTCCTCTGAGCCTATTTCCTTGTCTGAAAATGGAGCTAATATTTATAGGTATGTTATGGAAGTAAAATAAGATAGCTTTTGTAAAGCACTTTGCAAACCTTAAAATATTATATAAATGCTACCATTATCATGACTAATAGCATGACATAATTTGCCAGATGAGATGAGATGATATGTATATAAAACAAAGACATATAAATTCTAGCCCTTATTCCTTTAAATGACTTCCTCTTTTGTGCTCCATTAGCAAGGTCACATTCTTTCTCTTATCACAACGGTAGACATGGTTTATCCCTTTTCTTCAGCTGTAAACTTCTATAGGGCAGAGGCTGTGGCTCTTTATCTCCCCAAAGGCCTAGCACTGAGCCTTGTACATAGTAGGGGGCAAGAAAATGTTTTTTGAATTGTAGAAAGGACTTGTGGTGAGTTGTCTTAGAATAAGGGAGGGAGGAAGCTCAAGTAGATCAATCTTGCCATTTTGAAAACTTTATGGGCCACCCCAGCATCATCAGGAAGCAGATAGGTCTGTGATCAAAAGTGTGAAACACTTGATTTCTTCTCTCTGATGAATCCAGTCTGCCTCCAACATAAATCAGATGATGAATGGTAAAATGCGAGTCAGCAATTTGACAGTGACTCACAGTTCAGCTTATTATTTTATACTATAGCTATCATCCTCTGACTATGAGACAGAGGAATGCCACTGTCCAGAAGTACTTGTATCTAAAGAAAATTCACTGGGCTAGAAGACAGAAGACTGACCCTGCTCTAAATCTTAATAGGTATTACATTGAGGAAGTCCCCTTGTCTTTCTGAGTCTGTTTCTACATTAGTAAAATTGTGCTACCCACCTAATGGAGCTATAAAGTGGGCTCTTCCCTAAAAAGCAGGGACTGTTTCATGAGCTTCTTGAGGGCAGGGACTGCCTTAGTCTTCTTTTTTTGTATCCTCAGTGCTTAACATGGTGCCTGGCATATAGAAGACATTTAGCAAATGCTTATTGCCTGACTGACAGTTTTTCATTTTGTCTTTGTACAAAATGAAAAGCTCCTGGCACATAAGGTGTTTTAAGGTTTGCCAGCTGCTTTACATGTTATTTCATGTTACCCTCTTGACAATCCTATTAAAGCAGGTGCTAATATTACAGCAGTCATAATTTTAAAATGCCATATAATAGCTAATATTAGAGCACTACTATATAGTGCTATTATATAGTACTGCAGTACTACTACTCCCTCCCCCATTTTTTAGATCAGAATACTGAGGCACAGAGAAGCTATATGATTTTCCTAAGATCACACATGCCACTTTGTTGGCTCTATAGTCAATTGATTACCATCATTCTCCAGAATCTGCTCCTCTTGGCTTCCTTATTTTTATCAGTGGCTAGTAATTGTCAGAGGGAAGATTGGAACTCAGGTCTTAAGTTGAAGATTTTATCCACTGAATCATGTAGCAGCCTAGTAGACACTTCTTAAGTCCTTGCTGAATTAAATTGCTTCGCTATATAAATGTGACCTCTTATTATTGTCTACCCCCAAATGCCCCTAAATAATAGTTGGTTTTTCTAGAGAGTCTCTCTTGCACTCTATTCATTATCTCATGATTCATCAGGACACTGTGGAGCATATTGCTCATAGATATTATTTACTCCATTTTGGGTGAATCAGCTCACAAGAAACACAAAGAACACAGTGTAGAGAGAGATCTGGAGTTTTTCATAGAAAAGTGGAAGGAGCATGTCATGGAAATGGGAGACACAGGCATTGTGGAGTAGGAAGTACATTGGACTTGAAGACAGATGGAACGGGCTCAAATCCAGACAGAGTAAATTGCTGCGTCATCACCATCATCATCCTCTCCATTGTCATCTTCGTCATCATCATCATCACCATCATCACCATCATCATCCTCTTCATCGTCATCTTCATTACCATCATCATCCTCTCCATCATCATCATCATCATCATTGTCATCCTCATCATCATCACCACCATCATCCTCCTCATCATCATCGTCATCACCATCATCATCCTCTCCATCGTCATCTTCATCACCATCATCATCCTCTCCATCATCATCATCATCATCATTGTCATCCTCATCATCATCACCACCATCATCCTCCTCATCATCATCGTCATCACCATCATCATCCTCTCTATCATCATCATCATCATCATTGTCATCCTCATCATCATCACCACCATCATCATCATCACCATCATCATCCTCTCCATCGTCATCATCATCATCACCACCATCATCATCCTCTCCATCATCATCATCATCACCACATCATCATCCTCATCATCATCACCATCATCATCCTCTCCATCGTCATCATCATCACCATCATCATCCTCTCCATCGTCATCATCATCACCACCATCATCATCCTCATCATCATCACCATCATCATCCTCTCCATCGTCATCATCATCATCACCACCATCATCATCCTCATCCTCATCATCACCATCATCATCCTCTCCATCGTCATCATCATTATCATCATCACCATCCTTATCACCATCACCATCATCTCTATCATTTAAAAAGTGCCTACTATGTGCCAGGCACTGTGCTAAGTGCTTTACAAATATTATCCCATTTGTCCCCACAATAACCCTGGCAGATAAAGAGCCATTATTATCACCCCCATTTTACAGATGAGGAAACTGAGGCAAATAGAAGACTCCAGGCCTAGCACCCTAAGCATTGTGCTACTACTTGCCCTCCACTTGTGTTCATATGCTTTAAAGTTTGCATGGAGCTGCACACATATTAGCTCATTTAATTTTTACAACAACCATGTAGGGTAGCTGGTGTTATTATCCACACTTTCCAGATAAGGAAACTGAAACTGAGAATGGTCTCAGGTCATACAACTAGTAAGTGTCTGAGGCAGGATTGGAATCCAGGTCTTTCTGGCTCTGAGTCTAGCACTATATCCACTCTATCACCTAGCTATGTGACTGTGGTCCTATCACTTCATCTCTATATCTCTTTCCTTACCTGTAAAATGGGTATAATCTTAGACCACAGAAATTTAGAGCTGGCAAGGGACGTTACAGCTTATCTAGTCTATCCCACTCAATGTTCAGATGAGATAACATAGATGAATGCATTTTGGAAAGTTGAAAGCAATGTAAGGTGTTATTGCTAGAACCAGCTATAGATATAAACAAGTTCCCTAGGCTGTGTTGAGTATGATGTCATTAGAGCAGCAGCTGCAGGCATACTCCTTCCTGGAGGCTGTCCAAGAAGATCATCACTAGCAAATGTCCAAAATCAAGAAGGTGAAAATCACCTCTTTTAGTTCTTGAGGAAAGTAAAGAGAGACATACACATTTTCTTTTTTTCTGATAGTCAAGCCACTGTTCCCAGTGTCTGGTCTTGCCTCCAGTTGACCAACATCTGAATCTGTTCAATTCAAGTTCCACCTGAACCACTAGCAGCTAGGAAGCTTAAGAAAGGGGAGATCTTGAGATGAGAATAGAAGGTGAGTGAAAAATTCTAAGATTCTAAGATGACAAAGGAGTGCATCTGAGGCATTAGTGATTAGCATGTAATTTACCCATTTTTCTCTTCCATGCCTTCCATGTAAAAATGGGTAGACAGACGATTATACCTAGTTTTCCAACTTGCAGAATGTTCTGTATGCCATCTTCAAATGTACCCATTAGAAAGTGGAGCTAAGTCTAAAACCATTGCTAACCCTAGTCTTTATTAAGGTAGCTACCTCGTTCTCCATTGAGGGGGTCTGGGGAACTTGGGAGAGAGAATAGAGAAAAAGTTACTTCAGGAATCTGTGAATCAGAGTTCCAAGGGAAATTCACAGGTTGAGAGAGTGAGTCTAGGTGTACAAAGGGATATGTCTGCCACGGACAGGGCTTTTTTGCCATGCACCCCCCATGAAAAGTTTTTGGCTAACCCAGATGCATGTGATCATGCGTAGAGTACTCTATATGCTTCAGCAAAATCATTTTATTCTGTGGCTACTTGGGAATAATATGAAGAAATGAACCACAAAATACTCCAATGGAGACTTTTCATTCAACTCTTACCAATCACGATTCATTTTAGTGATGAATTCCACTAACCAATTTTGGTATTGGTAGTGCTAATGCTGGTGTGTGTGTGTGTGTGTGTGTGTGTGTGTGTTTGTGTGTTTTGAAATAATGTTCTCATGGCACTTTGGCAAATCCTATATTTAACCTTAGAAGTCAGTTAATGATGTCTAACATCATCAGATGTCTAAATATTAACTATTATTCTTCTAAATATATATCACTAGAGTGCTCTGTGACTCAGTTTATCCAAGTGAAGTTGGGCAATTAACTCTAAGGGAACTTTCCAGGGTTTCAAGTTAAATATGAGTATTCTGTTATACAAAGAAGGTTCAAGAGAGTGTGATTAACATCCAGTGTTTCTGTAACTTGTAAACTGTTTCTCTTTTGATTTTGCAGCTACAGAGCCTGACTGGAATATAGTAGTTGCATAGTATAAACTAGTTGATTGACTGATTGACCATAAGATGAAAAGGCTATATCTGCACCAAGTTAGATTACAGCTTTTATAACTTGTTCCATAAAAATGACCAGTGTTTAGAAGATTGTTCAATAAAAATTATGGGAGTTTACACTACCAAGACTTGGGAACACTGCCATGGCTTAGAAAGGACATTGACAAGCTAGAATACATCCAAAAGAAGGCAAATTATTGGGGGATTGGAGACTGGGCACTAGTTTACCTGAGGAAAAGAAGACCAAAAAAAAGGAAAAGAAGACAAGAAAGTCATCAAGGCTGTATTCAAGTATTTAAAGAGCTGTCATATGAAAGAGAGATTAGCCTCAGGATTACAACTCAGTACAGTGTAAAGAGAGCTGAGTGTGGCATCACAGGACTTGGCTCTGTCACTTGGAGGACCTTGGACCAGCAACTTCACTTCTGGGCCTAAGCAACCTATAAAATGAAGAAGCTGAACTACAGGACTTTGAAGCTCCCCTCCAGCTCTCCATTAGCAATCCTATGATTTATTCTGCTGGGCCCCATGAAGCAAGATCAGCAGCAAGGGGAAGAAATTGCAGGAGAGGTAAGTTTAAGATCATCCCAAGAAAGAACTCTCTGATAATTTGGAAGCCATTTCCAAAATGGAAGAAGATGAGAAAGTGCTCCATTGAAGAGAGAGTGAGTTTCCTGTTTCTTCAGGTAGAATTTAGATGAACCCTTTTCCACAGTGTTCCAAAGAGGATTCTTAGTCATGTACAGGTTGGTGAATATAGACTTCTTAGGTTTCCTGTTTCTTCAGGGGGAATTTAGATGAACCCTTGTCTACAGTGTTCCAAAGGGGATTCTTAGTCATGTACAGGTTGGTGAACACAGCTTCTTAGGTCCTTTCCAATTCTGGGATTCTATAGTTCTGACCATAAGCAGGCAGAATATATCACAATATCAAGGTCAGGTAAGGGGGTGGGGTGGGCTGGAGGAAAGTGGAGCTTGAGGGTTGCCATCTGCATTTATTTAGCCAGATTTTTATAACATCCCAGAATATTAGAGCTGAGATGGATCTTTGTCCAGCCCCTCAATTTATATTATTATAAATTATATTAAATACATTATTATTTTATATTATTATACATGTTATTTCATTTCATCCTCACCATAGCTTTATGATGCCTATACTGTACATATAATTTTCTTCATTTTACAGATGAGGACTTGTACTTATCATTTATGAATGAAATAAGGGATGCCTGATGAGACTGAAGGGTTTGTTTTGATTTAGGGTGACTGCCTCAGAAAATTGATTTTAAATGGATGTGAAAATAAACAAAGACTTGGCAGGTGAATGATATAGATAATAGGTGGTGGCACTAATCAGAATCTCTTGCATTTGTAGGGTACCAAAGGCTTTACAAAACACTTTCAAATTCATTATCTCATTTGGTCTTCACAACAACTTTGTAACCATTATCAATTCTGCTTCACCAAGAAGAAATTGAGTTCAGATGGACAAAGAGATTTTTCTAAGGCTATGCAGCTTGGAAGTCATAAATCCAAGTCCCTAGTGCCTGGCACATGGTAGGCACTTTAGTAAATGTTTGCTGAGTTGATGACAAGTCTAGAAGATGCACCTTGTTGGAAAGAAGTATCAGCATGGCACTTGAGCTGGAATTTGGAGACAGAAGATTTAGGTTTGAATTCCAGAATTTCTGTACATGTAACCTGATCCCACAATCTCACAATTGTTCAAATTAACCCGTTCATCTTGGGCTGTAGGCTCCATCAATAAAGCCCACCATCCAGAAGTCACTAAAGGGGTGTGTCTATAACCTTCATGGAAAGATAAAATAAATCTAAAGCCCTAAACAAAGGCTTAGCCCTCTACAAATTTATGAAGGTGACCCAAGAGTGCCCCCAATCTACCCCTTAGTCTAATTTATTTTATTTGAAAGGATTACCAAAATAGTGGGTCAGGAGATTGCTATAGATATAGACTACTTTGATTTTGACAAACCATTTGACAAAGTCTCTCATGCTATTCTTGTGAGAAAAATGAAGAAAGGTGGGTTAGATGATAATTCAGTCAAGTATATTTGGAATTCCTTGATGGATCCGACATAAGGAGGGGTCATTAGTAGTTCAATGACAAATTGGAAAGACGTCACAAGTGGAGTGGGCATCTAAGTAATGAGCCTAGAATCAGGAAGACTCATCTTGTTGAGTTCAAATCTGGTCTGATACTTACTAGCTGTGTGACCCTGGGTAAGTCGCTTAACTGCATTTGCTTCAGTTTCCTCATTTATAAAATGAGCTGGAGAAGGAAATGACCAACCACTCCAGGCTCTTTACCAAGAAAACCTCAAACAAGGTCACAAAAGGCTGATATGACTCAATTGCAACAACAACCACTCAAGCGGAGTGCTCTAGGGATTTAATCTTGACCTTGTTCCATTGAAAGTTTTCATGTATAAAAGAACAGATATGATGCTTCTCAAATGTGTTAATGGCACAAAGCTGGGAAGGATAGCTAACATGCTAGATGACAGATCAGGACTCAAAAAGATCATGAGAGATTAGAAAACTGGGTTAAATCTAACACGATGAAATATTGAGCATTTAATAAAGAATTGGCATTTAATAAAGAATTCAAAAAAAAGAAGGCAGTTTGGTAGATGAATGGCATGATTAGAAGTCAGATTACAAAAGATTGCAATCTGATTACAAAAGTAGTTGAGGGTATGGTGAAAAAAAATTGAGTCAGTGAATACAAATAAATTTTGGGGGGAATTTGGATATGAAGGGGAAGAGTTGGCAGATGATAGTGTGAGGAAATATAAGAGTGAGTTTTTTTGGGGGAAAAGTGTTTTCAGGAAAATGTAGGTATGTTTTTAGATAGCAATTAAAGAGTCAATAGTTAGGGAGAGTTCAAAGAAAGAGGAGATGGGAGGGGGTTGGATCAAGGGGACAAGAAGTATTAGCCATGGGAAGGACAAGAACCATGTCTTTATCAGAGATTGAAGCAAAGGAATTCAGATGATGATGTTTAGGGGTCAAAAATAAAGGGAGAAGACAAGCTCATGATATATCTCCTTGAATTTCTTGGCAAAAGGGGTTATAAGGTTCTCTGCTAGGAGAAAGGACTGGAGGGGAGCTGGAAGAGATGATAACATTTGGAGGAGTAGGATAGGAAGTCAATCAGGGAAGAATAAAAGAAGTCCATTAGAATGTTAACCCTTTGAGGATGAGGACTTTTTTTTCTATCTCCAGTGTTTAACACAGTACCTGTAAGTACTTAATTAATGCTTGTTGATCGATTAATTGATTGTCATGCAAAATGGAAGGACCAGTAAAGACTAATAAATTTGTAGAGGACCAAGTTGTCTTATTCCAGAAGTGGTTAAAAATATTAACTTAATAGTGAATAAGAATGATGGTGGAAATAATTCAAGATTGGTTCTTGGCAAGTAATAAATGGCAATAAAATGAGGAAAAGGTTCAAGGGTAGATAGTGTATAAGTGAAGTGGTCAACCATAGGGTTAAGACTGAAGGTTGTGAAATGATTCCAAAGCAGAGATGATGGACTGAGAAACAGGGAAGAGAGGTAGTACTAGAAACCATGCTGAGGACTAAGGATGGTTATGTGTAGATTAAAGCAGAGAGAGGATGGAAGTTAAAAAGAAGTTATAATCAGGGGGAAGAACTCCAAAATTCTGAATCTGGGAGGAAGTTCATTTATGATATTATTGAGATCAAGGGTATAACCGCAATCAACAATGGCTGTAGTGGAGTTTTAGATCATGGGACTCAAGGAAGTTACTAAAGCAGGAAGTCATGTTGTTTGAGGAGATATCAATATGTATATTGAAGTCTCCAAATATGATGGCAGGGATTGAGGGTAAAAAGAAAACTGAGAGCAGCAAGTTGTATAGTATAGAGAACCGTAGAGCAAAGAATCTCAGTAGAGAAAGCAATGCATTGAGTGACATTGTTGGAGACCTTTAATATCTTTTTAGGGTTAGAACTTTGAATTGTCATAGAAAATATGCCCTAACCACAAATGGTCCCTACATGTGTGCTCACTGGGTCTGCTTTCTAGTCATGTATATTCTCAGATTGTGTCCTGTCACCCCCTCTGAAAGTGTGAGTACTTGTGGCAGAATGTACCCTTGCATGTATAAGAGAACCTTTCTGAACACTCATCTTGTTAGTAAATTAGATATCTTTTGCTTTTAAGTAATATGTTCTCTGGTTGGTTGGGAAAAGAAACACATCAATTGGGGCTTATGAACAAAGGAATTGAGTGGATACTGAAGCCATATATACACAAGCTTTAAACTTGGGTTAGCATTAAAGAGGGTCCAAGAGTGAGGAGGGCTATATGGATATTTTATATTTAAATTAGGTAATACTTTGGATATACTACTAATGAAGTATTATGGGAATGTTTCATTATTTATATACTTCAACATCAAAAACTGATATGATTTTATCCCTGGAAATGATATGAAATAAGAGGCATTCCCATTTAATTTGCTGCTGTACCCTGAGGACCATTAAACCTTTCCATGTGACTCTTACTTATGTGTTGTCTCCCTCATTAAAATGTGAGAGTTAAACTTTTCTACCTTTCTATTTGTACCCCCAGGTCTCAGCACAGTGCTTTGCACATAGTAAGCATTTTCATTCATTCATTCATTCTTAAAATTATCAAAGATACAAGAAAAAGAAGAAAGCTGAGAAACATATACTAAAATACTTGAGAAAAGAAAATGGCCTAAAGGTTACTGAATGGAAACAAAGAGGACTTGGGATGAACTTGAAAAGATGACAGGGAGCTGCGTGATGGTAGCAAAGTGAGGGTAGGGAAGTGGTAGCTCAGAACAATACCTAAATTTCCTCCTGTTCCTATCCCATGGTGCTAAGTAGGACATGAGAGAAGGAACATCCAGTACTAAAGAGGTTGGCCAGAAATTCAGGGTCTTCCAGAAAGAGCCAGGTTTTTTTTTTCCCTTAGCACCTGAAGATGAAAAGAGGATGATGAGAACTAGGATGAGTGAGAGTTTATTAATAATCAAGTGAGGGCTCTAGGGGATCCAAAGGAATGAGAATGGAGAAAGAAAGAAAATATAGTTCCTGGAAAGGAGAGTTGATTCCCATACCATGGTATAGAGGCTAGATTTGTTTCCCTTGATTCCCAGAGGGCAAAGCTAAGAGCAATGAAAGACACAGAGTGCAGAGAGGCAGATGTGGCTCCACATAATGAAAAATTTCCTAGCAATTGGAGCTGTCCAAAAGTACTGTGGGTTGTCCCAAGAGAAAGTGAGTTCACTTTCACTTGGAGTCTTAAAGTGACCTCTTTTAAAGGCTATTATAATAATGTTTGCACAATACTGCATGGTGGGCAGAGAAGTCTTGGAGTAAGGAGGATCTGGATTCAAGTCCCAACTCTGTTGTTCTGGGCAGATCTTTTAACATCTCAGTGCCCTAGGCAATGCTGTAGTTGTAGAATAGCTGTTAATTTCCATTGGTGGAATGAAATTCCTCATATGGAGTTTCCTGCCTTGATGGAATCACAGTTTTCCACCCCTCAATGTGTTTGAAGGCATACAAAGTATTTTACATAAAAGGTTTTAATATAATTATTTTATTTTATTTTTTTATTATTTACAATACTTTTGAGGTAGGTACTATAGCCAGCATTATCCACATTTTACAGATGAAGAAGTAGAGGCTCAGAGGTTAAATGACTTGCCTGGGGTCACACAGGTGGTATGTATAGGAAATAATATTCACACCCAGGTCTTCTAGACCACAAGTTCTATGCTCTATCTACTACATTAGTTTGTTTATGTATGAATTAGACCCCAGTTATCCCTTCCACATCGTGACTTTTCCCATCATGGTTTTGATACCTCATGAGTTAGTAAAAGGAATTAAATGGGAATTTTTGAAAGTTTTACAGAAGCCCTAGACAACATGTGAAGGCCAGCAGATAACACCAAAAAAGTTTAGAAACTCAAGAAGGCATAAAATATATGTACAGTATTGTATAGTATTAACATATTTTATCTTTCAATCCCATAATAATTCAGACTTCTTCTGTGATACAAAGGGAGGGTCAAAAAATTTTACACAGATTTTCCAAATGGCAGGGGCACCATGACCCTAACCTCCATAGTGTGGAAGGGATAACTGTTGTTCACCCCTGGTCTCCTTCCTGTGTTGGAGATTTGGAGTCTATGGAAATTTCCTTGTCACCAGATATCTGTCCTGACGAATAGTTGACCAACAGAACCCTACTGCTGTAATGAGCTAGCACTAGATTTATCTGAGCTGCATAAGGAGTACTGGCTATCATTATTTATAGTAATAATGGATTTCCCTAGCAGATGTCCTATTTCTGAGTAGAATTTTGGTCACAAATAGTCAGATGAAACACAGAGCCTCTCGGAAGCCTCGATCTGATAAATAGCAAACCCTGTGCTCACCCTCTCAAAAAGGAAAGCCTCAAACACAATCAAACAGTCCTTAATTCAGTATTACATCATGGAAAGAGCTCAGTCTTAGACGTCAAAAGACCTTGTTTCTAGACCCAGCTCTACTTTATCTTGTATAAATAATATTCACTCTTTCTGGACCTTAGTCTCTGCACCTGTAAAATGGACATGGTAAAGATGTTGGGAGCCTTGAAAGTCTCTTCTAACTCTGAAAATCTATGACTGTGAAGAGGAGGAAAACCCCACTACACAATCTCCAACATGCCATCAAAAGCTACTATCAGGGAGAAAAATTACTTGCCTTGAATTCTGCCATATCGGAAAAAAGGGCTGCTAGGCAGTAAAATTTTCAAAAGGCAAGAGGACAAAGAAGGAGAAAGAACAAAGAACTTTTATGATCGGTGCATGTGGCCCCTAGTTAGGAAGTGTGGTCTGTCTGTCTGGGGAATTATGCACATGACCAGGAACTAGGAGATTGGAGCAACTCATCCCCTAACCTCTCCTCTGTGGGTGAAGATTTAAGGTCAGCTGAAGAAGGACAAAGAGCCAGGACACTCTTTCAAATGCCTGCCCTTGTGGGAAGATGCTAAGGGCAGTTTCTTTTGACTGGATATAGAGTAAATATCCGTGTCTTAATATGCGTGCAAGGTAGAAGACAGATGACTGTCCTGGGAGCCACTGTTTTGATTTTTCCCTTCTCCGATGCATTCAAGAATCTCAACATCATAATTGCAAGGAACATTGGAATGAAATAATAAAAGGGAGTGGTGGAGAAAGAAAAGGAAGGGATGGGGGAGGGGAGAATACATAACTGTGGTCAGATACAGAGTGGAATCAATGACAAGGATGACTGGGAGCTAAGCTCTTTTGTCTATACACAGAATCGGGCACACCGAGCTCAGCCCCTGAAGTGCACAAGCTAGGTTTTCCTGTCTGGATGTGGGAGCTGTGGAAAGAATGCCAGCATAGCAACTTGCTGCTCAGCACCCTTGCTGTGAGCACACTCAAAAAAACATAGATTTACAGCATCCTCGTGTATTGTTAGAATATTAGGAAAAAATAGCATGTGGCATATGCTCAGTATGTGAGTCCTTTCCTGCTGACAACTTGGTTAATTCCAAAATGATTCTTTAGACTTATAAAAGGTGCTTTAGGGTGCTAGAATCCATAGATACTGGACTATTCTTTTCTTTTTTCATAGATGTAAATTACCATCTAAAGAATAACGAATTGATTCAACCACTCATCTTCATCATTCTTTCTTCAACTACTAATCATAGTAATTGATATACCTCCATCACAAGTATATCTCTATTTGGTTATATTAAGTAATTGCATCCTCACCACAATCCTGTGAAGTAGGTAGTACAGGTATTGGTAGCCTTGTTTTATAAACAAGGAAACTGAAGCTCAGAGTTGTGTCTTGAGTTTATGAACATCACACTGCGGGAATTAGTGGAGATTCTGGGGCCCAAGCAATAAATGTTGGCCAACTGTCATCATGTGAATGCTAAAAAGAATTTGCCAAAAGAAGGTTATAACTGAGGACTTTTATAGCCAGAATGTTAAAGCAATAACAGCAATAGCAGCAATTGTAACAGCTAACATTTACTTACAGGTTTTGAGTTTTTTTTAAAGACTTAACCTCCATTATCATCTTGCTTAGCATCCTTGTTTTAGAAAGAGGGGACAAATAGAACACAGAGGAGCTGAGTAGTTTACCAAGGTCATGCAGTAAAGTCAGTGCAGGCTTCTGATAAAGAACACAGATCCGTTGTTTCCCATGCCAGTATCCATAGGCAGCTAGATGGTGCATTGGACTTGAAGTTAGAAAGTCCTGAATTCAAATCCAACCTTCGGCCCTTACTTAGCTGTGTGACCTGGGGCAAGTCACTAGACTTTGGTCTGTCTCAGTTTTCCCATCTATAAAATGGGAATTATACCTCCAGAGCTGTGATGAGCACAAAATGAGATATTTCTAAAACACACTGCAAACCTTAAAACACTAAGTTATCCCTTTCACAATGTAGGTGAGGAAGTGTGGCACCCAAGCTATCTGGAAAGCATGCATAAATTTTTTGACCCTCCATACTAGAGAAGAAGTATGATTTTTTCTTTTATGGGTTATTTACAGTATTAAAAGATAAAATATGGTGATATTATACAACACTATACATATATTTTATGCATTTCTGAGTTCTCTAAACTTTTTCTGTGTCATCTGATGGCCTTTGCATATTGTCTGCAGCTTCCACAAAACTCCCCAAAATCCCCATATAATTTCTTATGGTGGACCCATGATATAGCAGAACTGTGATGGGAAAAGCCGTGATGTGGAAGGGATAATCACATGTAAATATAAGCTATTATTATTATATGATTGAAACCAGAGCATAAGGGAAAAAAATTGTTTGATGATGACAGATGATAAAGTAATACCCAGAACTTACAGAGCAATTAATTTTTTTAAAAGTTTACAAATATACCATTTTTTTCTGATAACAGAAAACTTTGTGAATTTTTAAAATTCAGAAATATTTCAATTTCTTCTGATAGCATCCTTTAGTGGTGAGTACCACTAACACACTCTGACTTTTTTCAGGTTACTTTTCTTGTTGGGGCCTCAGATTATGGAATGTAGAACTTTCAATCATGTCTGACTCTTCCTGACTCCATTTGGGTTTTCTTGCCAAAGATACTAGAGTGGCTTGCCATTTCCTTCTCCAGCTCATTCTATAGATGAAGGAAACCAAGGCTAACCAGATAAAGGGACTTGTCCAGGGTCACACAACTAGTAAGTATCCGAGGCCAGATTTGAACTCAAGAAGTTGGACCTTCCTGACTCTAAGCCAGGCACTCTATCTAGTGAGACTAGAAACAGTTGAAGGGATTAGCTATTCCAAATCTGTCACTTTAAAGGTGAAGAAAATGAGTTCTGGAGAAGGGAAATGAAGGGTGTGAAGAAACAGAGCTGGGATTCAAACCTTAGCCCTCTGAATCTAGTCCTATTCTCACTCAATAGTATGACGTGGCTTCATTTGGAGAGAATCAGGTAAGGCAGCCCAGCACACTTTATCCAACCGAGAATGTTAAATATGTGAGTAATAGGTAATCATGGGAAGTACCTCCTCCATCACATCTAGCACAAGGCTCCTGGAAGAAGCCCTGGGGGGCAGGTAGTCAGAGCTACAGTGTTTCTGGCCTGGTGACATTGAGTCCTCAAGGGAGTGATACCTTTTATTTCTTAGATGATTGCAAACACTATAATATGTAGGGTATTGTGGGATGTTACCAAAAAGCATCAGGGCCAGTTTTCCTTGTTCAAGACCCATGATGGAGTCTGGGAAGCAGTAAGAGGGTAATGTGGTAGGAAGTTCATGTTGGAAAATCCCAAATCTCCCAGTGTAAAAGTATGATTTAAGGTGAAAGACACATGGGAGGGAAGGACATAGTATGGAAAATGATAAGTCTGGTACCCAGCTGTGGATAGCAGTAGGTATGCTCTCTAAATGGAGGTGGTATCCCATGTGCCTGATACTTCTAAGTCTACAACGGCCCTTCCCCATGTGCAGACAGGCTGGTCACTGCAAGAAGGTAAGGATATTGGATATAATAAGGGCAATATAGGCAGTAGACCATAGTAAATCTCACATTCCTTCCTTCCTCTCCTCTTTTTCTTCCTTCCTTTCCTTCTCTTTCTTTTTCTTTTCTTTCTTTCTCAAAAGAAATGTGAGATGTACAAATTTAGAGACAGCTCTATTCCAAATCCATATAGGCTATTTGTGCCTGACCTGTGGTAAAGCCTTCTGAGTTTGTATTAGTCTGATCAGCTACAGTTGGATACATTGTACATTGACCCAGACATAGTGATATCATTTTGGTCATCTTCGAGCACAAAGGAAAACAACTAATTGACCATAGTGGGAGGAATGATGGTCTTGAAGTCAGAAGACCTTGATTAAACTCCAGGCTCTACCACTAGCTATTTGACCTTCAAGTCATAACCTCTTTGAACCAATTTCTCACTCTGTAAAATAGGTATAACAAACTAACACAACCCTCTTTAAAACTACGTTGTATAGAAAACACCTCATAAGCTCTAAAGTTCTCAATAAATGTGATCCACTATTATGGCAGGGACTTAATTACTTCCACAGCCACATACACATGTCATTACTACTCAGACAAAATTGGTCATTTCAAAACCTAGCTCAGGTACTAAACCCTTCTTAGCTAGACTATCATAATATTCTTCTAGCTGGTTTACCTTTTTCCAGTCTCCCCTCCTTCATCAGGTTATCTTTCAGTTGTCAAACTAATCTTCCTAATGCACTGATATGACCATGTCCCCCCTCTGCTTTTCATATTCTTCTTCCTCCAAAGACCTTTAGTTGCTACCTATTACCTATTGGATAAAAGTTTGCTGTTGTTCAGTCATTTCAGCCATGTCTGACTTTTCATGACACCATTTGGAGTGTTCTTTGCAATGATATTGGCGTGGTTTGCCATTTTCTTCTCTAACTTATTTTACAGAAGAGGAAATTGAGGCAAATAGGGTTAGGTGACTTGCCCAAAGTCATAGAGTTAAGTAAGTATCTGAGGCTGGATTTGAACATGGGAAGATGAATCTTTCTGACTCCAGTAGAGATGCTTTATCCAATGAGCCACCTGTCTGCCTCCATTGGGCAAAATGCAAAATTCTTATCCTGGCATTTTAGACATTCAGCACTGAGCACAATAAAGTGGCTTTTTCCACACAACATTTAATACATACTTTATCATTCATTCATTTCTTAGGGTGGGAATTCATTGATTTTGTTAAGTAAGACCACTTCTTGATGGAATCAATCACTCAGCAGTCTATCAGAACTGAGTATGAGCAGAGCTTGTACACCTCCTTGAATCAATCAAAGTCATTGCTTCAGATACTTGGTCATGCCCTGAGGAATTTGTATTAAAGGAAAGTACTCTTTCAGAAATAATTAGAGATTCTAAGGATCTGAAAGTGGAAAGTATAGAGCAGGGACATAAGGAGCTACAACTGGCAGTCCTTGGGAAATCAGTGAAAGGAGAAAGAGAAGGCAGAACTTAGCTGTAGCAGGGAAGGACAATTGGCTCTATGGGCATCTTAGAGCAGAAGGTCTGGGCAAATGTCACCAGTGTACCCACCAACTCAAGGAAAGAGAGTAATTCCAAAGAAATGTAGACTTTTACTTCTCCCCCTCTCACAGTCTGTTTTATCAGCTGTTTATCAGCTAGTCAAGTCCATAAGTTTATTAAGAATCCACTATATGCCAAGCACAGTGCTGAACATGAAAGATACGAAGAAATGGTAGATATGAAAGCAGAAATAGTCTCTGCCTTCAATGAACTCACAGTCTAATGAGGAAGACAACATGCAAACAACTATGTACAAATGAGATATACAGTTATCCCTTCCACATCGTAACTTTCCCCATCATGGTTTCAATATATCACAGGTCACCATAAGGACTTAAATGGGAATTTCTGTGTGTGTGTGTGTGTGTGTGTGTGTGTGAGTTTTGTGGAAGCCACAAATCACATGTGAAGGCTAGTAGATGCATAACCAAATACTTAACCCAAATTTTACAATAAGGTACTGTAAACACCCTGAAAAAGAAAAAGAAAAAAATTAGACTTTTTCCATGGTGCAAAGGGAGGGTCAAAAAATTTTACGCCCCAGACCAGAGGGGTACCATGCACCTGACCCCCACAATGTGGAAGGGATAACTATATACCGATTAAATTGTATATTGAGAGAGGGAAGTCACTAGCATTAGGGTGGATCAAGAAAGGCTTCTTGTAAAGGTGAGATTTTAGAGGAGACATAAAAAAGTCAGGAAAGCCAGATTTGGAGATGAAAAAGCATTTAGACATGGGAGATGGCCAATGAAAAGGCAGAGTTGGGAGATGGAGAATCTTGTATGAAGAATAGCAAAGAGACCTGCATCACCGGATCACCAAACATAGAAGGAGTAAGAGGTAAGAAGGCTGAAAATGTAGGAAGAGACCAAAGATATAACAACATAATTAGCTGCTTTATAACCCAAACATTACCAGCAATCTGAATTTTGTGCAGGCCAGGGGTTAAGTAGAGGAAGATATAAATGTGAACCTAGGCAGAAAGTTCAATAACTGCCTAAATCTCCAATCGAATGTCAATTCAAAATGGAATTCAAGACAGAAAAAGACATTTCAAATAGAACAGCATGCCCACAGGGATATCCACAGAGGCCCCAGGAGTCCCACATCCCAGCCAGGGTAATCACACAGCAACTAATTCACTAATCTGTCATCCATAGTGGAGCAAGAGGGAAAAATACATTGTTCCAAGTAAAAATCACCATCCCAAGTATGGTATTCCTTTCTTCTAAATAATAACTTAAAACTCATGAGTTTGGCAGATAAAATGCAAAGGTTAACTAGAAACTAGATATGCCATTGATGTTTTCTAAGACCAAACAATACATTAGCCATTCCTTCAGGAAGTTAGATAGTCTTAAATGATATCCAGAGTCATCTGGGGATGCCTATACCTGCTGGGTGCACAGCAAAAGCCAGTAAGCCTTGATGATAATTTTTTTTCCAAGTCACCTGTCAAGTGTAAGTTGGTACTTAATGATATTTTAGGCTGTCTGATCAAGTGTGGTATCCCAACCAAATACTGCCAGGAATTTGCTCTTCGGTACCCCAGCAGGGAGTTAGCAAAAGTCATTGGTGATCTGAATGAGAAAAGCAATGAACTTTCTGGTGGAGGGTGCTGCTGATTCAATAAGCATTTAATATTGTATTAATACTTGGAATTCACAGTATGTTTTTCTCCCCAAGAAACTCAAAGTGTTTTAAAGATGACAAGTTAATCTTCACAGAGCCTGTGAAGCAGGAAGCAAGAACCTGCAGGTAGAGGGACAGACGGTTGGAAGTTTTCTCTTTTAGCTATGTGTTGATTCCTGTGAGAGAATCAGCAATGTGCTTAACAGGACAATAACCTAAACAGCTCATCCCTTTGATCTCAGTCGTGGCTGTGATCCCTGCAACATTTCACCGACAGTATTGTTACACAGTGATGCTACTCACTCCTTGCTGTTTTTTTTTAAGTGCACAATTTTATTAATAAGGAAAAATAGAGCCAGCTGGTAGAGAACAAGGAGCAAAACAGGGTGTTGACTGGAAGACCTGCAGAGAAAAAAAAGCATTGTTAACGAATGGCTAAAATGATGTCAATTGTATATTTAAGGCTCTGCATGATGGAGTAAACCTCCTTCCAGCAACCCACCTATAACATTTTCTATAAGGGTTGTATTCCTGTTCAGGATTAATTAGGGACACAAATGGCCAGATTTTATTTTGGACTCTATTTAGATTCTGACTAGATGAAACTTCTAGATCTCAGTGAATGCCATAGATCAGACAAAACTAGTGGAAGGACTCTTTATCCTCCTCCCTCTCTTTCCTTCCCTCTTCATGGGGCAGAAGTAGATTTTGTGAGGAGGAAATGTAGAAGGGGTCACCTTGGAATGGTCAGCTTCTCTGATGGATGGATGGACCAAGATTGGGGGAATTACTGTCAAATTCAGGCTAGGGTTTGTGGGCATTTGGAGCATCCTCCTTGAAAGTTGTCTGTAGCTGTTGGCATGTGAGAACTCCAGTTGTAAGAATATTGGTGAGTCCATATCAATGAGTCCTTTCAACTGTGTTCCATCACAGGCTGGGAGAAGATGATATTGATGAAATTGTTTTGAAAGGACTTAAGCAAACATTTAAAGGATAGTGGATCGAGCAGAGGACTCAGAGTCAGAAAATCCCAGGTTTGAATCCTGTCGTAGACCCTTCTTAGCTTTGGGGTTCTTTGCAAGTCTCTTCACCTCATCATGCCTTAGTTTTCTCATCTGTAAAGTGGAGAGGACAATAACATAGGGTTGTTGGGAGAAGCCTTTGAGTTTTTGCATGGAGAGCACTGCAAATCTTAATGTACTGTATAAAAATGAGCTAACAGAAATTTAGTAACTTTGATTTATATGACCCTGAAACCAAAGTAACATTTGATATATTGGAAGAGTGAGGGGGTGGATTAAGGACCAGAAGTCTATTGAAGTATAGGAATGGCAAAAGAATTCCCCCACCCCCTTCTCTCTCTCTCTCTCTCTCTCTCTCTCTCTCTCTCTCTCTCTCTCCCTCCATCACTCCCCCCCTCTCTCTATCCCCCCACTCTCTCTCTCTTTCTCTCTCTCTCTCTCTCTCTCTCTCTCTCTCTCTCTCTCTCTCTCCCTCCTCCTCCTCTTTCTCCTTCTCTCTGATATTCACAACTCTATGAGATAGGGACTATTACTATTCTAATTTTACAGATGAGAAAACTGAGGCAGCAGAGTTAAGTGCCCTGCCCAAGGTCACGCAGCTCATGTCCGAGGGGCTTCTTTTCCCCCATTCTCATCCTAGCATTCTTTTCTCCTCCATCAGAAGTATCAGACATGTGGGCCATCTGCTGCGTGCAGTCCACAACATCCCTCAAGTGCAACCTGAACCAGATTAAAATGTAGGTCCTATCCTATTTTAATGTGTTAATGCATTAATAAAAAAGGACAGTATATAGACATGTGTGGTTTTCTAAGTCAATATGGGGCCTGTAGGAAAGTATAGTACAGTGGTTCCCCTTTCTTTTTGACTTTGATATCACTGTATTATACGACTTTGCTGCCTTCTAATCAAATAGCGAGTCACTGCCTTTGTGGTTGGGAAAGGATGTCTGCTAATGGCAGTAAAAGAAATTCTCTGACCCCACTGGGAAGAGGAATCCTTCAGTCAGGTTTTGGATGCTGATGGGATCTAGGTATTTTTTCTTATATAGAGTTGTTAAAGTCTATTCCCCTGACCTGTAAAGCAGGGCACATACAGGCTGGGAAATTTGGGGGTTACCAACATGGCCTCCACAAGGGTCCTATTTGGGTTTTAGTGTCTCAGACAGCACCAACTAAGCAGGGTCCATTAACATGTACCTTTTTTCGAATGTGACTGTTAGGGGAAAAGCTTCAACCTCCCTCAGGTAACAGCTGGAAACTTGCTCAAGATGAGCCCAAGAAAGATACTGAGTATGTGCAATGGATGAACGGCAAGAGATGGGGCAACTGATTTAGTAAACACCTACTATGAGCCGAGGCAATGTGCTGAGAACTTTACAAATATTATCTTATTGATGGGACTCGGCATCAGGAAGATCTGAGTTTTATACTGTTTGGGACACTTACTAGCTACATGACCTTGGGAAAGTTGGTTTCAATTTCATCTGTAAAATAAGCATCTACATTACAAGGTTGTTGGGAGAAAAAAGAGCAAATAGTTATTAAGTGTTTACTATGTGCCAAGTACTGGGCTAAGCACTTTAGAAATATCTCATTTGATCGCCACAAACATCTTCAGAAGTGAGTGCTATTACTGACATTTTATAGCCAGGAAAACTAAGACAGTCAAAGGTTAAGGGGCTTACCCAGGATCACACAAGAATAAGTATCCAGGCCAAGGGCTGTATTCAAGGCACTATGTCTAGCTGGCTTTGTTGAGTCTGACTCTTTGTGACCCCATCTGTGGTTTTCTTGGCACATAAACTGGAAGGGTTTGCCATTTCCTTCTCCAGGTCATTTTACAGATAAGGAAACTGAGGCAAACAGAGTGAAGTGAATTGCCCAGGGCCACACAGCTAGTAAGTGTCTGAGGCCAGATTTGAACTCAGGAAGATGAATCTTCCTGACTTTAGGCCTGGAACTCTATCTACTGTGCCTTCTAACTGCCTCTAATGAGACATAATTAGATAACATATATAAAGCAATTTGAAAATCTTCAAGTACCATATAAATGCTAGTCTTATTATCTGAAAGGGTGAGGAGAAACCTCTAGTGGATTAGGTTTTGAGATTCAAGCCTCTGTCCAAGGTAGGGAAATCAAAAGTCATAAGATCATAAAGGATCCACTAATTTGTCTTTCCTGACAAGACCCTGAAACTGCAGAGGGGTGGGGTGGGCAGAAGGAAGTGGAGAAGGTTAGGGAGGAAGATGTATCAGAAGTATACGCTGGCTATGTGAGTCCTGAGATATGAAGTATAGGCATTTAGTCATAAGGAACAGCTGCCACTAGGTAAAGTGGTTGACCAACAACAGATGGTTGTAAAGATGTTGGCAATCACATGGCATGCCAATGAACATAGGAAGGCCACAATGTTCTTACATGAGCCAATTCTCTCCAAGCACATGTAAGAAGGCCAAATCACCTCCATTACCTCATCTTAGGAATGGGTAGGGGGTAGGAATGGTCTTACTGGTGAGAAACAATTAGCACTGTAATTAGAGAAGCCCTCCGGAGATGTGGAGAACCATGGAAAACATGGGCAAATGCACTGCCATCCTGCCTGTGTATAGAGACAGAAGGAAACAGGATATTTAAGGAGAAGGAGGGACAGTTACCAGATACCTGCTGGCAGATAATTAATGTGGTCACACTTTGGTGCTTTTAGGTGATGTGCCTTATTTTCAGTAAAAATCAGGCCCAGATAAGACTCCAGGATTTGGAAAGGATGTAGCCTCTTTGAGTATGGTCTTTGGAAATGCTCTGTGCCACATAATGTGCTAAGCACTACGACTGGTTTTGTTTCTCCCCTTTGGGTACTGATTGGTAAGGAGAAGTTGGGAGAGTAGTCTGCGTACATATGTATGTGTGTATGTATTATGTATGTGTGTGTACATACATATGTGTATATATGTGTGTGTTATCTTTTGCCCTCTCTAAGAATCTTAGGTTCTATGGTTATGCATGGTACATGTGGTACATGTGTGGTACATGCCCTGCTGGTGATGGGTATATGAATGCATTGGGAGAGGGACATAGTTTTGAACAAGGACGAAATTCATGATAATAAGGTCATCCTGAAATAGTCTAGGCTCCAATTCTGATAGATGGTACAGACTCACACAATTGCTTAAGAACATCTTTGAGAATAATACACCTACTGCACACTTTCCCATTGTCTTTGTAATTTTGTTTCTGAGATCATGACATTAAAAGGGGGCAGTGACTCTTCAAGTCAAGCTATAAGCAAGAAGACAGATGTTTATCTAAGCTGTTTGCCAGTATCAGAGAATCCAGATGAAAGAAGGATACTCTATAAGTTTTAAAATGCTTTCAAACATAATCAAAGAAAAGAATCTTACATTTACAAGTTGGGTACAAAGGTAATCAAGATGGGAAAGGCTTTTAATTTTATGAATATGAGAATTAATTGAAGATTTGAAATGGGGATGTTGGAAGTTTGGAGTAAACTCAGGGGAGACATGATGGTAGTCTTTGGGTATTTTGAAGGGCTGCCATATGGAAGAAGACTTAGCTTTATTCTGCTTGATCTCAGAGGGCAGAACCAGGATTCATAGGTAGAAGCTGCAAAGAGGGAAAATTAGGCTTTCCCGAAGGGCAACGGGCCCTCAGGAAATAATGGTATTTCCCACACTGAACATCTTTGAGCTAATACTGAATAGTCCATTTATTAGTTATTATGTAGAGCCAATCACATGGTAGTCAATCAGTATGAGAAGGAAAGGCAAAGGGAAAAGAGGAATAAGCATTTGCCTACTACGTACATGGCGCTGTAAAGCTAAGTGCTTTACAAATATCTCATTTGATCTTTATAACAACATCCATGTGAAGTAGTTGCTATTATTCCCATTCTACAGGCATACAGCAGTTCAGTGACTTGCCCAGGGTCACACTGGTAAGTGCCAGAGGCCAGATGTGAACTCAGTTTTTCTGATTCAGGGACCAGTATTCTTTTCACTGCACCACTCAGATTCTTAAATAAACATTTACTAAACACTTCTGTACAGAAGGCACTGTGTTACACACTAAAGATACAAAAAGAGGCAAAAGACATCCCTGCCCTCAAGGAGTTCGCAATCTCATAGGAGAGACAGGAAGCAAACAAATATGTACAAACAAGCTATGAACCAGATAAATAGGAAGTAATTAAGAGAGGCAAGGCACTAGAACTTAGAGGGATTGGGTAATGCTTCCTGAAGAAGACAAGATTTTAGTTGAGACTTAAAGGAAGCCAGGGAAGCTGTCAGTAGGCAAACCCGAAGAGGGAGGGCATTCTGGGCATGGTGGGGAAGGGGCCAGAGAAATTGCCTAGATCCAAGAGATGGAGTGTTTGTTCACAGAACAGCAAGAAAGCCAGGGTCATTGGGTCACATATCCATGGCAGAGAGTAAGATGGAATAAGATTGGGAAGGTCAGAGGATATTTATTTAGGCAAGGACTGAACCAGATGGACATTGAGGTCCCATCCAATTCTGAGATCCTGAGATTCTGATTCAGCCATGAGGTGTTCAGGTCACTCTGACTCATTGATTGGCCAACAACAGATCCCAGGCCAAGGCCCACTTGGTTATTGCTTGGGCCCTAATCGGCTCAAAGTGAATGTAAATGGTAATTGTTTCTGTTTTAGACAGAAAACCTGAGGAGCTTCCCCTCCCAGATTTTCTTTTTTTTTCTTTCTTTCTCTTTGTCTCTTTTTCTTTCTCTTTCTTTCTTCTTTCTTTTTCTTCCTTCCTTCTTTCTTTTCTTCCTTCTTTCTTTCTTTTCTTTCTACTTTCCTTTTTCACTAGGTAAAAAGACCATTCTCTGTCTCATTTCTTAAATAGCCTTAATCACTGAATGGGCACTGCCTCAGTCAAACTGACACCTGTTAAAGCTCCTTACCTTAAAAAGGCCTACATCTCCCACTGCATCCGGGGCCATCTCCAGTCATCTTGACCTATATCTCACCACTGGACTCAGATGGTGCTGGAGGAGAAAGTGAGGCTGGTGACTTTGCACAGCCCTGCCTCACTTAAATCCAATGCATATCATGGCATCACCTCCCTGATGCCATGGTCCTCTTCAGGAACAAAGGACAAACAACAAGGTGGAATGGGTAAAGACTGGAGTTCAATCCCTAGCTCTGTAACTTTGTATCACCTTGGACAAGTCTAGTATCTTGGTCTTGTGGTCTCTTGAGACCAAGATGACACTTGAGTCTTGGGCTAAAGTGTAAAAAGAACAAGCTCTTTTTTTTTTTTTTAGCATTTATGTAATGCTATATAGTTTGCAACATACTTCACAAATTTAATATTATTTTATACTTTGTGTTGTGAAGTGCATCCTATTAAAATCCCTGTTTTACAGATGGGGAAACTAAGCCTCTGAAGGTTAAATACCTTGCTCAGAATAACCCAGCTAGTAAGTGCCTGAGGGTGGATTTGTTCTCAGCTCTCTGACCCCAGGCCCAATGCTCTACCCACTACAGTAACTAAATGTTTCTGTTTCCATACTTCCAGCAAAGTATTTAACTTTACAGGGTTGCTATGAAAATCCCTAGCATATATAAAAGTATTTTATAAACATAAGACATTAAACAAATATTAGCTGTTGTATGTCTATATCCTCCATAATGAGGCACAGAGTGCTAAACCCATAAGAGGCACTCAATACATATTTGCTAAATGAGGGAATTCCCTTTTGGATACAAAATGCCTGTCTGATTTGAGGAGAGGAGGGCAGAAGAAGTTTTTTCCCTTTTAGTCCAGAAAGGAATACGCTTTTCCATATTTGCCTATTTGCTGTTCCTTGATAGAACACTCCACCTCTTGTCACAGACTTCTCCTATGCCAGGAAAGAATTCCCTCTTCACTTTCATTCTATTAGAATCTTGAACTTCCTTCAAGACTTCACTCAGGGGGCCACCTCCGGTGGGAAGCCTGCCCCAATATCCCTTGTTATTACTGTCTCCTACAAAGCACTTCACATTTATTCAAATATATACATGGTCACCTCTATCAGACCAGCTGCTCCGGCCATCCTTTCCTCTGGCTTTTCTCCCTTTAAACCTTTCAATTGTGGAACTCCTGCCCACAGCTCCCTCCCCTCATTCTTGATTGCTGATTGCCTCACTATGTCTCCCTAGCTGCTCCCTCTATGCTCCTTTTTACTCACATCTTCTTGCTTCCCAAGGGTCTTATTCCCTTCCCCTTCCAACATCTTCCTCCCCCCTTCACCTCCCAGTCTCCAGTTCTAGAACCACAACCAAACTTAACGTTGCCAATGCTGCTAGAAAAGACATGTCTGCAGCCTCCCTGTGGTTCCACTCCCTTCCCCTGTAACTTTGCAAACCAAAATACCTCAAATACCCGACTACCCTTCCTCTGCATATGTTGTCTTCTTCATTAAAATATAAACTCCTTGAAGGCAGGGACTGACTTCATTTCCCTGTAATTTTATACACACTGCTTTATAAGCTCTCAATAAATAAATATACATACATTCATGTTGTATTCTCCATTAGAAAGTAAGACCTTTAAAGGCAGATGCTGATTTTCATGTCTTTCTTTTTATCCCTGTGCCCTTGTGTAATGTCTTTCATAATGTTTGCTGAACTGAATTGGAACCCTGGAAATATGGTTTTATTTAGAAATATGCGACAGTCAACAATGGGAACAAATCTGAGAATGAATGCAATTCCAATTTATCATCTCTTGTCCAGGTGGTATCTCCCAAAGTATTCCAACCTCAGCCAAAATGAAACTCTAGGTGATCTTATCCCAAAGCATGACCCACCTACCTGCATTGGCCGTTGTTGGAGTGACAGTGACCTGAGAGGTGACATCTGCTTGCTTCCTATGCAGATGACTGAATGAGGGGGAAACTGGGTCAGTCTTTGGCAGACCCATATCCCCAAGGCTTCTGTAGAGGGAAGGTCAAGACAGGGAAACACACCATTAGTCACCCTGTCCCAGAAAGAGCACAGTTTAATCTCTGCCAGAGGTTATCAAAGTGATGAAGGCCGTACCATTGCTGTTGCCACAACAGGGAAGTCCAAGGTAGGCTACCCTGCCCATCCAGAGGCTGGAGGTGATGTGTGTCTCTCCTGTCCTCTTCAGGGCTCAGATGATGGGTCAGCAATTCGGCCTCAAGTGGCTTTCAAAACATTTCCTACCCAATTACACCTTTCTGTGATAAAATGGGAGATGTTGAGATGTAGTTGGATGGGGTAAAGAAAAAAATGTGGCTATAGGTATTCTCCATGTTGATGGGACAGCCCCCTTCTAACCTCAACTGTCTCAGGGTTGGCGTGTCAGATAATCGTTTCATATACATCACACAGCAGGATGTTCTTAGGCATAAGATTAAAACGAACAGGGTATCTATTACAAGGGGAAGGTAGGTGGCACAATGAATAGAGCACTAAACTTGGAATCAGAAAATCTCTTCCTCAGTTCAAATCCAGCTTTAGACACTTACTAGTTGTGTGACCCTGGATGAGTCACTTACTCTTGGTTGCCTCAGTTTCCTCATCTGTCACATGAGCTGGAGAAGAAAGTGACAATGCACTCCAGTGTCTTTGCCAAGAGAATCCCAAATGGGGCCACCAAGAGTTGGACGTAACTGAAATGACTCGACAACAACAATCTATTACAAGGAAAATACGTTAGTTGTAGGCAATGATGATCCACTCTTAATTGTGCTTTAAGGTTTACAAAACTTTTTTTGAACAACTCTAAGAGAAAAGTAATAAAAGTGTTATTTTCTTGCAAATTAGAAACTAAAATCTCATGGAAAGAATGTTGGACTTGGAGTCAGGAAGACCTGAACTCAACTCTACCTTGATCCCACTGAGTAGTTGTGGTCCCATGGAAAAGTAACATCTTTTCTGAGCCAAAGAGCAAAGGATCATCGTTTCAGAAGTGAAGTGGAATTTGAAGGTTATAAATCACAGAATTTGTGTTGGGAATGGATCCCAGAGGCTATTTAGTTCAACTGTATACGCATAACAAATCTAACAGATGTTCCTTCAGCCTTTGCTAAAAGCCCTCCAGCACATGGGACCCACAGCCTCTCAAGGTACCCCTTCTACTCTGCAACTGTTAGTAATTCTTAGTAAGTTTTCCCTTATGTCAAACCCAACTTTTGTTCTTTAAAACTCCGAGAATGTCTTCCACATGGCAGACCTTTCAAATAACCTGAAGAGGACTACGCTTCTCCCCACTCAATCTTTTCTTTCCCAAACTAAACATACCCAGTATTCTAATGATCTTCATTTGACCTGATCTCAGGACCTGTCACCATCTTGGTGGTTGCTCCTCCCCTGTGGGATAGGGAATCTTTAGCTTATTTCTTTCCTTTCATCCATCTTCATACATGAGCAATCTTAGGTTCAGAAGTTAAGGGACTTGTCCTAGGTCTCGCTTACCACTGAAGGGTAAGTAAGTGGTAGAGCCAGGATTAGAACCCCCATCTTTCCATGGTACTACTCCTGATTGCCTTTCCTTATCTGTAAAATGAGGATAATAAAGCCTATTACTGTCCAATTGTGAGGCCCAAATGTAGGTGTGCAGGTGTGTATATGTGGGTGACTGAGTTACTCAATGGCATCTAATCATCCCACCCTTACATAAATGAAACTCTTTGCAAAGTTTAAAACCTTTTAGAACATAAAGCTATTAAGTGACTGACTCCTAGACACACAGCTAGCAAACAGCTGAAATTTGAACCTGCCTCCCTCCTCCAGGCCCATCACTATTTCTAATGCGTCACCTCACACAGCTGTGTCTCAGAAATCTCCCCTCCATACCAACCCCCTCAATATTTGACTTCCACGGGTGTCCAAAGTCCTGGGGAAATGCTGCTGTGTAGGGAGAGGAGTAAAAAATGTAATGGGGGAGAGTGAACATTGGAGCTAGCTTGCCAACGGGGAGAATTTGAATAGGAAGAGGAAAAGGAATATGCAAATTTGGCTCCAGTTGTGAGAGGCTAGAAATCTTGATTATAAATCTGGGTAGCAAGACAGGAACATTACAGGCCTCGGAGCCTTCAGGAAGCAAGAGTTAGGCTGGCTAATGAATCTGAAGCCTGACTTCCTAACAGAGCTGTGGGAGGAGAAGGGAGATGCCTGCAGGGCTCCTGGGGTGAGGGTTAGCCTGGGCCTGGAGAAAAGAACAGGGAACTTCCCACCAGTGGCTCTGTGTACTTCTCAGCCTGGTTATTTGAATGGCTGAGGGCATATCACATCACCGCCCAACACATCTGTATAACAATAACAGCTAGCATTTATCAGGAGTTTTATGGCTTGCAGAGCACTTTTCAAACACTGTCTCCTTTTATCCTAATGATAAACCCTGGGAGGTAGGTGTCATTATTGCCCCTGGTCTACAGATGAAGTAGGCAGAGGTTTAATGACTTGTCCAAGGTCACACAGCTGGCAAGTGTATGAAGCAGGATTTGAACCCAGGTCTTTTCAATCTAGCACTCTATAAATGGTGCCAGTTCCCTGTATTCCCTAATTCAGGGTGGGAAATCTGACAGAGGCCACCTGCGGCCCTCTAGGTCCTCATGTGCAGCCCTTTGACTGAACCCACACTTCACAGAACAAATTCCCTTAATAAGAGGATTTGTTCTGTTGAACTTGGACTCAGTCAAAATGTCTCACCCAAGAACCTAGAGGGCCACAGGTGCCTTAACTGTCAGTGTTCTGTAGTTGCTGTTCTTGTTATCTCTGCTCTGAAGAATTTAGAGTCAGGGTGAAAATCAGTTGTGTGGTCTTGGGAAAATGACTTAAGATCTCTGAGCTTATTCTCATCTGTATTCTCATCTGTAAAGTGGGGATAGTGAGATTTTAGCACTAGTCTCTTATGGTGAAGTTTGAGTGAGATAATGCATGCAAAGTACCCTACACACCTAAAAACTTGTAACATTTATAAATACCTGAATCAGCAGCCTTGAAGGATTGTTGGGAGGAAATAGCTTTGCAAACCTTCAAGGCATCTCTCAGGAGAGTTTTTGGAAGTGGACCTTTGATTTCACTGGAGTCTTAGGCAACTCTCTCAAGAGCAGTTTAACCAGATTGAAACATAATTGGGAACTATTTTATCAGAATGAGTGAATAAATAAAATAAAATTAAAATACAACAACACATAGATAACGTTAATATTATTGAGTTGTTTTTCAGGCCTGTCAGACCCTTTGTGACCCCTTTGGGATTTTTTTTTTGGACAGAGTTACTGGTGTGGTTTATATTTCCTTCTCCAGCTCATTTGACAGATGAAGAAACTGAGGCAAATAGGGTGAAGTGACTTGCCCAGGGTCACACAACTAGTAAGTGAATGAGGCCAGATCTGAAGTCAGGAAGATGAATCTTCCTGAGTCCAGTCCCAGCAGCGCTCTACCTGCTGTGCAACCCAGCTGCCCATTAATATTACTCATTGTTAATATTGTTATAATGGTTTTTCTAAGTTAATATACAGCCACACAGAGATCTGTTTCTATTTGAGTTTGATGCCATTGTCCTTGATTGTAAGCTTCTTAAGGGCACATTATTTTTCATTTTTCTTTCTATCCCCAGCATCCAGCACACAGACGATCACATAGAGACCTTAATACATTCTTATTGAATTAAATACAAAGGCTGAGGGATGGTATAGGATTCTCATTCCTCAGTCCTAGGTTCCTATGGTTCTTTAAACCCAGCTACCTCCAAATAAAGGAAGAAGATGGCTCAAAATCTAGGTTCGAGTTCGGTTTCTAACTAGGAGTGGAGGTTGGCATGAGGGTATATGTGACTACAGGTAAACTTTCTCTTTAAGTCTCAATTTTCTCCTCTGTCAAATGGTGACATTGTGTAACTCACCTCACAGGGTTATTATGAGGAGAGGGCTTTGCAAATCCTAAACTTCTACAGAAATGCCAGCACTATTCCTGGTGTAATGCATGTAGAACAAGGACTTGTTTATTATTGAATCAGGCTTAGAGCTCTCAGAGGAAGCTCTTTCCTTCTCCCACTGCCCAAAACTAAGCAACTGCATCCACCAGGACTCCCTTTGGATTTCTCTTTATTCCTTGCCCCCATTCCGTACAGTTTCCCCTTCTCACTTTCAATAATGCGGTTACCAAACTCTTCTCTGCCTACAACTTGCAATTTCCTTTTCTTTCTTATCTCACCCTCTTTGGTCTTCTCCTGGTGTTCTAAAGTGGCAGTCAGCTAACCTAATAAACTTTGTGTTGTTGTGCTAATGAGGGAGACCATAGGAGCTACTCAGGACTCTCTCTCAAATTCTTCAGCTATACCCTATATGTGAAGTAGGGGCAGCTAGGTTGTGCAGTGGATAGAGCACCAGAGCAGGAGTCAGGAGTTCAAATCTCACCTCAGACACTTGACACTCCCTAGCTGGGTGACCTTGGGCAAGTCACTTAACCCCAATTGCCTCATTCTGGGTCATCTCCAGTCATCCTGATGAATATCTGGTCACTAGATTCAGATGACTTGAGAAGTGAGGCTGGTGACCTGCACAGCCCTCCCTCACTCAAAAACAAAAGTCAAGTACAAGTCATGTCATCATTTCTCTGATGACATGGTCTTCTTCAGCAACGAAGGACGAACATACACATACTTGAAATACAACTAGGACTTTTAGAAAAGATGGTAGTAATTTGGGGGTCTTTCTCTGGTATGATTTTAATTTGTATAAAAAAAATAAAATAAAATAAAAACGGTAGAAATTAGTTCAGAAAAATTTCTCATTTGATGGGGCTCTTTTCTCTAACCATGATGATTACAACCCATCTATGCTTTGACATCCTGTGGAACCCTTGCTCTTGCCCTTCCATAAACTTTTCCACCACACTATGGCTCTTCCTCTGTATATCTCTTGCCTTTGCATTAATACCAATGGACTGATCATCAGTTAGCCCTTATCTTCACTAGAGTACAGCACACTGACCTACCTCCCTTTAAGATCTTACTCTTCTTTGATGACTTCCTTTATGCCACTCATGGAATCACAGAATGGAAAGGTGCCTCAAGTGGTCATCTAGTCTAGTCCATGCCTGGCAGAATTCTTTGTACCACATACTCAACAAAGGACCATCCAGTGTTTGTCTGAAAACCTCCAGCAAAGGGGAATCCCCTGCCTCTATTCTACTTGGAAATAGCCCTAATTGTTAAAAAGCCATTTCCTGTATTTCAAATCCACATTTGATTCTTTGCAATTTCTACTCATTGTTCTTAAATCTGCTTTCCTGGGATAAAGTAGAATGAGTAAAACCCCTTTTATACATGTTAACCCATCAAATTTTCTTAAATGACTCTCATGTGCTACTTCTCACTAATCCCATTCCCAGTCTCTCCATTGACTTTTTGGGGAGTATCTTGAAAGTACACCATAAGGATATTGTTTGAAGATGTTTACCCTCAAGAAGATGAAAATGGGATTGGTAAATATCCATGTAAATTTCTCCAGTTCCTTCAAACAATTTTCTTGTGGGTGTAAGCTCAAGACCTTTTCCCAATGGAAGAGTCAATGGAGAGACTGGGAATCAGAAAACTTGAGTGTTCTGGTCCTAACAAGCTATCCAAGAGTCTTCAAGTCTCCTACCCACTTGGAGCCTCAGTTTCCTAATCTACAAAGTGGGGGTGATGGCACCTGTACTACCCAACTTACAGAGTTGTTGTGAAGAGAACATCTTATAAATGATCAAGTAATGCCCATATTATGTGAGCTATTATGATTATTGGAGGAGGAAGGAGTCATTTCTCCAATCCAACTTCGGTCTGAAGCATTAATATCCCTGATGGGAAGAGGTTAATAGCCTACACTTGACAAACTTTTCCAGTGACCAGACACTTACTACCTCATAAGGCAACCAGACTGCAATGTTCTGAGGCAACCTGGTAGAGTGAAAAGAGTCAGAGGGCACGGGATTAAATCTTAGCTCTTCTATGTTCTTCTTAAGTGACCCTGGGAAAGCTGCTTAACATTTGAACCTCAGTTTCCTCAGCTGTAAAATTAACTAGATTGTCTCCAAGTTCCCATTCAGTTCTAGATTCTATAATAAGTACGCAAGACCTATGTTTTCTATCTCTTTGAATGCTTCACAGCAATGCCTTGCACATGGAAGGTATTCAGGAAATAGATTTTGATTGAAATGTGGTGAGCTTATCACCACACTTTGGGTGAGCATTAAAATCTCACTGGACTCCATTGAACTAGATAACCTCCAATTCCCCAGATTCCACGGTTTGATCAGAAGTTTCATGGAATGAGGTCACTTCTGAGATTCTGAATAAATGAATGTGGACTTTCCAGGTACCTGGGAGCAGGAAGAGCAATCACGGCACTGAATGAGATGAAGAAACAAGAGGTTGTCAAGGGCGGGAAAAGCATTTCACAAACACGCCAGAGAGGGTAGGGAGCAGAATACTTAAAATGAGTGCCTTGCCTGAAATCCAATTCACTCTTACATCAGGGAGATAGGAGGGAGGGAAAAAGGTGGGTATGGGACTTATGACTCTAATATAGGCAATGAGTATGAAGTCATTCTTCAGAGCTGCCTTCATCTGGGGAGAAAAGGAAACATAATGAAACAAAATCTGGTCAAGGAGAAAGTAATGATGAGGCATCGGAATTGGCCACTGCCCCGAAAGAAACAGAAGGGGAGAGGGAGAAGTTCTGGACAGAAACCTGAGAAGGTCAGCAGCAGAAGGGATATCATCCCTGCCTTTGACTGTGTGACCATGGACTGATTCCTTACCCACTTAGTGCCCCCAACCAGCTCTCTGAAGTGCTAAATTGAGGAGTATGTTGGACCTCACTCTAAGCAGTAGGAACCAATTTTTAAGTTTTCAGTGCAAGCATTTATATCTCAGAAATTGGCAAGCTGCAAGTATCAGAAGCTGATTTATTATCTTTAAGATCCCTTGTTTGTAAGAAAATAATGGAGAAAAATGAATTGAATTTAAAAGTGTCAACTATAGACTTCTTTTGGCAGGGAGCTGGTTGTTAAACATTTACCAGCACCCCCTTAGTAACTTGAAAAGAAGTTGCCTATCTGTATAGGTAGAGGAGGTCTTCCTATTCAGTGTTCCTTCCTGATGAAATCACACATCTAGATACTTCCTCTATCAATCATCATCATCAACATCATTATCATGACAGTCATTTAGCACTTTCAGGTTTGTAAAGCACTTTAGAAATAGTATTTCATTTAATCAATACAACAGCCCTGCTTTTAAAGATGAGGAGACTGAGGCAGATCTAGATTCAATGACAAAGATAATGTCTGAGGCCAGATATGAACTTAGGACTTCCTGACTCCAGCTCTAGGGCTTGCTTTACTGTCCAGCTTAAATCAATGGAATTTTGAAACACATTTTGGCTAGTGACTGGGGAATTAGGAGATGTTCTTAATGCATGATGCCCAATTTTTTGGTAGCTAAATCCAAAGGAATAGAAAATTCCCAAAAGGGGGGAGGGAGGATGTGGTCATGATTTCAAAGGTCCAAGATAAAGCATTTGGCTGTGAAAAAAAAATCAGTAAAAGGGTACTTACTGTTATTTGCAATAAAAGTTACTCATGCAATGCTTTAAGATTATGAATGTTTCTTTAATGTACTTTTGTGAAGTAGGCAATACAGTTATTGTCATCCCACTTACAGTCAAGGAAACTGAGGCTCAGAGACACAAAATGAGTTGTCCAAAGCCACCAAAATGGTAAATGATTTCCCAGGTATTCTGACTTGAGGACAAGTACTTGTTCCACTCGACTGTATAGCTAGGACAGGGCAATTAAGACTTATCCTTGGAGCATGAACATTTGAGAGGGACTTTCAGGATCTGCATTCCTTTAGTGTGTTTGTCCCTCCTTGCCAAAGAAGACCATGCCATCAGAGAAATAATGACATGACTTGCACTTGACTTTGAGTGAGGGAGGGCTGTGCAGGTCACCAACCTTCTCCTCCAGAGCCACCTGAATCCAGTGACCAGATATTCATCAGGATGACTGGAGATGACCCAAGATGAGGCAGTTGGGGTTAAGTGACTTGTCCAAGGTCACACAGCTAGTGAGTGTCAAGTGTCTGGGGTGAGATTTGAACCCAGGTCCTCCTGACTCCTGCACTGGTGCTCTATCCATGGCACCACCTAGCTGTCCCTTGCATTCCTTTAGTAGTGTGGAAACAAATGAGCACAGGACTTAGTTAGTCAGAATAAGCTGTCAAAACGAGAAGTCATCAGATGGTGTACACAGGCATTCTCTCCCAGCACGGAGTGGCATCCCACATGACGCTCTCTCCAGTCTGGCTCATCAGCATTGCTCCCATATTGTATCTTCCACAGAAATGAAACAATAGTGATAATACTAATAGCAGCTAACATTTTCATAGTGTTTTGAGGTTGGCAAAGTGCTTTATATATTTTATCCTCAATACAACCTAGATTCTATCATCATCCTTCTCTGAGAGGTAAGTGACTTGACAAAGGCCACACATCAAAAAAGTGTCTAAAGCAGGATTTGAACTCAGGTCTTCTTGACTCCAAGTCCAAAGTCCAATACCATATATTGTGTCAACTTGCTGTCTCTTGGTGTCCTGGGGTCGCTTCTCTTGGGTGCCAATTTCCCTTCAGCATTTCAAGAAATGTTTTCCGCCACTTCAATGCCACCTAGAGGAAAGTGGCACCATATTACAATAGAGCACTATGCCTGCAGTCAGGAAGATCTCAGTCATTTAGATCAGCCTCAGTTATTTAGCAGCTAGGTGACCCTGGGCAAGTCATTAACCTCTGTCTGCTTCTGTTTCCTCAACTGTAAAATGGGGATAAATACCATCTACTTCCCAGGATTATTGTGAAGATCAAATGGGCTAATTTCTATAAAAAGCACTTAGCACAGTGACTAACACATAGTAGGCACTTAATAAATGCTTATTTCCTTCCTCCTTTCTTTTTCTTTCCTGGAATGTCTTTTATGACATTTGCCCTGCATACAGAAATAGCTTCTTATGCTTTGGTTTCCACAATGCCAAATTTTGTTCTTATTTGTAGATAATCTAGAACTAAAAATGATGGTATGGGAATGCAATCAGCAAAGGGAGCAAACAGGGATAGAAAACCAAAGATGCAGAGGCAAACTAGGGTTTTGGGAAAGACCTTAAATGACTTAAATGTAACAGGAGTATATGACTACAAGAGTGAGACAGTGCTTGAACAACAACCTCAATCCCCATCTGTCCACCCAAAGATACGTCAAAGGGTAGGTGGGGGAGTGGGACTAAAGCTGGGGAAGAGCTGGTGGGGTGGTCACTTCCTTTCCTTGAGGAGACCATCTTGGCAGGTCATACACAGTAAGAAAGAGAAGCAGAAGGAGTACTAGCAGGCAGAGAAAGGGACTTAGGATCAGGGCTTAACCACCTATCTCAAAAAATATCTATCTACCTATATATCTAAATAACTATCTATCTATACACCTATCATCTGTCATCTCTCAATCTATCATTTACCACTCTATCACCTACCTATTATTTATCAATCTGTCATCTGTCTACCTATTATCTATCAATCTTCTTTCCAGCTTTTATTTATCAGTTTATCATGTATCTATTATCTAACAATCTATCTTCTGTCAACCATCTATTTACCTATTAAATATCCATTTATCTATCATCTATCAATCTATCTTCTATCTACTATTATCTATCAATTTACCATCTATCAATCTGTCTCTATACTATACATCCATTTAATTTTAATCTGCATTATTTAACACTTTCTTAAGTCTATACAAACAACAAACCAATGAATCAAGCTGATTTGTAGTGATTGCCAGTTTCTGTGGTGTAAATGCTCACACTGAAAAATTTAACAACCTGTTGAATTAGAGCTGCCTACCTACTGAGACAGCTTAGATCCTTTTATTTGGTGCCTATGTGGAGAGGTATTTGTGAGCTCAGGTACACCATAATCATAGCTAATACTTAAGGGTTTCAGCTCTTTTCCAAGAGGTAGCATGGGAGTGGCTAGAGATTTAGGCCTCAGAATCAGGAAAACCTGGTGTTAAGTTCTTCCTCTGACACATTCTGGCTCTGTGATACTGAACAAGTCCCTTAATTTATATTGGCCTCAAATAACTGTCTCAGACTCTAAATTGTGGAGCAGATTGGTATCTACATTGGTAGAGGGAGAATTCCCTTGCTGAGAATTGCTTATGCCAAATTCTGTATCACAACTCTCCCCCTACAATGGTTTGCAAATTGCTTGATATAAAATTATCTCAAAAAAAGCCTCATTTACAATTTCCTTATAAGATAGGCTTTAGAAGTACAGATAAGGGAATTGAGAATCAAATAGGTTAAAAGACTGCTCTAAGGTCACAAAGCCAATAAATGCCAGGCTTTGAATGCTGGTCTTATTCTAAGTCTTTCTTAGAGAAAGTAGAAATGTATGCTCAAAAAATAGTAAGCCTGGGAAGATTTAAGGGTCCATCAAATACAAACCCTTTCACTAACACATAGGGAGGGTCCCTGGGCTGAGATTAGATGTGTCCTTTGGGACCCTGCCACCTTAGGTTTCAGGAGATCAAAGCCTTCTGTTACAAATGACTACCTTATTAGCTTCAAATTAGCCACTTTTTCATACTCCCAAGATCCTTTCTCATTTATCTGT
This sequence comes from Potorous gilbertii, assembly GCA_028658325.1. Classification (NCBI taxonomy): domain Eukaryota; kingdom Metazoa; phylum Chordata; class Mammalia; order Diprotodontia; family Potoroidae; genus Potorous; species Potorous gilbertii. The sequence goes on from JAQQSK010003399.1 coordinate 160,830, forward strand.
AAGTGAACTTGATCCAGGACACAAGGAGATGCAGGGAGGCAAGGTCATTCTTCTCCTCACACCTAAGCTATGCTCATGTCTTTATTGTGTTTATATAGCAACTGCAAAGCCAAATTGCATCGGTGCAGCATTTTGACCCATTAAAGGCCTCAATTTTTCTACATACAAGGAAAGAAATGAGAGTCCAGGCTGAAGATAACACAGATAATCTCCCAGCGCTTCTAAATTGACTTGTCTCTGAGAAGAAAAAAATGGTCTGGCATAAATAGCAAGAAATATTTATTAAATACCTATAGTGTGCTCCATAATGGAAAAGCTTAAGACATAGACCCTGGTCCTCACACAGCATACAGCCTCATAGGAGGGGCTATCACACATATGTAAATAACTAACAAAATGATAAATGGACAGGAGAGAAGTAAAAACCAAGTCCTATTGGAGATTCCAGGAGGGGATGATTATGACTTAATGGAAGAGCAGAGATGGTTCCTTTAAGGAGGTGTCATTTGAGGTGGGCCTCAAAGGGTGGGCAACATTGGGGGAGGGTTTGGGTGTCATTCTGTGCATAGGGAACAAAGAACAGAAGCAATGGCATAGACATGGAAGAGTAGGGAGCCTGAAGACAGGCAGGTGGCACAGGAAGTGTGAGTTCAAATCCCACAGCAGGCACTGATTAGATATATGACTGATTAGATATATTTAACCTCTGTCTACCTCAGGTTCCTCTTCTGTAAAATGGGGACAAGAACAGTACGAGTGTTCTTGTGAAGATACAACGAGATAATGTTTATAACACATGATGTAAACCGTAAAGTCCTATATAAATATAGTCAAGTAGTCCATTTTGACTTTAGTTTACAGTATGTAGAATCGAGTAGTTTGAGATAAAGTTGGAAAAGGGAATGGATGTCCAACTGAGGAAAGTATTCAAGTTTGAACTTCAAAAGTGGGTAATAGGAAACCATGGTACATCTTTGACCATAGGGTTGACACAATTACAGCGGTGCCTAGGAAGCTTTATCAGCCGGCATTATGAAGGAAGGAATGGAGGCAGCTAAGAGGGGAGGAAAGAAGGTCATTAGGAGGCTAATGAACAAAGGTGGTGGAAGTGGGAACCTCTTTTGTACATCAGTTTCTCATGTCTTAGATGATGGGGGTGGATTGGATAGTATCTTGGGTCCCAAGCATCTCTAATCCAATGATAATGAATCAAGGGGAGGGCAGAGATATAAGGGACCCTCCAGGGGTAGACACAAGAACTGTTTTGTTGAGAGGAGTAAAGGCAGAGGGATGAGTCGAAGATAATACCAAGGCTTTGCTCAATGACGTGAATGGAGGAATCACTTCTAGAAACAGGGAAAGTAGAAGTGGAGTAGATTTGAGGGGAAGACAGCACTGGTCCAGGAATCAGTCTCTGAGTCTCACTAAGGTTAATTGATCTCTTTAGACTTCTATCTCATCTGTAAAATGAAGAGTTTGTACTATTGACCTCTGAGGTAGGTCCTTTCTACACTGAGTTTTATGTTTCAATGATGAATGAATGAAAAAATGTTTGTTAAGCACTTTCTATGTACTAGATGCTATGTAAAATTACCGTATCCAAATACAAGCAAGCAAGACAGTTCAAGGAGTTTATATTTAAGTTGGTAGAGGAAACATATGAAGGGGAGATAGAAATGCTGGTGGGGGAAGTAGAATACTGCCCCTTCTCAGATATAGTTTGGACATGTCTGGGAAGGGATATGTTAAAAAAAAATAAGGTGAAATTGATTCTCTAGATGAGAATATGGGTTCCAGAATTCCAGGGACAGAGATCCCAGGGAGGAGGAGGAGAAGAAAGGAGGAGTATTTCTTAAGTAAAGACTGCATAGTTTAGAAATGGCTGGGGATGCTCTGTAATACAACAAATATGCTTCCTTTAGCATAAGGATATAAAACATCTTTCCTCAGGGGGAATAAAATCTCAGCTTCTCGTTAAAAAACAAACAAACCCGAACACTTTAAACCAAAGTAATATACATGGAGGCAGCCAATGGAAGCTCTTGGAGATGAGATCTTGTTTCCCTTTGGAAACATCTTTTTTCTCTTCTTTCTTTGTCACTGTATTCCATCTCTGGCTTATTTTAAGTTCCAAATAAAACATCTTCTTTTATTAGAAACCTTCCCCAACTCCTCTAATTCTAATACTTTCCCTCTGTTAATTATTTCCTATTTATTCTGTATATGGCTTGCTTTTTATGTATTTATTTGCATATTGTCTCCCCCATTATATTATAAGCTCTTTGAGGGCAGAGAAAAAATATTTGACTGTTTTTGAACCCCCAGTACCTGGTACATAGTAGGTGTTTAAAAAATACTTATTGATTGATTGGTAAATCTAGTGGTCTCCAGCCTTATCAACCACCACTTATTCATTTAAAAATGAATTCACCCTCCTTCTCAACACATATGATATTTAGAATTGTGAGTTTCTTTCAAAAAATAAAAAGAAGAAACTCCAGCATCAATTTGGAAGTCTGCAAAAATAAGCTCCTGAATCTTCTTTATCCTCTTAAAGGTATCAGGATAACACAGATGGAAAAAGGTAAACAATGGCCCCCAAATTGGGGATAATCATGATGAAAGCAAGTAATTTCCCCTCTCTGTGCCTCAGTTTCTTCCTGTGTAAGATAAAGGAATTGTACTAGATCATATTCTAGGTCTCTTCCAGCTCTCAAATCCTATGATGCTATCCTCCCAAGGATGTGACTGTCTACTCTATGGACAGCCCTTCAGAATAAGGGTGAACTTATTTGGGTACTGCATTAGAACATAAGAGTGGTTATGATGGATTTGCTCAGGATGCTGTCTCTGACAAGGACAATGTGTGAGGAAGCGTCTGGGGGGTTGGGGAGTAGTGAGACCTAGCAGATAGATTATAAGACTTGGAATGAGAGGACTTGAGTTCAAATCTTACTCTGTCACTATCTGATCAAGACATTCAACCTCTTAGAGCTTGAGTTTCCTTCCCTGGAAGACAGATAATGACACATTACCTTACCTTACAAGACTGTTATGAGTAAATAACTTAAAAATATAAAGTTCCAAGGAAATAGGTATTGTCATTATTAATGCTTTAGGAAGAGAACTGTGATTTCATTGGTGTAGGAAATTTCTTTCACCTAGGCAGGTTGTCCTGAAATTGTTTATCTCACACTGGGGGGCATCGAGATGTTAAGTGACTAGTCCAAGGTCACCCACCCAGTATGTATCAGAAGCCAGATTTGAACCTAGGCTTTATTGACGCAAGATCAAGTTCTCCAATCACTATATCATGTTGCCTCTTGATGTTAATAATGGTGCCTGTATGAGTTGTGTCTTTACTCCATCACCATCCACACCCATCTCATTTTTTCTGAATGACAAAAATCTCAGAGATGGCCCTAACATTCTGCTTTTATCAGGGTATTCTGCTTGCTGGCAGCAAATGATACCATCAGCATTTTGTTAGGACTTTCAAAAGGAAAGAGGATATTTCAACTTGAGAAGAAGAAAGAGACTAAAGAATAATAGGATATTCATCTGTCTAAAGGTGGAGGGAGGAAGGGAAGGAGGCACCAACTACTTAAAGTGCTTGTTAGCATCCCTCTGATAAGAGTCATTGCATACCACATATAATAAAAATAATAGATCACATTTATAAATATACTTTGCAGTTGGCAAAGCATTTTTGGTACAAAAACTTGAAGGCAGGGGCAAGCTATTCGGTGCCAACATTATTACTTCTTCCTTCCCCCTCTCCCACTTTTTTTGCTATGGACCTTGGATTTTGGGGTTTGGGGGTCGGGGGAACTCCCAGTGTGGAAACTCCTCTGTAGATACAGAGCAATGTTCAACTGTAATTTAAGATCACAGCATCATAGAGTTAGAGTTGGAAGATACATTGGAGATCATTTAGTCCAATCCTCTCATTTTACATAAGGAGAAGATGAGGTTCAGAAGTGAAATGACTTGCCCAAGGACAGTCGGTTGGTTGTTGCTCAGGTCACCAATTGAGTGACTTGGTCAAAAACCAAATGGCACTACGTGAACTCGGGTCTTAAGGATGCCAAGGCTGACCCTGTCTTTACTACACTATGCTGCTTCTCATTCTCATCTCCGTGACTTTTGGATTGGTGCTCCTTATGACCAGAATGAACTTCTTAATTTTTTCTGCTCACAGGGATGCTAAGATGCCATCAAGGCTCAGAGCAGGTGCTGCCTTACATAAACAAGCTTTCCTGTCCTGCCCAACTGATAGTGCCTTGCAACCAAATCATCTCAGTTGTGTACATACTAGTATATGTATGTTGTCCTCACTTGTTAGATGTAGGGGATAGCAAGGACTGTTTCCCTTTTGCCTTGAGAGAAGAGATTTTTTCACTTTTGCTTTTGTATCACTTTTTGTTTTTATTCTCATGGCCCCAGCATGTAGCATACCTAGTAGATGTTTAATAAATTCTTATTTATCGATTGATCTATAATTTGGGGATGAAGATGTTATTGCTGTTTGTCCTTCATTCTCCAAAGGACCATGATGTCAGGAAGGTGATGCCGTGACTTGCAAATGAATAGGATTTAAGTGAATAAGGGCTGTGCAAAGTCATCAGTCTCACTATGTCCTCCAGAGTCATCTGGAGCACATACAGATATAGCAGATATAGATCAGGATGACTGGAGATGGCCCTAAATGCAGTTGGAGAGCTTGGCCTTTTTAAGTTAAGATTTTCCCAGGTCTTGGTTTGATTAAGACAATACTCATTTGGATATGGAGGCTCTGAATGCTCAAGCTCTCAAACCAGTATGTGGCAGAGCCTGGAATTCGAATGAGGTCTTCTGGCTCTGCAAAATATGGCCACCATGCTTTCTATATAAGAAGGAAATGTAAGCCAGACATGATTTTGGTACCTAACTGAAAATTAGTACTGAAAACTGAACCCCAGATGTGGCCTGACACCATGTAAACCCTTCTGTCAAAAGGCTTTTGTCTCCATCTGCGTAACAGTAAGCTGACACCCAAATGAAGAACTCAGGGCAGTAACTCAGAGACCTGTCATAAGAGAATTTATGAGGTGTTGTTGGATGGATGAGGGCTCCTCCTTAACTGTGCATGGTCTTGCTGAAGTGCTGTAGGTCACCTAGCTGACTGGTAGCTATAGCAGAACTAGTGCTGGCATCCTTAGTATGGAGCATGTGGTTCCTCATTTCTATTTCACCCAACAAGGCTACCTGTGTCTTGATGTTTTCAGCTTAGAGGAGTGGTCTTTGCACTATTGCCATTCAATGGCTGTAGTTCCAAAATGACTTGAACATCAATCTGGTCAGAAGACCTGAGTTTTTGTTTTGTTTTGGGCAAGGTAATTGGGGTTAAGTGACTTGCCCAGGGTCAGACAGCTAGTGACTGAGGCTAAATTTGAACTCAGATCCTCCTGACTCCCGAGCTGATGTTCTATCCAATGTGCACCTAGTTGGCCCTGACAAGATCTGATTCTAAAATTCCACTTTACATACCAACTAACTGTGTGACCCTAAACTAGTCACTTGTCCCCTTTCTTTTCTGTAAAATATGAATGAGTTACTCCTAACTCACAGGGTTGGTAAGATTAAATGATATAAAGATTTAGTTACAAGGAGCTTTCCATATGTTATCTCATTGAAGCCAAGTATCATTACTCCCTAGTTTACAGGTAAGGACATTGAGGCCTAAAAATGAAATGATTGATCTAAGGTCTTTCATTTTTCAAACTCTTCCCTTTATTCTAGGTTATATCTTGGAAGATAATATGTGATCAGAAGTTATTTCAATAAATAGCAGAGAGGTCAGAAAGTGCCATACAGGAAGCTCATTAATGGCAGCTATGAGGTTGTAGATATAGAGATAGAAAAACCATCAGCTGAATTATAGGACCAGGAAGGGCTAGCCATATGTAGGCATGGCAGGAAAAGGTCCAGAGAGTATAGTGGGTAACCAGCTGCCATGAGTCAGCAGTAGTTCTATAGATTAAAAAAGAAAAAAAATCAGCACACCAACCGGGATAAATGCTGTGTAAATGGGAGCACAGCATGTAGGGACCACAGGGACATTTCCCCTGTCATCTTCAGCCTTGGTCAGGTACTTTTCTTCTTACCATGCCACAAAAAATTCTCAGCTGGAACTCTCAAGGGGAGGTGGAAAACACAGAGATTGACATTGGTCTAAGTGAAGATTGCTTTGATTATAGAGTTGAAACCTTTAAGGACAATTTAAAAATTGGAAGATATTTAACTTGAAAAAAAGTAGGCTGGGGGTTAGTCAGTCAGCAAACATTTATTACATATCTACTGTTAGGTGCCAGGCACTATGCTAAACTCTAAGGATACAAAAAAGGCACAAAACAATCCCTGCTCTCGAGGAGTCTAATGGGGGAGACATTGTACAACTAATGTATATACATGATAAAGATAATCTCCTAAGGAAGGCAATTTCTTTAAGGGAGTATCGGGAAAAGTTTTTCTTAGAATGTGGGATATTAGTTGGAACTTGAAGGAAGCCAGATGAAGTAGAGATGAAGATGGAGAGAATTCCAGGCATGAGGGACAGCCAGTGAAAATGCCAGAGAAAAGCCAGGAGATCAGTGTCACTGGATTGCACAGTGGGTAGAGAGAGTAAGACATGACAAGACTGGAAAGATGGAGAAGGGTCAGTTTATGAAGGGTTTTAAGAGTCAAGCAGAGGATTTTACATTTGATTCTGGAGGTGATAGGGAGCCACTGGAATTTGGTGAATAGGGGGGTGATAGGCTAACTCAAGCCTTGATTGATCCCACCTCTCTCAGCCTCTTCTGCCCTTCTGTTTGGATGGCTGAATGCCAACTCCTCCCAATGCCTTCCTTTATTGAGGAGGCAGAAAATGGATTCTCAGATCATCCTATTTTGCATCTGTTGCCCTGCCTGGTTTCACCCCCTCAGAATAAAATTGCCCAGCACTGGGTACCCCATAGTGTCTCATCCCTCCTGCCCTCCTTTCCTGTTTCCTTTGGTATGTTGTTTCTCTCATTAGATTATAAGCTTGTTGAGGGTAGGGATTATCTTTTTATTAATTGTATCCCTAATGGTTAGCACAGTGCCTGGCATATTGTCTGCACTTAATAAAGATTTATTGGATTGGACTGGGATGGGAATCAGTTCTGTGCTTTAGGATGATTGATTTGACAGCTAAGTGAAGGAGACTAAGATGGGAAATACCAGGTGATGGTATTTTCAAGGCCCACTTAGACCTGGATTAAGTCCCTTTTGTGTGCCTTCTCTGCTGCTTTACTGGGTATTTACCAGTTTAATCTGACATTCTTAGCCATCTTTATGCATGTAATCTATCGTTTTCTCAGGTTGACTGTCAGTTCCCTGAGGTCAGGGTCTCTGTCTGTTTTCTTCGTATTTCCCACACTCCCTAGCATGACTTCACAAATATAGTAAATGCTCATCAAATATTCATTGATCCATTCAAATACCCAAAGGACTTTAGCACAAAGATCACCAGTTATTTCTCATCTCTACAGAATAAAGAGCCATGGTATCTGCTACCCCCTTGGATTTGCATTTGCAATTTCGCATGTCAGAGATGTGTCCTCTGACTTAAACCATTCCTTGATTGCCTCAGCAGAAAACATTGTCTTCTGAACTGGATCAGACTGAGAACAGCTAAATGGTGTCATTGATAGAGGCGGACTTGGAATCAGAGACCTGAATTTCAATCCTGCCCCAGAGAACTGTGTGATCCTCAATAAATCATTTTATCTCTCTGCCTCAGTTTCCTCATTGGTAAAAGAAGAATAATAACATTTTTTCTCTCCCAGGGTTGTTATAGGAACAGATAATAGGTGCAAAGTGCTTTGTAAACTTTAAAGCGCCATATAAAGGCTATCTATTATTACCATTAAGTTCTTCTAGAATTTCTTTTTTGGTCTTGTTTTTGCTTCCAGAACATTCTGCCTTAGCGTCATACATGTTGGATTTTGGACATGCTCCACCCCACCCCCATAGTAGATGTAAATCCCTTGAAGGTAAGGATGGGGTCACTTTGCCCTTGCAATTAGTAAGTGTCTAATATGTTTGATGAACTGAATGGGGCAAAACTACATTTTGGGATACAGGTTGGTATACCAAAAAAAAAAATAGAAGTCAAAAGTGTCAAACTTTCTTTAGAATCACATATCTAGAAGAGACCACCATCTAATACAATCCCTTGATTTTATGTTTTAGGAAACTGAAGCCCTGTAGGAAGGGGGAGGGTAAGAGATTAGCCAAAGTTAAGAGAAGTGGGGTTTGCAATGAATTCTCAGGATCCAATGATCCTGTATCTTCCTCCAAGGACAGATGGACATTTTGACAAAAAAACTGATACATTTTGATTACTCCATGCTCTGAATATATTAAATCTTTTGCCAACCTTCCCAATGGTCTGTTTTTATCTGGGAGAAAAATAGTATCCTTCCAGATTTATCCATTCATCAGCAAAAGCTACCTTTTCAAAAAGGTTACTGGAGGATTTTAATTCTTTGCTTTCCCCAGTTTTCTCAGTTCAAAGAGGATTCTACCCTTCTCTCCTCATCTCTTGATTCCCCAAGGACAATGGAAGCCGAGATTCATTTTTCAATTCAATCAAGTTCAAACATTTCTTAAACACCTTTGGTATCAGAAGCACTGTGCTGGCATTGGAGTGTGAGGGGTATAGGGCAGAGGATACAAATGTGAATTACATACAATATCCTTGGACCCAAGTACCTTGCAATGTAGCTATGAAGTCGAAGACATCTGGGAACTCTGAGGCTAGAGTGTGGGGAGGGTCATTTATCAACAGGAGTGCTAAAAGTCCCTGAGGATGTTAGAAGAAGATTGAGTAGGGGAGAATACTGTGAGCCAGGAACTGGCCATGGAGGAAGGTGAAAAAGTATCTTGGAGATTGGTGGATGACAGCAATAGGACTGGGGAGAGGTTGAGTCATTCATCTTAATGGAAATACTTAACAATGGGGTAAGTGGTAGCAGGTCAGATCTTTAATAGAACCCAGGAGGAGAAGGCGGGCTTATGGATAATTCTCTTGGCTAATTAATTCATTCTCATGGCAACACCCTTTATGTTCCCTGTTTAACACTGGGAAAGGGGTACTGACTTTGAAAAATGTGTCCCTTCCTTCTAAAGAATATTTCTATTAGATTGTGTCATTCTCTATGTTCCCAGAGGAAAGGTGTTTTTTTTTAATCCAATTCTCTGAATTGATTTCCTATAAAAGTGATGTGCACTATCTAAAATAAACCTAATCTTCCTAGAAGTTCAGAAGCTCTCTTTCTTATTAACTGTGTGACCCTAAGCAAGTCATTTCACTTCCCCATCCTCCAGATTCCCAGGAAGCTCCATATTTCAAATACCCATGGTTGATGAACTTCTGTAGAATGCAGACAAATAGTCTGCAGTGGGTAGAGTGCTGGCCTGGACTCCGGAAGACCTGAGTTCAAATCCAACTTCAGATACTTACTAATTGTGTTACCCTGGGCAAGTCACTTAACAACTGTCTGCCTCAGTTTCCTCAACTGTAAACTGTGGATAATATTATAATAATAATACCTCCTCCCCAAGGTTGTTGTGAGGATCAGAGGAGATATCTGTCAAGCACTTAGCACAGTATTGGGCACATGGTAGGTGCTTAATAAATCCTGGTTTCTTGAAACATTCCCTATACAAGTTTTTTTTTATCCTAATTGCTTCAGCTGCTAGTGCCCCCTGAAATGACTGTATTTACTTAAGTTTTTGGTTTCCTCAGAGATGGTGCAAGGTCCTTGGGTATAAATAATTTCATTTTTGTCTTTGTAGCCCTAGCTTCTAGCATTGTGGTTCCCATGTAGTAAATACTTGTTGACTGATTAATTTATTTAAGGTTCATAAAGGATGTCACAAACATCAACTCATTTGATCTTCATGATGAATCTATGTGAAAGTTAATCCTCATTTTTATAGATGAGGACACTCAGAGAGAATGTAAGTGACTTGTCTAAGGACTTACAGATACCGGGTGACAAAGTCATGATCTGAACCCACATCTTTTAGTTCCAAACCATTACCCAGCAAGCAGAAGAAGGCAAGTAGTCCTGGAGTAAAAATTGTGTGTGGGGGGGTGGCGGGGGGCAGAAATCAATTACAAAGGACCTAGGAAGGAAGATGCTGCCCATTTCCAGAGGAAAGAAAACTGATAAATGAAGTATGTGGAGTGTGTGTGTGTGTGTGTGTGTGTGTGTGTGTGTATGTGTGTATTTGTGTCTACTGGTAGCCTTCTCTAGGGTGGGGTGGGGAGAGAGGAGAAAAAGATAAAAAGTACTTTAAAAAGTAAAAAAGCACAGAACAAAAGAAAAGAAAAAGAAGCCCAGAAAAACAGGGTAGCTTTGAAAATGATGTGCGGTATTTATTACACAGTTTTTCCAAAAAAGCGAACAGTGTGGAGTGGACATTTATAGTTTTATATTTAATCCTCTTTTGTGTTGTGCTCTGTACATGGAAATAAATGCTCTCTTTTTTGTCATTTTGTATTTAAGTTCATAATTAAAAAATTAAAGTTAAAAAAAGTTTAGGTTTATTTGGGCACAGGCAAGAAGCTTTCTTACCTTTTATCTCTTCAGGGTAGAGGGGAAAGAATTCTGATTTTGGTTTTAGGAGACTTGGTTTCTAGTTCCTGCACTGACATTTACCTAGTCATGTGACCGTGGACAAGTTACTTCCTTTATTTAAGCCTTGGTTTTCTCATCTAGTAAATGGGAATAATCCTATACTACTTTATAACCTTATTACAATTATTGGTAAAGTTTGTAGACCTTAGACACTATACACATATGAAGTATTATTGTTTCCTCCATTAAAAGATTAATGAGAATGTGACCCCATCAAACCTAGTCCTTCCTCTACAGTTTCTTTAGGAGAGAAACGAGAACTAAGAGAGGACAGAGATAATTTCTTGGTAACATCGATCTGCTCTCTCCTCTCTTTCCCCCATGCTTTTGAGGGTAATCAGAAGTCACATAATCAGTCTATAGCCATAAGTGGAATTTCCTTAAATTAAAAAAAAAAGCCAGGGAAAGGGGAATGAGAAACCCAAATAAAAGTGACAACACAAGGGAAAAAAGGCCACGCTGCTGCTAGGGAATCCCCTCTGACTCCCCCTCCTCTCCATCTGTTCTCTTAGAGAGATCTCTCAGCTGAGTCCATCCTGTCAGGGGAGGGGGCATCTGTCCCCTTCGCAATCTGTCATTTGTGACACTGCTTGGATTTCATTTCTATCATAGCTGCCATAGGCCATTAAGCTATCTTTTTTTCTTGGAGACGGGGGTCTGCCAGACCCTAAAGTGCCCCATCAGCATTTTGGTAGGAGTGGGGAGTGACGGTGGAAGGGGAAGATGATAGAGTAGCTTTCTTATTCAGCTAGTTTGGGACCCAAATCTCTTTATTTTTTCTTTGTGCCTTTCTTTCTGTACCTCTCCCCCCTTCATTTCCCTTATTCCCCCTCCTTGCCATTCTATTTTCTGCCATCTGTGACATGTATCTCCTGGGATCAACTCTCCTTTCCTCTAATCACTGCTGACGGACATTGGGAACCTGCATCTCCTTCTACGCCCCTCCTTCCCTTGGCAACTAGCCAGGGATCACCGGACTTGACCTGGGTTGCACTTTGTGTGCTGCTGAGAAGGGGCAGTCCTGGCTGCCTGCAGTATCCTGCTGTTAAAGCATCACATTTCCCCTCTCATGCCATTCATTTCTCCTCCAATGCCTGGACCCACAGCAGATATGTAATCAGGGAGGAAGCATTTCACATATTTTTTAAACGGCCATTGTCACATGGTTACTGTCTTGGGAGACTCAAAAAGCTGTCAACATTCACCCAATGACTGGATATAGTGAGTATCAGTCAATGACTGCTGTCATCTGCTGGCACCCTGAGCCCTTTTTTTCATAGGGAGATAGCTCATCTGCAGACAGGCAAATTCATAGGGCTTATTTCTAAAAAGCCTAGAGAGTCTAGTTGATACAAACTAGTACCCAAATCTCCTCTTGATTTCTCCACTCCCCCTCCCCCAGCATACCAGATCCTATTAGAAACCAAGACTCTAAAAAGGACCTAGGAAAAAATAAATGGATCCTGGAAAATCTTCAGTGTTTTAGAAGTCCCCATCCTGGGGGAGGAGGGAGGAAGTATAGTTCAGTCTCTTCTTAATCTAGGCTGTGGTAATGACAGCCATAAAAACAGCAATATTTACATATTCCATTTAAATTCCATATTTCCTTACTAAATGGTTTACTCACTGCAGCCCTGTGAGAGACAAAGCACAAGTATTACTGACCCCATTTTACAGATGAGAAAAAATAAGATTGAGAAGACTAGTGCCTTGCTCAAAGTCACAGACCAACTAAATATCTAATCCCAAACCTATTCAATTGGTACCCAGTAAAGTACTCATTCCATTGCCCCACATTCCTGTGGGCATCGTGGGAGGGGGAGGCACGGCATCACCCTGAGAATTTTACTCAATAACTCAGACTTGACAGGAAAGTGCTCTGCTAATTCACCTTGGATGGGGGCACCTGATTAGGTTACAGAGGTAATTATTTATAAGTAACACACATACCCATAGCCCCTTGCTCTCAGAAACAGAATCCTATTTCATAAGTCACCTAGAAGGCAGCTTCAGTGGGATTATCTCCTCTGAGAAAAGAACTGAGCTGTAGCAGAGGCTAAATTCACCCAACCCAGCAGGCAGCATTTCTATGGCAGAGAAAGGAACCCAGGCCTGAGCTCTTGAATATCATCAAGGATATCTTGACAGAAGAAATATTGCCTTGTGTCTTTAACATTAATAATAATGTAGGCAGCAATGATGGGGGCTCGATTTGCTATCAACCATTTTCCAGCAGTACTGATGGATGGATACAAGGTCATGTTTGCCATCTCAACCAATCCTTTACGTAGTCAAGAGCACACACTTGTGAGACAGGTGGTCAGCACCAGGGGAAGATGGACACCAGGAGAATAGAGCAAAGCTGACCAGCCCTGCTAGGGACTGATCCCAGACCCTTGCCTTCATTAACAGGGGAGGCTGATCATCTCAACTACCCAGACAAGCCACAGTAGAGAAAGCTAAAAACCAGCCATTTCCACATTACTTTATTCCTTGATTTCTTCCACTATTTGAGTAGAATCAGAGTTCTGGCATTCCTTCTCAGACTCCCTTAGGACTTCCTTAGGCAGTGCAGGATGGAGGGGAGTACTCTAGGCTGGCAGTTAGGAGGCCTATGCTTCTGTCCTGTCTCTTCCACTCACTCTCTGTGTGATCTTCAACAAGCTATTCTCCCAGCCTGAGCCCAAGTTTCCACTTCTGTTAAATAGGGACTAATTCTTTGTACTATCTCACAATGTTACTGAGAGGATGAAATGTTATAATATATGTAAATTACTTTGTGAATTCTAAAGCGTTATAAAATGGATATTAATAATTTTTCCACAAAAGCATTGTTCTTATGCTCAATGTGGTGTGGAGATGACCCTGGATTTTTAAAGGTCATGCCAGGCTAACACAATCTCTGGCAACTCCTATAAAGTTGTAAAGACGTTGACGATGCACCCAGTAGTTGATTGTTGAGCAAATCTGTCTGTCTATTAGTCTTCTAAGGACCAGCCTAGTTCAGTTTAGAGAATTTTCACACCAGAAGGTCAAGCACCAGATGGTAAGTTCTTTTGGCCAAGCAATGCATGAGACCATCTTATAAGGCTTGGAAGGGGTACCCACTTGAATGAAATCATTGACCCTTGACCTAGTATTATTTCTCTAACTACATCTCTCTGGTCCTGTTTTATAGGTTTAATGTTTTGGAAGCTCTGGCCTCAGCAGTAACTAGCATCTATAACATGTTCTCATTGCTGTAGAGAAGAGAGATGCAAAGGGAAGTTCCTGCTTTCAAGGACCTAACAATCCTTCTGCTCCCCATGCCTCTGGACAGCCCCCATAATGCTTGGAAGCCATTTAAGCTTAAGTGTTCCTGGCTTAGGTTTATCAAAAGGTAATCAAGCTTTTGACATTCCTTGTGTTGCCAAGCCCTTTACTTTCACCATTCGATCCCCAAAGCCATGTGTTCCTCCCTAGCCCCAAAGCCCCACCTAATTGAGGATGGTCAATTTATGGCCTCGAATTAACCAGACCTCTGATGGCCTGAGTGCTACAGCAGCAGACACATGCTAGCCAGTTCTGAAAGGTCAGGCCATGGAAGATGGAGAATACCAGAAGCTTTCCAGTCTTGGTCCCCTCACCCCTAAATCATGTGCCACTAGAGAACAATGGCATCACTGATTTATTTTTAAACATCTGGCAGCCCAAATGTCTACAGCTCACTTCAACATTCTTATCAGTCCCTTCCCATCTCTCACCATCAGATGCCACAGGTGATACTCCTAATTCTCCTAGTGGTCATGGATTCTGAGGCTCACACACCCTTATCCAGGGTACCTACTTATGAGACAGGTGGTCAGCATTGGGTGAGGGGGGCAGAGAGAGGCCAGGAGAATAGAGCAAAGCTAGCTAGCCCAGCTGGGGACTGATCCCAAAACCTTGATTTCATTAATCGGCTATCCAGATAAAACAGTAGGGAAAGTAACAATTAGCCATTTCCACATCACTTTGCTCCTTGGTTTCCTCCATTATTTGGGTAGGATCAAAGTCTTGGCATTCACCCCCAGACTCCCCTAGGACTTCCTTAGGCAGTACAGGATGGAGGAGAGTGTTCTAAGATCCAGTTCCAGTAAGGAGGGCTGGGGTTCTGTCCTGTCTCTTCCACTAATTTTCTGTGTGACCATTAACAAGAAACCTTCCCTTCATGGTGCGGTAGATAGACCCTTACTGTGGTTCCCTCCTTTCTCTAACTCTTGGCTCCATTATTTACCACCTGTGCCAAGTTGAGGGCATCTCACAACTTTGCTAGGCCTCAGTTACCTCATCCCTTGGCCTAGAATAAGACTTGTTCCAGGCCCACGTTGCATAGCTCCTTTTGTACTTTGCATCTGTACTGAGCAATTAGTACTTTATGGTAGAAAGCATTCTGGACTGAGTCTGGAGACCTGAGCTCTGGTTCTAGTTTCTAGGATACAGAACTGGACTTGGAGTCAAGAATATCTGAGGTCAAATCCAGACTCACACACTTACTAGGCTTTGTGACCCCAGGCAAGTTTCTTCACCTCTGTTTGCCTCAGTTTCCTCAACTGTAAAATGGGGACCATGATAGCAGCTATCTCCCTGGGTTGTTGTGAGGATTAAATGAAATATTATTTGTAAAGTGCTTAGTGTACTGCCTGGCACGAAGTGGGAGGCATAGAAAGGCTTATTCCCTTTTTTCTTCTCTTCTAGTCTTGCCAGGGACTTACTGTGTGAACTTAAGAAAATCACTTCATTTCCTTTGGCTTTGGGAAAATGACCTTACAGGGTTGTTGTGAGGACAAAGGAGATGACAGATGGAAAGCACTTAGACAATTATGAAGTGACGGTTATATAACAAAACAGCCTTGTATAGTTAATAGAGTGCTAGATTCACAGTTGTGATGGACCTGCATTCAAATCTTGACTGGCATTTACTGCTGGGTGACCGTGCATAATCACTGAATGTCTATGTGCTCTAGGTAACTTTGTAGGACTTGTCTGAGTGGGTTGTTATCTGCCCTGGTGAGGGAACCTTCCACACTTACACAAACACAGATCTTTTACATTTTTTTTTCATCCTTATAAAGAAAAGGCATCATTATCTCCTTATCCAAAGTGTAAAGCCCTTAGCACAGTGTTTGGCATACATTAAGTGCTTAATAAATGCCTCTTTCCTCCCTCCTTCCCTCCCTTCCTTCCTCTCTTCCTTTCTTCCTTCCTTCCTCTTTCCTTATCTTCTCCTTCCCTTCCTTCCTATTATATACTACCTTTTCTTATGGAAATTAGTCTATCTCACTGATTAGAGAGTATGGGGGGAGGAGAAAGAAGAGATACTAGAATGCACCTAGCATAGAACTAGGCACATAGTAGGTGATTGACCATGACTTACTAATTGCTTGAGACAGGCTGATATAACAGAAAATGCTTTGGTTGACAGAGAAATGAGACTTTGTTTTAAATCCTTACTGGCTCTTGGACGATGGGGGCAAATCACTTTAACCTGTCAGCCTCAGTTTCATCATCTGTAAAAGAGAGATAGCAATCCTGTAATACTTAGTATGCCTGGTGGTTATGAGAGGCTTAAATGAGATACTAATTGTAAAGTGTCTGCTGAGCAAACCTCAAAGCCTTTAAGATTTAAAACTGCACGAAGACTTTTGGAACACTCTATAAAAAAAACATCAGCTATGATAGATAGACCAAGTATATTAAAGAATTTCTTTTGAGGGAATATACTTGAGAGGAAGAGATTCCTAATATCACTGTCATCTCCATCTGATGTAAGAAATAGAAGGAAGTAAAGGAGTAGTCAGGGATTACAAAGACCTGCTTCTTAACGGTTATCATGAGCTGCAGTCCTCAGCAGAGAACCTGACCCAGGTCCTGTAGATTGTCCTTGGGAATGCAGAACTGCCTGGAGTTCTCAACAGATGTAGGAGTGTTATTTTTAGGAGAGAAAGTAGATCTCACACTCCCCTCTTTATGAAATGAGCAGTAACCAGACCTGGTTTTGGGCAAACAACTGAGAAGTCAGGTGGGATTTGTTTATTGTTATATTGACTCTAATTGACTTGGACCAGACAATTTTTCTCATTTTGTTTCTTGGGGCAAAAGGATTAGGGATCATTTCTATTTCACTCTCAGGGAAATGAATTTCACAGCTCCTCAAAGGATGTCCACCTCAGCCCTCCTCATTCTAGAATCTTAACAACTGAAAGGGACTTTAGGGGTTATACGATCTACCCCCTAACTAAACCATGAATCTCCCTGTACAAGAGTATTCAAACTCTTCTTACATACATCCAGTCATGAGAAATTCACTACCATTAAAAAAAATAGCACTTTCCATTTGGGGACAACTCAAATAGGAAGCTTTTCTTCCAGAAATCTCACTTTGCATTCCCCATATGTATTAAGTTTGCCATTACTGCTGTTATAAAGCTACCTCCTTCCTTGGGACTAGCTCTTAATCCCTTAGTAGAAGGGATCTGAAGTGTTTCAGGGACATAACCTAGTGAGTTCACTGACTGGTTAAAAAGATACTCACTACTGGCAGTGGATAGAATACTGTTAACTGTGTGGCACAAAAATATGCCCTAAACAAATGATTTAGAGAGCAGTTAGGTGGCTCAGTATGTAGAGCACTAGACCTGGACTTAGGAAGAACTAAGTTTAAATTAAACCTCAGATACTTACTAGCTGCATGATCCTGCACAGGTCACTCAACCTCAGCCTGTCTGCAATGGGAGTAATAAGAGTACTTATGTCCAAGAGTTTTTGTTTGGAACAAATGAGATAGTATTTATAGAGCACTTAACACACCCCCTAGCACATCCGATGCACTATACAAATGCTTATTCCCTTCCTTTACTTGTAGGAGAGCGACTGGGACAGTGAGGTGGAATGGAGGATAGGGTGCTGGACCTGGCGTCAGGAAGACTCCCCTTCCCGAATTCAAATCCATCCTCAAACATTTATGAGCTGGATGACCCTAAGCATGTCACTTAACTGTTTGCCTCAGTTTCCCCATCTGCAAAATGAGCTGGAGAGGGAAATAGCAAACCACTCCAGTATCTTTGACAAGAAAATTGTAAACATGGTCATGAAAATGGACATGACTAGACAACAAAGAAGGGTGATAACCTTTCTCTTTTTTCTCCTCCTCTCCCAATACCCCCAAGCAAACCTGAAGCTTTGGGCTACTGAATTTTAAAAATAATCAGTATGTTATTTCCTGTGGGATCTACTGGGAGAGGGAAACTATCGATGTTGGATCTAGTGTTTTGTCTGCCCAAGTACAATAAAAACCAAGTGGAAGGCATTAGAGCCCCTCAGTCTGGCCCAGCCTCTGCAGTAGGAAAAGTGCTTAAAAGGATGACCATGTGGCCACTGTCCTTACTCTTCTCAAGAGGAACTTACAATGATAAGCTCATGAATCACCGGGTAACCTTCCCTGGCCTTGTAGCTCTTACAACTCAGTGCAGGTACCCTTTTGAATTTAGTAGAACTTTTCATATCAGTGTCAGAGGCAGCTGAGGAGGAGTGGAATGGAGTAGAGGGGAAAATGATGTTGGGGAGAAATGGGCATATGATGACCTACTTAGAGGCTTCTAGACACTGCTGACTAAACCCTGCAAGTGGTACATGCAGGACCAGAGCCAGGCCTCTGACTGCCAGGCTTTCCTGCCTACTCATGCTGGGATGATGAGAATGGATGATGATCCATCCACTTCAACCCAAACAAGCTATTCACATGGGCTGCAGTGGTTTAGGCACTACCACTAATCTTCTGAGCTCCCTCCAGATGTTCTTCTTGAGATCAGGCCAGTCGCTTCCCTGCCCTGTGTAACATGATGCCTCTGCAGACACAGGCCTGATTCTATCAGTTTTGTTGTTGTTTTCATTGCTATCTTGGAAAATTACAGATAATTTCTTGTGTGCTATTCAGCAAAGGTTCTTTCAATTTAATTCAAATGTTTATTGAGTGCCCACCTTGTTCATAGCACTTTGATAGACTTGGAGGAGATATCAAGTTTATATTAAAAGTATCCTATACCCTCATAGAGCTTTTGATCTAGTGGTCCATGAGAATGTGTCCCCTCCAGCCCTTGTGTTTTGGAATACCAGTCGTTCTAGCTTTCAAATAGAGCTTGTCACATTTCAATTCTCAATTCCTTTTCCCCTCTTGTCCATTCGTCTAATGTCTTTCATATTCACTGACAAGCATCGATACTTTACCTCCAGTGAACTCAAAGTGCCATTGCCCTTGGGAATCAGACAACTGGGGTTCAAGATTGACCTGTTGCTTACTAGCTATGCACCTCAGGTATCTCTCTGAGCTTCTGTTTCCTCCTCAATACAGGCAGCTAGTAATGTTACTCTACATCCCACACAGGGTTATTAAAAGGATGAAATAAAATGATGCTTGTGAAAAAGCCTAAAAAAGGCTGAAGTGTGATTGAAAGAAATGGGAAGATTTAATCCTCATCATTGCCCCACCTACACCCCTTTGGAGAAATGAGGATGATCAGAGGCCAAGGGGGTAGTCTTTTGCCCAAGAGCAGAAAGTGAGTCAGTAATAGGGTGAAAATTAGTGCACAACTATCTTGTCTTCCTACAGAATACCCTCCTCTCAAGATCATTTATGTACCTACACCTGTGCCCACCTTATAGTCACCTCAAAACCTTGCATGTCTCATGAGGGGGTTCTCAATCTTTTCCAGAGGAGGACTTACTTTCAGTATTCCTTTAGGATCTCTGTTCAGTGGCCAGAGGTGGAGGTGGGGTACAAAAAGCCTACAAATTGTGAAGCTTTATGACCAACAATCAAATCCAGACTTCCTAGTTGTAAAGCCCTGCTGTCACTTCCCTTTACACTGGTGAACTAACATCCTCATAAGACACACAGATGAATGATGAGCACATAGAACAGCCTAGTATATTTAAAGCTAGGTCAGATAGGTAAACAGTACAAGCAGAGGGATAAACTTCAGGGCTATTGCTCTGAAAGAAATCTTTCTATGCTGCAGTAGGGCATGCAAATACTCACTTGAGTAGCCTCCTTTACTGTTCTTTAAAAATAAGAACACACTAGGATCTGACCCATAACCAAAGTGTTAGGGATGACAGTCATATGACTAAGTCAATCCACCTGTCATTTCCTGTAAAACATCTCTTGGGAGAGGGTCGCAAACATATCCATCCTATACAGAATGCTACCCAAGAACAGATCAGGTTATAGGGTAGCTTCTAGTAAATAATATTTATTGAGATCCCACTAAGGATAAAGGGATCAGTTCCTGAGCCTCTGAAGTAAACAACCCAATGTATGATATCTCACAAAGAAATACATGTTTGAATATAGAACAAAAATGATGAGCTTGGAGCAGATGGTTTTTATGTTACCTTTGAGCTCTAAATCTATAATCTATGACAATTGAAGTTGACCACACCGAATAAAATACTGAGTGCCCAAAGGGTGGCCGGAGTAGCTAGAGTTACTCTAGAAAACCTTCATGTTTCCATTTATTTCCTGTGACTTGGGGCAAATGACTCAACCTCTCTAGCTTTCAGTTTCTTCATCCATAAAATGAGAGGGTTATACTAGATGATATCTCCCAGGTCTCAAACCTATAATGTAAGGGAAGCAAGTTTTGAAGGAGAAGAGATATTTTTTTCTTCAAAAGGTAGGCTTTAGGTGTACTAGTCAGGGGAAATGACATACAATATTTTGGAGGTGGGAATAAGTTGGACACAGGTGTAGGCAAATAAGTTATTTTGAGAGGAGTAGAGCGCAAGGCGGAGGGTATATGTAACCAGGAAAGATTTAAGCACAAAGCTTGCTTCTAGAAGGGGAAGTGGGGAAGCATGTTCAGTTTAATTAGTTTTCAAAGTCCCATTAAGCCCCCAAACTTTCTAAATTGGCAGATGTTCTAACAAAATGGTGAAATCCTAAGTTCTCACTCTACCTTCATGACTAATAAAGAAGATGCCCTGGTTAAAATGATTTTACAACTCTCTAGGACATGTAGTTGATCCCTACTTCAACTGTAGCCAGTAATTTGCAATTAGATTTTGCTTAGGCAAGTCAACATCATGGAATAAGAAGTCTTAAAGAATCGAGAGATTATTCAGAAGATCGGAGAGTCAGAGATAATTCAGCATTTTTAACTTTCCTCCTGTCTTTACATAGGGTTATACCACAACTATCCTGTTTTACGAGTTTCAAAATATTATTTGAAAAGAACATTACACAAACTTTGTGATGACCTTCTCTGTAAACCAATGGTTCTTCTTTGGTGTATCATGGACCCTTTTGGCACTCCTGTGAAATCTATAAGCCCCTTTAAATACAGACGATAAAAAATAGGATTACAAAGAAAATGAATTACATTGCAAGACAGTTATCAAATTAATATAAAAATGAATTCATTGACCCCAAAGTTAAGAACCTGGAATTTAAACCCACTTCACACAAAAGCTCTCATCTCTATTCTCTGATTTAATCCTATGACTTTATACATATAACTCTATCTTATCCTATAGCCATCATTTTCCTGTGAGTGAACATGATAAATATTTTCTTGTATTGTTTTTACAATAGAAACCTTTATATTTGTAATTTTATTAAGAAAGTCACTGCTTAACTTCTGTCTTCCTGACTGAATCACCACAAGACCTCTACAATCTGGCATCAACCAACTTTCTATTTGCATCTTCAATCTACGCCACTCAGTCTTTCTCCTATCTCTCCACCCATAAATAAAACAAAACAGAAATTTGTACATTTCTACCTCAATACTTTTACACATTCTATTTTCTTCACTAAGAATAATATCACTCTTTTCCTCCAATGTTCTTAGTTTTACATATTTTCAAGTCATGGATGGTACCTCACTTCCTCTACAAGCTTTCCTTGATTGTTACATTTCAGTGAACATTCTCTGCCCTGAATGCCAATAGCATTTATAGTCTGTACTATCCATAGGTCTCATCATATTTTACACACAATTTTTCAGAGTTGGAAGGGATCTCAGAAATTATTTAATCTACTTGCACCAAAAAAAGTATCCCCTCTATAACCATGTAGCAGCCAAACAGTCATTTTGTCTTTCTTTGTTTAAAGATCCTGAACCCACTACTTCATAAGGTGGCTAATTATACTTTTAGATAGGAAGGACTTCATTACACCTTTTTGCACATTTTTAACCCTTGCTGTTACTTCCTTCTACCCTCAGAAGCCAAGGAGAATATAATAACATTCTTCCACATGACAACCCTTCCAATTCTCAAATACTTGACAGGTAACACATCTTCAATCAGTCTTTACTTCTTCAGGTTTGACATCCCCATTTCCTTCAACCAATCCCCATATGCCATGAACATAAGGCCCTGATCATCTCCTTTTGAACAACCTTGAATTTATCAATATTCTTCCTAAAATGCAGTGACCAGAACTAGATACAATACCACAGATGTGTTATAAGCAGGGAAGAGAGCAACAGGATTATCACCTCTTCATTCCTGGATACTCTCTCTCTTCTCTTTTCTCTCTCTCTTTCTCTCTCTCTCTCTCTCTCTCTGTCTCTCTCTCTCTCTCTCTCTCTCTCTCTCTCTCTCTGTCTCTCTCTCTCTCTCTCTCTCTCTCTCTCTCAATGTTTTGTCTTCTAATTATCTGTTCATATGTATATGTCTTATCTCCAACTAAATTGTAAGTTTTTAGACGCCAATTTCTACATCTTATACTAATTTTTATATCCAACATTGACTGTGCCCTACACACACTAAACATTTGTTGGCTGATTAAAAGGTCTGTAACCTTTCTTCCCCTAGAGAATATTTTATGGCAGCTTATTTAAGTCTGGATTAATAGTAATCAGAGAAGGTTAAATTGCAAATTAAAAAGAAGAATGACTCTGCCATCCCCAGCAATGGAAGGTTAGGTGTAGAAAATAACAAATATTACTTTTACTCAGTTCAAATACCTCTCCTAGAAACTTTCATCTTCAAGAATGCTGAAATTCACTTCAATCCTTGGGTATTAAATCACTTGCTTTTTTCTTTCACTACATAGATAGAGCTTTCTTGAAATTTTGGCTGGGAAATATTCCCCTGGTGAAAGATGTGCTTAGACACAGTTCTTTTTTTATCATCCTTGAAAAGCAGTTTCCCAGCTTAAATCATCTTTTACTGTATCATGCTTAATATAACATAAATATCATACAGGGTTGAAAATCTGCCTATGGGGTTTTCCCTGCAGGATAGAGCTGGCTAACATGGACCTAACAGGGAATTGATGTTAGTGAGTTTCATGCATTGTCAATTACCATTTCGTTGTTTCTTTTTACATACAAAAGTCTCCACTGACACAGGCAAAGTTTTCTGGTAACAAGCAAATCTATGAATTTGTGTTATAGCTCTCGTATCTATAATGCACTTAGATTTGAAAAGAGGCCTTAAAATTCAAGGCAAATCACTTAATTGTGTGTTTTCAGAAGGGTCTTTAAGATAGTAGAGTGACAGAAAAAAAGAAAACCATTTTACAAGCAATGAATTCATTTTGCAGCTTCCTGTGAAATGTTTTTGAGTCCCACATCAACCTCCAAGCACATCAGAAATCTTAATATACAGGCGATTTTAAAAATGCCAATAACAATGGCAACACAACAATCACAATAACACGTCTAATTCTCTTCTAGACAAAAAACAAGAATTCAACACAAAAGGTTCAGGGAACATGTGTCTGACGGGAGCCATAGGATGCTCAGATCTATCATGCTCATTTGAATGTTACTCTATGAGTAGAATTGGTGCCTCTTGGTTTTAAGTAAATTTAACTTCTCCTATCCTCTATTTAAATCTCAAATTTGCTTCTCTTCAGGAGAAATATATGCACATATACACATACATGGATGTGTACATCTATATGTGCATATGTCCACAGAGATGAACATATACCCTTATTTTTGAGAAGTCAATACAATATAAAAGCCAATTACAAGTTATTTGAGGAAAAGAAACTGTAGGAAGACTATATCATTAAAGACTCTCTGGAATGAAAGGGATTGGTACAGTCTTTATGAGAGTGGAGCTAGTCTCTCATTAGTTCTCTGGTTTTTTCCTACAAAATTCCTATTTATTCTGAAAATTATATATCCAGAGAGTTCCCATCAATTCATCCCATGCAAGAACCACCAAAAACAAAGGAGCAAGGTTATGCACTCTGCTATCAGAGCCCTGAGCTCACCGGGCCCCTGCCCAGTCTTCAGCTTGCTCTGACTGGATTGAAAATAATAGATTTCTAAAAGCAGTTTTAAGAGACACATGCAGTCAGACAAACCATCCTTTTTGAGGGTGTGTGTGTGTTTAAGTGGCATGATTCACCCAAAATAATAAGCCCCCGATTTCTCACAGCCCAGCTGCCTGCCAGATAGAAGAGGACACAGTGCCCAGAGAAATGGAGGAAACTGAGCATGTACAAGATAAACCAGTCCTCTCAAGTGTCATGTTTTGCTGGTTGAGCAATAGAAGAAAAAAAAAGACAAAAGCTTTGGGAAGTAAAACAAAACAAAAACCTTCTATCAATCTTTTTTTAAAAAAAAGTATAAGTGGGAGTGCTGGTATTTAACTGAAGAATTTGGTATAGATCCTAGTTCTGTCATGTACTATCTCTGTGACCTTGAACAATTAATTTCATTTTGGAGGAGGTCTCAGTTTCCTCATCTGTAAAATGAGGGGGATTGGCCTAGATGACTTCAAAGATTCCTACCTGACCTAAATCTTGTAATCCCAATGATTTTTAAATGAACAAAAGGGGTCCAAAATATTTCTTTTAAAGTGTGTCTTGACATTTTAAACTGAGTCTTTCCTCCCCCTCTCTTTTATTGATACCCTGGGATTACTGTAGTTTACTAAATGTTTCCTCTTAAGAAAATGCCTTGTAAACGAAGCTCAGTTTCAGGAGTGGGGGGGGGGTTCCCTAAAGACTCATAGATAATTAGCATGCTTCACAGATGTTGCTTTTATTAATTTAATCGCAGATACAATGCAGCCAAAACATTTTAACCAGTGTATCTGCCACCTACTCAGAGCCCTGGTTCTGAAAGAAGTGTTCTGAGAAAAGGAGGTGGGGTAGAGAGATCAGAAAGTAATTCAAAAAATCCAAAAGAACAATCTGCCTCCTTCCTGACTCCCCAGTCAGCTGAGAGTTACTCTAAGCAACTGCAAACCCTCAGCAGTAGCTTGAGGGCCAGTGCTGTGGGAAAGGGAACTGCTGAATGAAGTTGGACAGCTCCTGGCTTCCTCTGAAAAGTGGTTTCCGAGCTAGGTGTTTGGGAAACACTTTCTGGGAGAAATTGTGCAAGTTTTGAAGAGAAAGAGAAGACACTCCACCCCACTCCCCACAGAAAAAGAGACCATCCGTTTCTCACACTGATAAACAAATAAACAATCCTCTACTGTGCTAATTCTCTCCTGAGACTCCTCAGTCCCAAACTCGTTTCCTCCACTCTCCAGGACTTTGTCCAGGGCTAGGTATTTCTATTGCGAGCCTGAGGAAAATGCAGTTC
Source organism: Potorous gilbertii (assembly GCA_028658325.1). Lineage (NCBI taxonomy): Eukaryota > Metazoa > Chordata > Mammalia > Diprotodontia > Potoroidae > Potorous > Potorous gilbertii. Next base: position 186,115 of record JAQQSK010003399.1, read on the forward strand.
CGTCAAACACACGAAAGTGTCCCTAATCTCCGGTATCTAGCATTCAAATTCAGACGTCAAGGACAGTGGCTGAAACCTCAAATTCCCACCTTGGAAACTAACAACCACTTGCTCCTGTAGCTCCAAATTACAAAGCCCAAAGACTTATAACCTCATTCCTCCTTCTGTCGAATTTTGTACAGAGAAGTCAAGTATTTGGTATTTTAGACACTTCTTTTTCTCACCCCTTTTTGAATTAGCCCCAAATGATTCAGAGACACCCGCAAAGAATGGTAACCGCGTTTCAAACAAGCCCGCCAGGGCACCACGAAAGCGCTTCGCTCTTTTTCTAACCCCGCCTTCCTCTTTCCCTTCTGTTCTGCACGATTTCACTTGGTTTTACGTGTTTTTAAAAAATAATAAAATGCTCCTCTGATCCTCCCTACACACCCTGTCACTGAAACAAAAGCAGAGGAACGAGGGAGGTGGGGAAAGGAGGCGGCAGGGAGGATTAGAAAGAGGAGAAAGAGAGAGAGAGAGAGAGAGAGAGAGAGAGAGAGAGAGAGAGAGAGAGAGAATTTTGTTAGGGTTTCTCTCTTTTCCTTTCTCTCTCTCTCTTTTTTATGTTCGCTTACATGCCCAGGTCGCTGTACGTGTTGAAGAACTCCATCTGGTTGCAGGCTTGAATCCAGCCTACTACCCAGGTCTCGTTGCGGGGGATGGGGGGCATGACCACCCGGGCGGAGGCTTTGAAGTAAGGGGTCTTGTACCGCAAGACGATGGGCGAGCTTTCTTCGATGAGCGTGGGGCACTGGTCGATGGTGGCGCAAACATCGTACACCACGATGTTCTCCCGCCGGATCCGCGCCTTGCAGGTGATGCTCTGGATACAGCCCATCCTGCTACCCAGTGCCGGCACCAGCCCCGGCGCGGCGTAGCGCGGGGCAGCGCTGGGGCCGGGGCAGGCACTGGGGGGAACCCGTCACGCTGGCATGCTAACTCCCACCCACCCTCCCCCTCCCCCCAGCCCGCCCACCCACACCCCGAATTGCACCCCTCCCCAAGCCGGGCACAAAGTCTCCCCGCCAGCTGATCAGCGCACGAGGAGGAGGGAGCAGCCACCGCCGCCGCCCGGCATCCTATAGGGAAGCCCTGCCCCTCCTCCCTCCTCCCCCTCTTGATGCTGCTGCTCCTGCTGCGGGGTCCAAGCTGCCCGGACTCCCGCCCCCTCCCACACCGCCCTTCTCCTCCTCCTTCTCCTCCTTCTTCTCCTCCCGGGCTGGGCGCGGGGAGGACGATCTCCTCGGAGGAGGAGGAGGCTGGCGCCCCTGCCGGCTTCAGAACCTTGGCCGCGGGCCGGGAGGGGAGGGAAGAGGCGTGGAGCTGAGTTGTGCCCTCCCCTGGCCGAAGACCCCCGCCCCTAGAAAGACAGGCGGCGGCGGTAGCAGTAGTATGAAGCCTAGGGTAGGGCGGCGGCGGTGGCGGCTGCAGCAGCAGCGACCGATACGCTTTCTCAGCAGCAGCTGCAGCCGCCGCTGCCTCCACCTCTGCACCGCTGCTGCCCCCCATGTGCAGTGAAGGCGCTCAGCAGCAGCAGAGAGAGAGAGAGAGAGAGAGAGAGAGAGAGAGAGAGAGAGAGAGAGAGAAGGGGTTGGAGGGAGCGGTGATCGGGGCTGGCTCCCCTTTGCAACTGTGCGGCTCTGGTCAGCACACTCCAGCTAACTCGGCCCAGGAAACGCTACTGGGAAAGAGATGGGGCTGGGGGAGTGTGTGTGTGTGCGTGTGCGCGCGCGCAGGGGGAGATAGATATGTGTGCGGGTGTGTATGAGTGTGCGCGTGTGTGTGGCGGGGGAGGTGTATGTGCGCGCGTGTTTGCGTGTGTGGTGGGGGAAATAAAGGTTGTGAAACGCATTCCAGGGACCAGCTGGGTAGGTGCCACGAGTTATGTCCCTCCCCGGATACCGTCGGAGTGTGTGGTTCTGTTGTGTGTTGGTTTAAAGGGCCACGGGCTGCCGGGTGGGGCGCTGCACGTGGGAGGTGGCCGAGTGGATGGGAGAGGAGAGGGAGGGGCTGTGACAGGTGGAGGTGACTTGGGGGGGCGGGGACGAGAGAGTGCCGCGTGGGCGTTTGTGTCGCTCTGGCGGGCCAAGTAGAGAGCTGGCCATGGTGCTGGGAGAAACGAGAGTCTAAGGGGTCAGAGAGCTAGCCATGGTGCTGAAGGAAGAATGGTTCCGCCCCCGTGGAAGCCTACGGGCTTCCTAGAGGATTTGAGTGAATAGGGCAGAAGAAACTGTGATAGTACAGGATTATGCTAGTGCTTTCCCTCTAACGATTATCTTCACTTTATCCTGTATCTATCTACTTTGGACATGATTGATTCTCACGCTCCCGCATTAGACTGTGAGCTTTTTGAGAGCAGGGTCTGCCCTTTTGCCTTTCTTTGTATATCCCCAGCTTCGAACAATGCTTAGCATATAGTAGGTACTCAATACATGCTTATTGACTGAATGTCAGTGATTTGTTAAGATTTTTTAGAACATTAATTCTGTAACAATTTCCTCCAAAGATTGACTGAAATCCTATAATTATTTCTTTGCCATTAAATTAACAGTATTAACAATGTTAATAACGCCTATTGTTTCCATTAGTCAAAAGGATCTGTTTTCTCCTTCTCTCTCTCTGGGGCCAGAATAAGTTGAAATTTGAAAGTTGAAATATAGACATCAGAATTGATAATGAAGAACATAAACTCTTTCTTCCTAAATCTCTGGTTTATAAAAAGTGTGCTTTTCTTTTAACTTCTCTTTGTAAATATATTATTTTATAAAGAGACCTGTAGCAGACATGAGTGTGCCAACAAATCATTCTAAAATTTAAAGTACAGTATAAGTAAAATATGGCAATGTTTAATTGAAAGGACAACTCACTTTTTACTATTCTACTAGCTTAGCTCCTATTTGGCCTTTTTTTGTAGCTGAACATTTTCCTCCTCAAATAAATCTCTTAACAAAAGAACCACACACAATTTTTAGAAACCAGGTCTAGAGTTACCCTGAGTTTAAAGAACTGTATTTGATTCATGTCTACTCTTTGAACGTCCAGCACCTGTACTCATTGTGCAGCAGCACTCTATTGATAAATGAACCAGAATATTCAGCAACTTTCTTGAGGTTATTGGAGGTTACACATTCCTGACAAGTCCTAGGACATTGAGGTACTCCATCAAAAACTAACCCATGAAAACTTTTATGACAATTATTCTATATTGTATGTATGCATATGTCTATATATGTGTATACATATATGATCAGATCTTTTTGCATTAATGTTTGGAGTGGTGAAGAACAATTACAAAATACATTTGTTTTAAAAAATATGTTTTACACATTTCTTCTGAAGGCTACATATTCCTTTGGAATACCTTTGGCTTCTATTAGATAAATGTGCATTTGACAATATATTCTGAATTAGCACCCTTAGTATGAAATTCAATAGCTCATATTTACATAGTGCTTATTGCACTTATCTCATGACAGTCCTGTGAGATAGGTGGCTAGTATAGAGAAATGTGTCAAACAAATAGAAACAAGGGCCACTAAGCTTCATTTCTGACTTTAAAAAGCATATATTAATATTACCTATGTTCTACTGTGGTTTTTACTTATTTTATTAACTATTTTTCAGTTACATTTTTAATTTGGTTCAAGTCACCCTGGGGAGAATTGCAAGCCTCTTTGTGATTTACCCACCACATATTTGACCCTTCTAGTATAGCACAAGTATGGTAGACTCATTTTACTGATGAGAAGACTGAGGCTTATATTTTTACTCCAAGTCTAGTGCTCTTTCCACTATAGCATAACAAAATTAACTTAATTTAGCAATTACAATAAAGCTTTTCCTTCTACAATACTGTAAGTGTTGACAATCTTAAATGTGATAAATATATAGTATAATTTTAAAACAAATAGTCCTATTAAAGGAGTCTTCTCTGAACTTAATTTTCTGAAACTTTAATGCATGTATTAGTCATTATGCTTCAAGTTCACGCCTTCCATGATGTAATGGTAAGAATCGTCACTGATAGGGATAAGCAAGTACATGGTATTTGATAAATAAGAATGCACACAAATTACTCCAAAATTTTGCTAGCTTATCTTAAATCCACAGTGACATTTCAATCCTACCATATAGAGACAAGGAGGACATACAAGCTAGATGGTCTTACCTACCTCAGTAAAAGTTGGCACATTATCAGAATACACTAATGTTGATAGAAAAGGGTAGACATTTGGTAAATCCAAGCAACTCTAATAAAGCTACCCTGCTACAATACACTTTCTTATACTTCGTACAATATCACAAGATACCATCAGCACTGGAAGGCAATTCAGAAGTCATTGAATCCTATCCATAACTGAATGAAAATGATGTCTGCAATAAGTAGTTTTGCATTTGGTTGAAGGTTAATGTGGAATACATTTCATTCTGAGGTAGTCCATTTTAATTTTGGATAACTCTAATTGTTATAGAGGTTTGCTTTTTTCTTATATCAAGATTAAATCTGTCCTTACTCACTTTCTACTAATCAATTCTACTTGTCAATTCCTCGTCACCACAACAGCTCTAAGACAACAATCAGACCTCCCTAAATCATCTTTTTTTCCATACAAACTCTCCCTAGTTGTTTTACTTCTCCTACAAGATATAGAGGCTCTTCACCAAGCTGGTGGCCATTCTGTGGTCATTTCTCAGGCTATTAATGTCTTTCGTAAAATGTATCATCCAGAATTGAATATGATACTCCAGATGTGTTCTAAGTAGATCAGAGTACAGTAGAACTATCACATCCTACATCTTGGCTTATGTGTGTCTCTAAATACAGTTTAGGGTTTTGATAACTTTCTTAGCTCTGAAAGTTCAGCACTGAATAACATCAAGCTTATGATTCACTAAGCTCTAGATCTTTTTCAAATGAACTTTTATGTAGCTATACCTTTCCTGTCTTGTGCTTATGAATTAATTTTCTAAACTCAAGTGTAGGGCTTTATTAAATTTATCCCTATTAAATTAATCCTATCAGATTCAGACCAACATTTTAACCTGTTTAGAACTTTTGAGATCCTATTACCCAGAATTTAAATAATATTTTGTGCACAATTATTATGCTCTGGCTGAATGTTGATATTTGCAAACAATATCAGTGGAACCTCTACTTTAACTTATTTGTATCTTTACTGAAGCCTGCTCCAACCTAGGAGGGAAGGTGATGCAGTCTCTGGGATGTTGGACATAACTTTTACTTACCTGCCCTGTAGTCCAGGGGTACTTCCTTCTCTACTATATTAATAGGATTCTTCCACATCAAATTTATACCCCATTCTCCTTCTTCCTTTCCCATTCTCCTTGAACATTCACCATCTGGGTGCCATATAGTCATTGTCTTATCTGTATATCTTACCTACACCCAGCAAATGCCTATCTAACTTACTAAGACTTATAATTGTTGATCAATAATCAATTTCATCTTGGGCTAGTTGATGAAACCTCCTATTTGGATTTAAAATTTGAATCTTTCATCATTAGTTCTCTGAAAAAAAGGAATTCAATATAATCTAAATTTTGATGCCTGCTAGTGTTGTTTTCATTTACATAGTCCACAAACATGTATTAAGCACCTACTATATGCCAGGCAGTATGACAAGTGCTGTCTCTGAGTATGCTGTGTGAGTATTGTCTCTCCAATAGAAAGCTCCTTGAGAGTAAAGAGTGTTCCATTTTTTCCCTTTGTATCCCCAACATCTGCCACAGATCCTGGCACATAGTAGGTGCTTAATAAATACTTGTTGAATAATTGATTTTTTAAAAATCAATCTTTCCTTAAAAGGAATTTTTTCTTTTGTATTGGTGCGACATATCTATGCGATGATCCCCAGCTATCCTGGTGACACTTTTTTCTCTCCATTTTTTCATTTTGTATAATCAGGTGGCAGGATAATCATTGCTTCCATCACCCTCAAATACTCACGATCCTGCCAATGGGGATGATATGTTTATTCCTGAATCTTCTTCTCTTTTGTTCTCTAGCATTGGGTCTAGAGACAAAACTTCAAAATCTTTTCAGCCATAGGCAACTTCTAACCCCACCAATAAAATTTTCTTGGGTAATCATGTGTGTGTGTGTGTGTGTGTGTGTGTGTGTGTGTGTGTGTGTGTGTGAGTGTGATATGCATGCTACCCATTGTCTAGAATCTGTCTCTCTCTTTGAAGGTTAGTGCACCAGCAGAACACTCTAATACCTATATACACACATATGTACATATGTGTCTATATATAAGTGTGTGTGTGTGTGTGTATGTATGAATACATGTATATATGTATATAAAAGAGGCATTTTTGGAACTCCAAATCACTATAATCAAGCTTTTCTGTCACAACTTAAATCTTATCCTTCTCTTTCCCCCTTGTCTCATATATAATTTCTGTGCTCTTGCAAAATGGTAAGGAACTAAGTTGAAAACACCCAAAAGTAGAAACTCTGCTTTCCTCTGATTAAATATCCTGAAAGGCACTCCCCCATGGCAGAGACTGGTATGTTCCTTGGGCCAATGGAGACACAAATGCGCTCTTCACATCTCAATTGCTTGACCTCCCTAACTGTGCTAAGACCAATGGAGATGACATCTTGGCTCTTTGCTGTAATGCCTTTCTTAATAGCATCGCATATCCTAGAGTTCTGACCGTGATAATTATCATCTTCCAGTTGCTAAACAAAGAAGGAAAGTATTCAAGTAGAGGCAACTTTTGTTATCTTCTCCATTTCAGTTGCCTCTCAAATCCTAAGTTTTTTATTGAAATAAATTAGTTCTTTCATTTACTGATGACAAAAACGAAGTCTTTAGAGCCTTTCATGTCCTTAACATCATTTAGCAGAAAGCAGGCAGAGGCTGCAAGATGGAATAAAGAAGCCTGTGTTCATAATGTGAAAACTTAAATCATGACCATGTTGTATACAGCAGAACTGCGTTAAAACAGCCCTTTGGGGAGAGGATTTAGATATGTTTTATAACTCAAATTATAGCCTCCAAAACATAACTATATAAAACAAACTTACTTTCTCTCTCATTAATATTAATGTGAAGGCAGTTAGGTAGACAGAGTATTGGACCTAGAGTCAAGAAGACCTGAGTTCAAACCTTATTTCAGACATGTAACAACTGTGTGACATGAGTGAGTCACTTACCTTCTCTCAGCTTCAAAATAGTAACACTATTTTGTTTTAAAGTTTTCAAAGTGCTTTAAAGTGTTATCTCATTTGATCCTCCTCGAAAACGCTGGGCACTATTCCCCATTTTACAGATAGGAAACTGAGGTTAAACGATCTGTCCAGAGTCACTGCTGGTAAATGTCTGAGGCAGGATTTGAACTCAGATCTTTCTAACTGCAGGTCCAACATTCTATGCACTAGGACAATCAGCTGCCTCTATGGAATTAAAAGTACATACTTCCTAAAATTGCTGTGAGAATCAAATGATACAATACAATACAAATGATACAAACACTTTCCAAACCTTCAAGTGCTATATAAACACCAGTTATCATTTCCCTGTCCTCCTAACATATTTGCAATCCCAATATCTAGGATGCCTTGTTCCCCCTCTCTTCTTTATTCTCTTCTTTTTCCTTTTTTCTTTCTCCTTCCCCACCTTCCCTCCTCCTTCTTGCCTGTATGACTACTTGAATTAAGTATTGTCTTTTGTATTTAAGGCTTATATTTAATTTATCTGCACTAGAAACCAAGAAATTGAATTTACTATATTGACAAGATCTCCCTCTCTATATTCTTTTCTTTTGAATAACTTCATGAGATTTTTAAAAATCCATTCGGCAGCACAAATACCCTGTTGTAACAATGCTTTTGATGTGATTTTTGAACATGAAAGAGTCCTCAGTTTGTTTCATGAAAGCCATACTCTACACTCTTTTGCGTTTCTGAACCATTGCTGCCTGTTCTTATGGATCTCTCCTTAAAGACACAGTCACAGCAGTTGGTGCTCTTAGAAACACGCATTCCTTAACGCCAGAGTTTTTCCCAATCTTGGATTCTCACTTAGGCTTTTTGTTTTGCCAACTCTTAGACCACCAAGAATCAGTAGCATTTTTTTTTAGCTTTTTTGATAGCCTTAGCAAGACTTTTGTATTCATTTATTTTAAAATGTTCTATTACTGCATTTTGTTTTTTATAAGACAACAGCTTCCACATACCATTTTTACAATGACAACAACACAGTGAAAAGTTAACCCCTGTCATCTACTACTGAGTAGAAAGAAGTTCATTTTGTCACCAGTCAGCTATAGGAGACCTAGTGGATAGAATACTGGACCTGAAATCATGAAAATTTGAGTTTAAATTCTACCATAGATGCTTATTAGCTATGTAATCCTCAGCAAGTCACTGCCTGACTCAGTTATTTTCATTTATGAAATGAGGATAATCACAGAGTACCAGCCTTCCAAGATTGTTTTAAAGATGAGATAATATTTGTAAAGTGCTATATTTTTACTATAATTGTTACTTTAATGTTGTCTTCAATTATGTTTTAGGAGCCATTTTGCCTATTGCTCTCTTAGTTTTATCTTCTTCATCTTTGTTTCTCCAGTTTTTCTAAATATTTTCCATATTTGTTATTTATTTTAAATTACATTTATACATGACAGTTTGCTCTGGCCTTTCCTAGTTGATGGGCATCCATTTTCTTTCTAATATATATATTTTTAACTACAAAAAGTACTGCTATGAATATTTTGGAACATGTGGAATCTTCCTTTATTTTCTTTTTTCTTTCTTTCCTTCCTTCTTTTTATCTTTTTTCCCTTCCTTTTATTTGCCTAGCGGTAGAATTGCTGGGTCAAAGAATATAAGCAGTTTAGTCAGTAATCTTTCTGAATATAATTCTGAATTGTTTTGCACAATAATTAGGTAGATAATATCGTCCTTAATAGTGCCTTAGTGTCTATCTTCCTGCAACTCCAGTTCAAAATGGACTATTTCTATACCTTATCATCTTTGCCAATTTGACAGTAGGAGGTAAAATCTCAAAGTTACTTATTATTAATGATTTAGTTAATGTTCATATGGTTGCTTAGAGTTTGAATTTCTTCTTTTAAGATTGTTAATATTCTTGGACCACTTACCCATTGGAGCAGGGATCTTAGTATTATATATTTGCATAAATTCCTTAAATATCTTGACTTCTATCAGAAATGTTTGATGCAAAGATCTCCCAATCAAGTGCTTTTCTTTATATTCTTGATGCAATGATTTTGTTTATGCAAATGATTTTAAATTTTATATCACTCAATCCATAAGCACTTATAGATACCATGCTAAATTCTGGGTATATAATAACAAAAAAGTAATAATTCCTACTGTTACATTATACAGTCACATTTTTCTATTTTATCTTTGTAATCACCTCTCTTGCTTGCCTTTGAATTTTCACCTAATCATACTTATGATTGGTATATCTTTCATTATTTTCTAATATGTTTTATGATGTGAACATTTCCATTTATATCCCTCATCTCTTTTTAACTAGATTATTTAAATTCCTTTCTAACTGGCCTCCTCACCTCAAGCACTCTTCACTCTAGTTCATCCTCCATAGTGGTCCAATAAAGATTGTCTTTAAGCACAGGTCTGACTATGTCATTTCCCTACCCAATAAACTCTAGTGCATCTCCATTGCCTATGGAATAAAATATAAATTCTTTTCAACTTTTAAAACCTGACCCCACCTAGGTATCTAGCCTCACTGGACATTAATCCATTTCCTTCTCTGTGTAATACAACCAAACTAGTATTCCTTCTCTTTCTCATACACTATGTTATACCTCCCATGTATTTGGCACTGGATCTCCCTCTGACTTGGATTATACTTCCTCTTTACCTCTACCTTCTCAAATCTCTCTCTTCAGTACTCATTTCAAGCACTAACTTCTACATGAAATCTTTCTAGATTCCATCCACTTCCCAGATAATACTGCTTCCCCCAAATTACCAGGTATTAAACTAATTCATTTTCTTTATATTTTACATATAATATGTATGCCTATATACACACATATATACATACATATATATACATACATCTACACACACACACACATATATATACATTATATATATATATGTATTATATATATGTACTTACTGTCTTTCCCATTAGAATGTAAACTCTTTGAGAGTAGTTTGTTTATTGTTTTTGTAATCCCAAATCTTACACAATGCCTGATACATAATTGGTTTTAATATATGGTATAAGATGCTGGTCTAGACCTATTTTCATCCAAACTGTTTTGTAAAAGTTTTCAGAAACATTGGTACCATTTTTAGATGGTTGAAATGTCTCTTTTGAGAAAACAGAAGTCCTTATGTGTCTTTAATTGTTTGAGTGTTCCCTTAGCTCAGGAGTGGGGAACCTGTGTCCTCAAGGCCACATGTAGCCCTCTAGGTCCTCAAGTGCTGTCCTTTGAATGCAAAATTCACAGAAGGGGATTTGTTCTATGAAGTCTGGAATCACTCAAAGGGCCTCACTTGAGGACCTAGAGGGCCACAAAGGCTGCAGGTTACCCACACTTGCCTAGTTGGTGGCAAGTGGAATCAGAAAATGACCTTCAAAAATATCTTAGAGCTTAAGAAAGTCCTAAGAAACAACTGTTTGGTGATCAGTTCTTCAATATTTCATAACTTTCCAGGGTCTTTGATTTCATTGCTCCTTCTTACGATATCCATTATAACCCCCTTTGATTTAGTGGATGGTCTCTAAGAGTTGTTATGGAAAAAACAATCCTGCATAAACTAGACTGGTGATCATTTTATCCAAAGGTAGGTAGTCTTGTCCTCAGATACAGTCCTATATAGGACCAAATTCCAAGCCATTCAAATTTGGTAAAATCTGCAGGAACTTGTGCTCCACTGACCTATGTCATTGAGGTCCCCAGGTTTTCCCCTCTATATTTTGATGAGCCATTACAATAAGACTTTCATGTGTTTTTAGGGACTACAAACTTTCCTTTTCTTTACACAATCAGAACTTTTCATAGACCAAATTAGGGAAATCTTCTTATTGTTTAAGAATCATGGAAATTGGCCAAACTTTCTTTGTGGAGCTCATTTAGCCTTAGGTACTGGATTAAGCATCTACTATGTGTTCAGCATTGTGATAATATTGTAGTAAATGTATGGAAGCAATATAATATATGATTCCTGCCCTCAACTCCTTTCTTGAAGATAATCGATAATCGCCTGACTGACATATTTGATAGTCTTTTCTTAGTTATTCTCTTTGGTCTCTTTCTGTTATCTGCCACCACTGATTTCTTCCCATCCCAGACTCTTTTTTCTTTCAGTCACATTGTACGATATTGATTTTCTTCCTTCTTTCATTACTTATTTTCTTTCACTTTTTTCTAGTTCTTATTTATACCCCTCCAAATGTAGATACTGTCCTTGTGTCTCTTTTCTCCTACCCTGACCTCATGATCTCAATCTATGGGGTTTCAATTATAGGAATGTGGCAACAATCCAAAAAAACTCTCTGATTTTGAGCAGGAAAGAGCTCAGAACTGACTGTCTCTGCTCCATACGTACCTCTCCTTCTGCCTGGTCCTTTCTCTCTTTTCTAGATCCTCCTTTACCTGTAACTTTTTTATGATAGAAACATTCTTGTTGTGTATAGGTTTGTTAATTGGTTAATGTCTACGTGTGACATCAGTGGTAGAGAATAAATAAGATGCATCTGATAAAAATTCCAAATTATTGTTGGTGTCATTGAACTGTCATTTTAAGTAGGTTGGGCCCTAGGTCATAGGAACAGAAGACTATATATGTGAAAAGAATTTAAAGGCTATCCAGTTCAAACCCTGAATTTTGCAAATTAGGAAATAGCCACAAGGAGATTAAGTGACTTGTCCAAGGTCATATAGGTAATAAGAGTTTCTGTACCAACAAGTGTAACAAAACCCTGGTATATGTTATGGTTTGGGAGCTTATGGGGTGTTTGGGGAGGACTAGCACTTCTGACATGAGGGTTTACTTAGCTCTCTTCAGAGCTGCTCATCTACCTTTGTGTCAACCTTCACCCGATTCTCACCTGTGGTTCTAAGAAGCAAGCACAGTGGCCACATCCTGGTAAGCCATTTCAACAGAGGTTGAGGGTAAGCAACAGACCTCAAACCTGTTAGTGAGTTAGGGGGATTTCTGCCTCAACCATGTAAAGACTTTCCCCAGTGGTATGAATGAATGAGAACAATTTGCTCCAATGGCCACGAAAGCATCTGAAGTAGGCACTGTGGAGTACTTAGAGCTTGGTCACACAGTGAAGATACCAAGGTCACCTACTGCATCCTGAGCAATATCCATTTGTCTTGACTTTTTTCATGTCACTCAAGTTGGATGACTTGGAAAAGAGAGTGAGGCTGATGACTTTGTACAACTCTGTCTCATTTAAATCCAAATCACAGACTAGTCAAGACATTGCCCCATGATGTCACTGGTCCTCTTCGAAAAAAAGGACAAACAGCAAGATTGCCTCTCACAGTATTATCTTCTTTCACCCTCTCTAGCCTAAAGATATTGTCCCTCAAGTTTAGATGAGAATCCTCTGCTAGCTGAGTCACAGATATATTCCATGTCCTTGCCCTCCAGTAATTGTGATATGGGTACGTCCTTTGCTCTAAATATTTCTTTCCCCGTTGTATTTCTCATACCCCTAAATGTCTCAAATTAGGTCTTATTTTTCCCAAATGTGGATTAAAATGCAACCATAATAAATGCATGTTATTTTTAGCACTACTTGACTAGTCTACTTTTCTATAAAAACCTCTGTGTCATCAAGTGGGGCAGAAGCATTTGTATTGTTTAGATAGATCCAAGTCAAAAGATCCCTAATGCTAAGAAAATGGCAGCTAGGTAGTATAGTGGATAGAGTGTTGGGCTTGGAATCAGGAAGACTCATATTCCTGAGTTCAAATTTTGACTCAGATTGTTGCTAGCTGTGTGTCCCTGGGCAAGTCACTTAAATATATTTGCCTCACTTTCCCCAACTATAAAATGAGCTGGAGAAGGGAATGGTAAAATAGTATTTTTGCCAAGAAAACCCCAAATGGGTCACAAAGAATCAGACACAACTGAGCAACAACAAATGCTAAGAGATATTCACCTCTTCTGAAGTAGCTTTGGAGCCTGGTATACTAGAAAATAGAAAAGGCTAGGTGTCAGGAGACCTGGTTCTAATTCCAGCTTTACCCCTTACTAACTATATAACCTTAGGCAAGACTTTGATTTTCATTTTTTTCATTTGTAAAATGAGTGTAACTGGTCTAGCTCACTTCTGTTTCCTCTCAGTCCTAAAAGGCTATCATCCTCCCAGGTACTTATATCCTCAATTCCTTATTCCTAGCATACTTCCTCCCTCCTAACTTAAAATTCTGGCTGAGCCTAGACAAACTGCATTTTTAAAAAATTTAATGTTTATGATACTCTTTGTTTTAGCTGTCTTTTCTGAAATATTTTCTATCTTCATTCTCCCACTGAATCCTCTATTATAACAAAGAAGGACAATTAAATGGAACTAGTTGACATATATAACTGTTTTTTGAAAAATATCCAACGTTCTGCACCCATAATCTCTTCCTCCCCACCCTCTACACTGCCTAGAGGAGGAATAAACCACATTTCTAAGGATAAATCCACATGACCCATACAGAGAAATGTTGGCAATATTTCCCCATCTTTTTGTTTGTAGCAAGAGTTCAGTATCATATGTCTGTTGTTCACCATGAGTTATTTCTATGGGTAGAGCTTTTGGGGAGATTCTTTGTACTATACAAAGCAGAAGATCATATGTTATTAGGTGCTCAAAATATTCTTTCAGGGCTGATGGAAATGGTAGAGTAGAAATCTTTAGGTTGCTAAGTTGGTTGTCATTGACTGGAGGGAGCAGTCATGGAGGGAGTAAGAAGAGCCTTGAGGAGCAGGTAGATGAAGGCTCTGGAAGGATCCTTGTGGGAGCTCTTCTGTATATGTTATACTCAGTCCAAATATTCAACATGGGCCTTGGTCCAAGCTAAATAAAACCCGTGATGCCAATGGAAACCTCCCTTTGCACATTTACCATTAGTCCAAACTCTCTTTTATTATTGCACAAAACTATCAATTTATGAATAGGAAGCAAATTCAAGTCACAATTACAATACAAGAAACAGGTGCTAGATCAAAGGAAGACAAACTAAAAGAGAAAGAGAAAAATGAGGAACTCTCTGTATCAAGTATTGTGTTCTCTGGAGGAGAAACTAATTGAATCTGGGCACTCTAGTCAAGATCATGCACAGTATAAACAAAATCAAATTACAGTTACTCTCCATAAGGCAACTGATGACACCATCAACTCCCTGTCATGTAGCAAGTTCCCAAATCACAAGTTCATTGCATCCAAAAGTCAACATCTCTAAGGAGCCCCTCTGATTCTCTGGGATTTTTGTCTCCAATAGTGCCTTTGGTCTTTGGATGACTGTAACTCAGAACAAATTTTTAAGCATTCCGCAGGATGACCCTCATTCATTTTGACTTTGTGAAAGACATAGGACCTTTCCTCAGGGAGAATGACTGTGATACAGCCTATTCTGAAGCCAATTAACAGAGCTAAAGCGTTTCCCACTAAAATGCCAGTCCACCCAGGATGCTCTTAGGCTACATCTAGGAGATGGGGCCATCTTTGGTGAACTGAAGGGGAAATGATCCTAGGATCATAGATCTACAGTTGAAAGAAACTTTCGAGGTCATTCAGTGCAACTTCCTCATTTTGCAAATGAGGAAACTGAGGCCCAGAGAGAATAAGTGATTTGCCTAAGTATTAAGTCAACAGGCCAGGATTGAAACCCATATCCTCTGACCAAAAATATAAAACACTTTGTCTTCAGATTAGCTGGGATGATGGCTTTGTTTTTACAATGAAGTTCCTTTGTTCAAAATTATGTTCTCTCATTTTATTTGCAGTTTAAGGAAGATGGATTATATACATGTTAGGAAAGAATATATGAAGGATTTATAGTGTCTTGATCAGAGTATATGACATGAGATAATAGGTCCTCGGGGTCTGAGTCTGTGGCGACCAGGAATCTGTAAGCAGTTTCTCCAAAAGTAGTCACAGAGAAACCAAGGTATTTAGAACTCAAATTCAAAATGGTTTGGGACTTGGGAGGTGAGACTGTGTTCTCAGAAATTGAGTTAAACTGTGAACTCAATAATCCTCTCCCCTTCCCTAGAGACTGAGGTATTATGGTGAAAGTATTAAGTAGCACTTGTTGGGACTACAAACTTTGTACATTTGTCATTATTTTACTAATGAAGTAAACATTCCTTTGTAAAAACCTTACCTGTGGTTAAATGGAATTGGGTGCATGGGATCATCCCCTATACTTGAGAGAATACCATGGATGGGGATATAGCCATTTGCAGAGATTCTAGACACCCTAAAACCCATTAGGAGTACTGGAAAATCATGGAGAAGGGGGTGAAATCTAACATATTTAGCCTTCAGGTGATGAGAGTCAGGATAGTCAATGTTACATATGTGTTGTTTCCCCCAATGGAACACTGTTCCTGAGGGATAGAGACTGTTTCATATTTTTTACATCCCTAGTCTTGGCACGTACTCTGTTCTAAATCCTATCCTGAGTACCAGAGATAGAAATACAGAGACTTTCAAGTCTCTCCTCTGAACTATTGCAATGTGTCCTTTCTTCTAGTTCCTCCTGTCTCCAATCTAACCTCCACAGCTTCCAAATTAATATTCAAGAATCATTCATCTGACCATGTCACTCCCCTGCTCAAAAGTCTTCAGTGATTCCCAGTTGTCCCTGAGACAGGAGTGTTTAACTTTTTGGTAAGTCATGGACCTTTTTGGCAATCTGGTGAAATCTATGAACCTCTTCTTAGAATAATTTTAAGTAGATAAACTAAAATACAAAACATTGCAAAGGAAACCAATCAGATTGAAATACTGCTTTCAAATACTGTAAAAATGTTCCCCCCAGGATAAGAGCCTCTGTTTTAGGACAAACTACAAATTCTTCAGCCTGTCATTTAAACCTCCTTAAAATCTGTCACTAACCTTTCTTTCTAGACTTGGCACTCTAGTCTTTTTCAGAGTTACGACTATAGCCAAACTGAACTATAAACAGTTCTCTGAACTAGCCATTCCATTTCTATGTATTTGTACAAATAAGGTTATGTCCCTCATACCTAGAATGTTCCTCCTCCACATCAGGACTTCTCAGAATCCCTAAATTCCTTCAAGATTCAACTCAGGGGATACTTCCTTAATTTTCCTGATCCCAACAGTTGTTCATTCTCTCTTCCTCCTCATATTTCTCATATTTATGATCTCATATTTAATTATCTGTTTATGTACTGTATCCCATCCTCCCCAATCCCAATAGAACGCAGACTTCTCAAGTCTAGGGCTGTTTTTGTTATATATCTCTATTATCAGTGTTTAGCAAAGTATTTTGTGCCTAATCAATGTTGTTGAATTGAATAATTCCATTTCTGCCACTAGCATCTGTGACCTTAGTCAAGTGACTTTATTTACTGATTGAAATGAGGAGCTAAGGATAAATGATCTTAAAGTATCTTCCAACTCCACTATTCTCTGACTCTTGGATTATCTGCAAACAGTCATAGCCTCCTGTCAGAACAAGACCACTATAATTTTCTATTGAATGTCTTCATTAGAATAATTGGCTCAAGTCACTTGAATCTATCTTCCAGTCACAATATCTTGACCACATTCATTTCCTTTTCTCAACTATTTCAATATTGTGATGGTAGTTGAAATAATAGGCTGGACCAGAAAAACTATATTGGCCTGTTTTTTTGCTAAATATCAATTCTATTTATGTCTCATGGAAATTGCAATGAGAATCAAGATCATTGAGTCAGTTTTCAAACCTGTCCCCTCATTTGAATACTGTCTCTGCTTTTTGCTTTACATGGTTAAGTTGATTTCTTCCTGAACCTTAGTTTCCTTATCTGTAAAATGGAAGATATCTCTAAGCTCCTTTTATGTTCTGATAGTTTGTGATATTTTCAAGATGATAGAGATCAAACTGCCATATCCAAGTTTCATTTAGGTCTCTGGGGATTTCAGACAAATCAGTGGCAGCCCTAGCATGCAGCACATTTAAAATTGTTTTGTTCCTGGGAAAAGCTTATGTTTCCCATGTGAATCTGACTCAACTAAGATGGAGAACCAGAGAGGACTATTCCATAGACTGCCTGGGAAATCAAGCACTTCTGCATGATATCCCTTAGAGAAGGTACAGATTGAAGAGTTTAATGTAATGCTGAAGGGGACACTTAGTACTCTCCCCAAAGTCCCAAAATTACATTGCCAAGACTCTTATTAAAGCTTAAATAGTTTTGTACCTGTTGCCTATGACTTGGTAGCATCTTTTTTATGCTTCCCATTTGGTCAGGGAGAATTCACAGAATATAGAAAATGACCCTGACCAAGTGGATCCAAGAGAAATGATGCAGATCTTATCCCTTCATGCTTGCTCATCTTGTGGAACCATTGTCCATGTACTCCAAAGACTTTGTCCTATGCAGTCCAGTCAATCTTTGAGGGTGTTTGCCAAGATTTCTCTTGACATTGCAAGGATGCCAGTAGAGTGTGCAGTATCTCCACTGGCTATACCCTGCTCTCACCAGATAAGCACCCTATCTTCTGCTTTGGTCATTCATCTCTTTGATGGCATCCTTTACCATGGTTCTTCTTTGAGTTGTTTGTTTTTCTTTTTATCATGTATTGTAATCTACTCACACTCATCACAAATGCCTCCATCGTCCTTTGAGTAATATTAGTTTTTAATCCTTGAGAGATTGTAATGGTCCAGGATTCACAGCTGTACAATACTGCTTGAATATTGGTATTTAATGGATGAACCTTGGTTTTTAAGAAAAATTTTCAATTTCCCAATGCCTGGTCTGTTCAAATCTCTCTTTCCCTCTCTTTTCCTCTGGTTAAGTGGCTTGCTTATGATATCTCAATTCTGGCAGCAAGTGGTAGAACTAAGTTTTGAATCCAGGTCTCCTAACTCCTGGTCCAGTGTTCTTGTCAGTTCCCCATTCTACCTTTGGAATTGGAGTCAGGAAGATCTGGGTTCAAATTCCACTTCAGAATCTAGTTGTTTGACTCTGTACAAGCCATGCAATGTCTCTGAGCTTCCATTTCCTTATTTATAAAGTGGAGATGAGAAAGGTAGCCTTGGTGTAGTGGATAAAGAGTTGGCTTTGGAACTAGGAAGATCTGCGTTTAAGTCCTGCATCACAATGACTTGTGATCTTGGGCAAGTCAGTTAACCACCAAGTATCTAAGGCAGCTAGTGGCTCCATAGATAAAGCACTTTGCCTAAAGTCAGGAAGATCTGAGTTCAAATTTGACTTCAAACATTAACTAGCTGTATGACCTTGGGCAAGTCACTTGAACTCTATCTGCCTCAGTTTCCTCACTTGTAAAATGGGGATAATAAGACAACATAGCTCCTAGGGTTTTGTGAAGAACAAATGAGATGATAGCACTTAGCACAGATAAAGCACTTAGCATAGCGCCTGGTACATTTTAAGCACTATTTAAATATGAGTAATTAATAATGATAAAAATTAATTCCATGGTTGTTGTTAGGATCAAATGAGATAATATTTGTAAAACAAAAAAAAAGCTTTTCTCTGTGCCTGGCTCGTAGTAAGCACTATATAAATATTTATTCCCTTCCCCTCCTAGGCAATTCTCTGAGATCATAAGCTACAGAGAAGATGCCAACCTACATTGATAACAGGTTCCTTATCTCTGTATAAAGTAGACATAATAATAGACCTGCCTTAACCTGGCTGTTGACTTGTCGATGAAATTAAATGAGATAATGTATGTAAAGTGCTTCAAAAAATAGCTATAACTCCTATTGTGATAGGATTTCACTAGGAGATGGAATTTATATGAAGTCAATCAAAGAATACTAATTTGACCTATGGTTCTTTAAATCCTCACTATGCTAGACACATAGTAGGTGCTTGGTCAATCTTGGTTGATAGTTGAATAGGTCAAAGTTTCTCTGGTTGTCACAAGACTTAGAAACTACCCAGTCATTGAAGGGGATAGGGGAGAAGAGAGCAGGAATATTTCACTATAGTCTACCATGGCCCATACCACTCTTGTTAAACAGAGGCTCTCCAATTTCATTAAGGGCAGTTCTTCATGATGGTCATTCTAATCTATTTCTTTCCTGAGTCAGAAGGTAAAACCTCTGGGCAGAATTGGAAAGCAAGACATAGTCTTCCCTGGAGGTGTGGGTTCAAATTCTGCGCCTAACAGTTTTCTTTTAGATCCTACCTTAATCAAATATCATGTGAATGAATGAGATCCTAAATGCTTCCAGCTTGAAGACTAAGCCCTGATAGCTTTAATGGGTTTCTCAGACTACTTTTATTGAAATTGCAAATGTATCCTTACGTTTTCCTCCTTTAGCATCATACATGATACCTAAGAAATCTTCTCTGGAAAAGAGAGCCAGAAGACTAATCTGGAAAGGTAAGTGAAGCACCTGCTGCTTTATAAACACCCATTATTGAACGATAATTAACAGAGTTAACCAATGATTAGGTGATAAATGAGCATGAATTGTCAGTGTACAGTCTGCATTTCTTATTTTCTACAAAAATTAGTCAGCTGCACTAGTTTTAAGCTAGTGAAAATGAAGGGGAAAATTGCTTATATAATAATTAGAGTCAATGAGTCTACAAACCATATTTTCTTTTAAGGAGCAATAGTTAATAAGCCTACTTTTGCTACCATTCCTGCTAATAGCAATAACAGACATTCACTTAACCCCAGGCAAGAATGGGTGGACCTGCTGCTTTGAATGCAGGTGAGGTTTCCGCCTTACAAAGCATTCTTAGTAACATGGTCAACTAGTGCAACAGAAAACTGGGAGTGTAGAGATACTGGGTAATGTGTTAGACAGAAAACTAGAGTAAGTCAAAGAAAGCGTCAGTTCACTGGATCTCATTTCTACCATGAGGTCTTAGACAAGGTGACTTCTAAGGTCCCTTCCAGTTTTGATATTTTATGAATTCATTATTCATATTATAAAACACCACAGAGCCTCCTTAACTGCTACAATGCATTGGTATAATAATTTGATTTATAAAAATTCAATTTGAGTCCATTTCTTCCACGGACTCACCAGTTGTGGAAGCATAAGGTGTACATGTATGTATGACTATACTTTCCCCACTCCCACCCCTCACAGCACCTGGCTAATTCTCAAGTCACCTTTTCCACCTTGCTCTCTTTGCCTTTGTTGCCCCAGCATGGTCAACTTAGCCTTAAGGGACCTGATGAATAGAAAATGGCCACCCTATATTTTCCTTAATAAGAACATTTTGCTTTCCCTGGTAGGCAGTTGCTGAATAAAAGGGAGCTTATGAAAGAATTGTTCAGACAGTTCCCAAGCACAAGGAAAGTTCTTGTGTATGCAAATCAGGCAAATGGAGAAAATAATGAGCTGGATGGAGATCATTCACAACTTGGCCATCAGATTTAGTTAAGGTTTTCTCTTTCTTTTCTTCTCTCTTTATCATTTGATTCTCAGGAAAGAAGGTGTATTTATCAGATCCTTTATCAGTACAGTCTTTCCATATTTGGGAAGATAAGAGCCATTTGGTACAAAAAGGAAAGGTCCCTTATTGTGAGTTAGTTTTTTGCTGGAGGAAAGTATTTCACACTACACAGAACCATGCTTCCGTTAGGACTGATAAGACCCTCTGCTTCCAGGATTCTGCAACGAGTACTGAACTCAAACCAGAAAAGAGAGGAATGAATTTATCATTTCCTCCCATGCATGGATTGGATGGAACACCAAGAAGTTCTATTGAATTGCATTTAAATTGATTTTAGACAGTTCTGAAGAGGGCTGTTGGAAGCAACTAATGCCAGGATGTCTTGCTTCTGTGGTTCTCCATTGTGCTTCTGCCTTTGCCTCCCCTGTTATGTCCATGTGCAAAGATATTTCATTTTTCCCTTGAGGTTTAATATAATCCATCACCAGCAGGTCTAACCCAGAGCAAAATTGTGAGGTTTATTTTTGGTGTCCTTCTCTTGATGGCAAATCTCTCTTCTTGTCTCTCAGTAACCTCCCATTTCTTCTTTTTGTGGTTCAAAATCAGAAGATTCTTTCATTGTTTCCTTGGAGAAATCACCTCATCTTTCTGGGCTTCCATTTTGTTGGATTTAGAGGTAGAAGAAATCTTCCAGATCATCTAGCCTAGTGGGTCCTATTGACTTAGGAAAGCACATATTAACATTATTTATGTTCTATCCTATTTTTATTTTGTTAAATATTTCCCAGTTATGTTTTAATTCAGGTCCTGCAGCACTAACAAGTGTTGTGGCACCAATGCCACCCAAAAGTCACCTCTGGTCTAGTCCTTCTGTTGTTCATCAGTTGTTTTCAACCATGCCCAATTCTTTGTGACTTCATATGGGCATTTTCTTGGCAAAGGTGCTTGAGTGGTTTGCCATTTCCTTCTCCAACTCATTTTATACATGAGGAAACTGAGATAAACAAGATTAAGTGGCCTGCCCATGGTCACATAGCTAGTAGGAGTCAAGGAGTGAACTCAGGAAGATGAGATTCTGATTCCAGGCCCAACACTCCATCCACTGCA